>KV908510.1:145538-180538 GCA_002005505.1 Botryococcus braunii
AGAGAGAGAGAGAGAGAGAGAGAGAGAGAGAGAGAGAGAGAGAGAGAGAGAGAGATTTGTTCAAAACAGCCCTAAAAGCGTAACAATAACATAAACCCATTGCAGGTCTGTAATGTGATGTAGATGTGATGTTTGTGTAGATTTGAGAAATTTGTCTGCTTTGTCACAGGTGTCGCCGATTTGCCCATGACCACTTTAAACGCAGGCCTGTGATTGGCTGTGACTCCCCCTGTGAGGGACCTATCGCGACCTATGGGAGCGCGGGTGGTCTCGTAATGGTAACGGTCCGGACTCGGCAGTGCGGAGCAGGCCAATGGGAGCGCCGGGATTACGCCCATGGCCTCGAAATGTAACCTCGTAAAGAAAGGTGATGGTGGAGCCCAGAACGCAAGATGTACAGCTCAAAAGGCCTTTAAGTTGCAAAGTATGGCTGCAGTGGTGGAGAAAAGTATCCTTGGCAATGCACGAGGAACAACATGCAGGGAATTCCGCAGTCGACGGGATCACACTCCCAACCGCATACGACTTTTAGCTAGGTAGGAGAGGATTCGGAACTAACTTTATCCTTTGTCCTCTATAATGGTTTGACTGGCTCATTTATGAATCACATGGCTTTTATTAAACTCATCCGCTCGTTATTTCTTCGTGTGATTCTCTCTCTCCTTAGAATCGTTTCACTTGTGTTGTTTCCAAGCCGCGATAGCCAGTGTCTTACCTTAAGTTTTCAAATGTAGGAGGAAATGGGCGTTCAAACACCCCAACGTTCTCGAAGAGCAAGTGGTCGAGGCAGCTGCCGTTGACGTCGGACATAAATCGTCGTTGGATGTCGCCTTAACCTCTCCAGAGGTAAAGGTCTAGGCGTAGAAGTAATGTTAAGAATCGTTGTAAAAAACTCGGTGCAGGATTGAGCTCCATCTCAAGCACCTGCATAAGTTTTGGTGGCCAAAATTCACCTGATTCGCCTTGACTGCAGGAAGAGGGACAAACGCCGCGTAATGCTTTTCTATGGGCGAATCAGTGGTATCCGATAGCTTACCACGAGGACTTAAATGGAAATCGGCCGCAACCGGTACAGCTCCTGGGCAAAGACCTCGTGCTGTGGCGTGATGGGAAAGGGGCTTGGCACTGCTTTGAAGACCGTTGTCCCCACAGACTCGCACCGCTTTCAGGTTAGCTGATAGTAAGGAACGAGGATAAAGCTATGCAGGATAGCCAGAGTCAAGTGGCAAGATGCGAGCGGATATTTTGTAAGGTTGGGTATCACCTAATAGGGAGACCAAATGCAGCTTGTAGGGGAGACCAACTGCAACTTAAGTTTTGAAAAAACAAAGGCTTCTCACAAGGGGCCAGACCTTTGAATCTTAAGCACCATTGCAATGGTAAATGATGTTTCCATAAGGCAGACTTCATGGCTATATCAACCATTGGTGTCATGTTGAAGCTTTTGTAGGGATGTAGAGGGCAGGGTGGATGAGAGCACGGGACACCTAATGTGTAGCTACCATGGCTGGGAGTTTCGGGGGGATGGAAGCTGTGCCCGCATCCCACAAGCCGTGGATCCCCCCACCGCAGCAGCCGCCACCTCCTCCCCTCGGTCATGTGTTGCTGTGCATCCCCTTCAGGTCTCCCCCCTGTCCCTGCCCAAAGCTAAGGAACACATTCCCTTTCAGAGCTTACCTGTTTTGCAATGGATTCTCGCTTCTCGCATCTGGCGAATGATTAGCAGTCTCCTCCCCCATGTGGGGAGGCTTTAACTCCCCATGTTTTCCGTGCACGAGCGCGTTGACTTGGGAGAAAGTGCTTTCCCCACAGGGAGTAAGTATATGGTCGCATCTGCTATTCTTCCAGCTTGTCTCCCCCCCTCCCCCCAGCGGGGGGGAATACCCTCTTGGGTGGTGTTGGAGAGTCGATTTGTTGGGTGCCCAGGTTTTGGTTATCACGCGCCACATCCCTAACAGCTGCTAGGGAAAGGCAACATTATAATGGACGTCGCATGATGGGTATGGTGTGCTTGATCATAAGAGCGGGATATAGTGTTCGCTGATGAAGCTGGAAGGGATCTTGATGACTGCCAAGTGTGGAGGAGTTGGGCTGGACGTCATGTGTTGAGGTGTGGATAGGCTGGTGCTGGCACAGAGCTCCCGCTGCGGGCCCCATACCGCCACCTTTGGGGAAGGAAATTAGCGGATTGCTCGTTGCACCAATGATGGCACTTACGCTTGGATGGACTATTTTGCCATCAAGTTGAGTAATTGTCCAAAACATGGATACGGAAGTGAGATGGGGATGGATACGGAAGAGAGAGGGGGGGAGGGGAGAAGAGGCTTGGCTTTCATGGATGCAATGGGATCCTGAAGGTACAAACTGGTGGGCCAGGTCAAGCAGGGGTTGATATGTGCCTGAGGGTACAAGTAGGCTATTCCAGGTCAAGCGGGGGTTGATTTGCCTGAGGGTACAAATTGGCGGGCCAGGTCAAGCAGGGTTGATATGCCTGAAGGTACAAATTGGCGGGCCAGGTCAGGCAGGGGTTGATATGCCTGAAGGTACAAATTGGCGGGCCAGGTCAAGCAGGGATTGATATGGGTGTGGGGGAGCTCGGACCCCGCGACTCGCCGGGAAGCTGAGGAGAAGCCCATCCCCAATGTACCGCAGTTTGATGCACACGACAGATGGAAGCCCAACCCCCTGTTCGGCGACCGGGCTCTCTTCGTAAGCAAGGGATACATGCGTGACGTGCCTTACTCGTGAGGGCCTTTCCCTTGTTTGACACTGCTCTAGACAGGACGGTGCTTCTCCATGTTTGATGTTCTTGCCAACACAACGGCCACAATTCCTTGAAGCAGTGCGTGTCGTTTCTTACGTTTCTCGAGGAGAACGATGGTCACAATCACGCACAGCAATTGTTGTGGGATCATGCTCAAAGAAGGCGCACTGCTGTTCCGAAGTGAAGGTGCGGTTGTACGGTGCGCTTGTACTTACATGGTGGTAAATTTGGAATATGCCTTCCTGTGTACCTGCAATGCATTTCCCTGTGGTGGGGTGCGGGCACAGATGGGAGACCCTGGCAGAGAACCTTCTGGACCCGGCCCACATCAACTTTGCGCACCACAGCGTTATTGGGAACAGGTGCTTCCCCCAAAATGCTGTAAGCCTGTGGTATGCGATGTAGTGTAAATATTTGAATGTGTAACTAACTATGTTGTATGCTGTACTATGTCGGCAGGCCGGAAAGCAGGCCCCTTCTGAGATACTATCTGATACAATTCCTACAGACTTTCCTTGATCAGACTTCCTGATAGGCTTGTGCTATGGGTTACTGCCTCGCTTATGCCGGTTTGATGCACTGCCTTGCTTATGCCGGTTTCAAGCACTGCTGTGCTCATGCTGGTTTGATGCACTGTCTTGCTTATGCTGATTAAATGCACTGCCTCGCTCATGCCGATTTGGTGTACTGGCTGGCTAATGTCGGTTTGATGTAGCGGGCTGGTGGATGCTGCATGACGGTGTTGGCAATTGCTGTGAACAACCATTAAAGGATCTGTACGGCGTGTTGCCCCTGAACCACTTTGTTTCTGCTTACTTTCTTATGCGGTTTGTGTGCCGCAGATGTTTGGGGGTGAGTGTACTTACGGGCGCAAATGCACGAGCGTGTGCGTGCGTGTGTGTGTGTGTGTGTGTGTGTGTGTGTGTGTGTGTGTGTGTGTGTGTGTGTGTGTGTGTGTGTGTGTGTGTGTGTGTGTGGGTGGGTGGGTGGGTGGGTGGGTGGGTGGGTGGGGTGGTGGGTGGGGGGGGGGTGGTGGTATGAGAGAGTGAGGGAGACAGGGGAGGGGTACGTGGGGTCAGGGGGAGGAGGGAGGTGAGAGAAGATAGGGGGAAGTCAAAACCCAAGCTGAATCAGGGATGGTACAAGGGTCGGAACCAGAGTTTGTAAAGGACCATTGATGTGATGGGTACCGCATGGGAGGCCAGGAACATGCCAACGGCGGGATCGGTGGTTGTTCGGCCCCTCCCGGCCAACTCAGGACCCAGCATCCCCCTTGTGACTTCTCCAGGCTTCCAGCTCGTTCACTCCCAGCCTTCCTTCTTCTTAAACGGAATTGTGAACAAGTCCGTCATGACCTTTGTAAGCCCTGCTCCACAATTCCAAGGCGGATCATGGTTGTGCATGGAGAGTGCTTTTCACTTGGGGTGGATGCTGTAACACATGTCACCATGCTTCTCACGTAAATCATGAGCATGTCATTGACAAGGCATTTTACTGTAAACATAGCATTTTCCTCTGATGATTGCGTTTCTCTTGGGCCCCATCGGGGTTTTTGTGATGAACCCGCATCCTCCTCAGGGGGTGTTTATTAAGGGCTCGTCCAACAGCGCCTGAATTGCATTGCATTGGACTTACATGATGAAGTGAACTGGTACTGCAAATGTCTAGGTATTCATACCTAGACATTCATACCTAGGAAGCTTCGAATCTCTCTCTCTCTCTCTCTCTCTCTCTCTCTCTCTCTCTCTCTCTCTCTCTCTCTCTCTCTCTCTCTCTCTCTCTCTCTCTCTCTCTCTCTCTCTCTCTCTCTCCCTCCCTCCTCTCTCTCTCTCTCTCTCTCTCTCTCTCTCTCTCTCTCTCTCTCTCTCTCTCTCTCTCTCTCTCTCTCCCCCCCCCCAACACACACACACACACACACACAGACACACACACACACACACACACACACAGACACACACACACACACACACACACACACACACACACACACACACCCCACGCGCGCGTGAGGACGCACTCAGACAGACAGACAGACCGACAGGGAGAGGGAGAGGGAGAGGGGGGGGAGGGAGAGAGAGAGAGGGAGAGAGAGAGAGAGAGAGAGAGAGAGAGAGAGAGAGAGAGAGAGAGAGAGAGAGAGAGAGAGAGAGAGATTGGGATTGGGATTGGTAGGGAGAGGGAGAGAGAGAATGTGCGAGCGCGCATTGTTTTAACCTGTAAATCCATGCACACACTCGCTCGCTCATGGGGAGGGATGCATCCATATGAGCTATTGGCGCGGAAAGGTTGAACCAGGACGGCAGCTTGTGCGTTTGTGCGTTTACAGATGAGCAAGGTCTGGCGTATCCGAAAGAGTTATGTAGTCCATATGCATGAGGAGGGCTGGCGAAGATTGCATGCGTGGGTTGTGGGGCAGGAGCCTCCCACCAGGATCCAGTGGTACGTGCCTAACACGGAGAACCACGTGGAGAGGGATGTGGCAGCCGGGATGGGCTCCCTCCAGCATGCGGAGGCCCTCGCCTCTGTTGCGCAGGAGGCTGGGCCCAACGTTGGACGTCAGGTGACCGCTTGCCCTTGTGTATGTACTCCTATTTATGAATACTGTAATATGATATGATTATCATCATATTATAATATAATTATTCATTATAACACAAATTTGTAGTCGCATTATGAAACGCCGACGTTGTGTTTACGGGCTTGCCCTTGTGTACAGACGAGTTCACATGTTTTGGTGTCATGACGCATTCCTACACAAGGAATGCGTCATGTGTGTAGGAAGGCGTGGCCGTGTTGTGGTGGACAGGCGCTTGCCATTGCAATGTGTAGGGATGCGTACACATGTTTTGGTGTATAGGCGATTGCCCGTGTAGAGGAATGGGTGCTCGTGTCTTTGGTGTACAAGGGCTTGCCCTTGTTGAGGGCCAAATACAAAGGGTTAGCCCGTATCGATGGACGCGTTTTTGTGTTTCAGTAGACGAGCACGTTGCCTTGTATAGGGATGTGTTTCTGTGTTTTGCTGTAGAATATTGTACAGCAAGACACGGAAACGCATCCCATCATTGATGTCATCCTTCACTGTCATTGGCGGCCTATCTCGTGCTGTACAGTGCAGATACTCACGTTGGTGGCGTAACTAGCGCTATCGAAGGCAGGTACTGACATTGGTGCCGGTACTGTACTGTACACATGTGCCTGTTCGGTGCGCAGGTACTGAGTTTCTACATGACTCCCACAGCCCCCGGCAAGGCACGCGCATTTATAGACATCTGTTTCATGGTAAAGGGGAAGAGCTCCATCCCCCGGATTGCGCAGTTGATATTCGGGGGTCAGCCGCGCTGGCTGACACACCTGGACACTCATGACACCATCGATGGCGACAGCATGCTTCTATACTTCCAGGAACGTATTCTGAGCAAGGAGGAGGGCCGCGGGGTTAGCTGGAAGGAAACCTACTTCATGCCCACCTCTTCCGACATGTGCGTCCTAATTAGGAGCATCTTGTCTCTTTTCTTTTGCAACAACCAGTTGCAGGAAGGCTGGCGTGCAAGGCTGGCAAACTTTTCCACCTCCCAGTTCTGGTTGTGCGACACTGACTTTGGGAAAATTGAAAGGTGGGCATGTGTCCCATAACCTAGTTGGCTGACGGACAGCATTTTAGTCGTCATGGATGGTTCACGTGTTACCATTTTCACGGTCATTCATCATTCATTCATTCTCATACTCATACATTCATTCATTCGTTGTTCGCTCGAACAGGCATATAGCTGATGGAGTTATGGTGCAGAGTCAACGAGACGCTACTAGCTACTCTTTGTTGATGCATGAGAGGCACACATGCATGCTGACTTTGAGTAGCTCTCTCTGAAGTCCTCCTCATGGCGGACTCACGAGACATGGACTGAGGAAAAAGTAAAAAGGAGTGCCCAAACATGTGGCTCAGTCAAGCGCAAGTTAGCCGCAGTAGTGGTTCATGTATTCCCGCTAATTCAAACACATGGCTGCTGACGCGATGGTGCAGTGTCCAAGGGGACGCGGCCTAGCTGCTCTTTGTTCCCACATGGGAGGCAACTCTCCATTACTGACTCGACTAGCCCTCGCAGGCCAGGGGTGGTAACGTCATAAAGAGAAAATTTGTCTAGTTGAGTCCCCTATGAGGTGAGAACGCCTTCGGCGTTTCCATCCCACCCACGGTCTCAGAGGCACGTGCGTTGGCGCGCAGGGGCGTGAGAAGGTTTCGGGAGTGGCTTCGGTGGGCGGGACGGCCAACCCCCTTGCCTTCCGGGGTAGGCGAGAGCCTGACTGATCTGAAGCAGGAGGCCGTCATCAACCGCTATGAGCAGCACACCCGCCACTGCCCCCACTGCCTGCAGGTGGCCAAGATCTGCTTACCATGTTGTAATCATGCCTTCCCCCCAGATGTGTTGTAAGATAATTGTTCAATGCGACTTTCAACACTGTTTCAGGAAGGAAACATGCAATTTCTAGGTCAGGCTCCTTCGTAGGGTTAACTGGTAAATTAGTTGCCTTATTCCGGGTATGCGGGCGCGGGCGCACGTGCGCGAGAGAGAGAGGGGGGCAGGGCGCTCGCCCAAGCGAGCGAGCGAGCGAGAGAGGGAGAGAGAGAGAGAGAGAGAGAGAGAGAGAGGAGAGAGAGAGAGAGAGAGAGAGAGAGAGAGAGGAGAGAGAGAGAGAGAGAGAGAGAGAGAGAGGGTGATGGGGGGGAGAGAGAGGGAGAGAGGGGGGGGAGAGAGGGAGAGAGGGGGGGGGGGAGAGAGAGAGAGAGAGAGACAGAGAGAGAGAGAGAGAGAGAGAGAGAGAGGAGAGAGAGAGAGAGAGGAGAGAGAGGAGAGAGAGGAGAGAGGGGAGGGAGGGAGGAGAAGGGGGGTTTCTGTGTACGTGTACATGTGTGTGTGTGTGTGTATGTGTGGGTGTGGGTGTGTGTGTGTGTGTGTGTGTGTGTGTGTGTGTGTGTGTGCATGTGCGTGTGTGTGTGCATGTGCGTGTGCGAGTGCGTGTGCGTGTGCGTGTGCGTGTGCGTGTGCGTGTGGTGTGTGGTGTGTGTGTGTGTGTGTGTGTGTGTGTGTGTGTGTGTGTGTGTGTGAGAGAGAGAGAGAGAGAGAGAGAGAGAGAGAGAGAGAGAGAGAGAGAGAGAGAGAGAGAGAGAGGGGGGGGGGAAGGGGGGGAGAGGGGGGAGGGGTGGAGGGGGAGAGAGAGAGGGGGGGGTGCGTGCATGGGTGTGTGTGTGTGTGTGTGTGTGTGTGTGTGTGTGTGTGTGGTGTGTGTGTGTGTGTGTGTGTGTGCATGCGTGCATATGGGCGCTGGGGAGGTCGGAGGGCACAGTGAAGGGAGAAATTGTTGAAGGAACGGAGGGAATAGGAGTGCTGAGAAGTGGTGGCGTGTGCCGGAACAGGCGCTGCGTAACTTGAAGGTACTGCGGGTAGTGGGATTGGGCCTCGGCCTTCTTGCAGCTGTGGGGGCTGCCCTTGCCCACGCCTCTCCCCAGGTATGTGTCCGGCTCTGCCTTTGGTCTCCTCCTGGTTCGCACAAGTTTGAATGGTCGCATGATTTATGTTGGCCTTGACTAATCTCTAAATCTGCCTCTTTAAAATGGTGTAATGTTATTTCTGTAATTGGTGGTCGGGAGATCCATGCATAGGTGCAACAGTTATGTGCCAGAGGGAAAGGTCTGTCGCACACCTTTCCGGAGTTTGCCATATTGATAGGCTGCCTGGATATCTGTTATCTTGGGGCTCCTGTTCTTTCTTTGTGCCAGAGGGCGAGAATTTATTGCGCCTCCTGAAGGATTAAATACGTAATCCCTCCTTCACCTCCCCCTGTTCTCTCTCTCTCTCTCTCTCTCTCTCTCTCTCTCTCTCTCTCTCTCTCTCTCTCTCTCTCTCTCTCTCTCTCTCTCTCTCTCTCTCTCTCTCTCTCTCTCTCTCTCTCTCTCTCTCTTTCTCGCGCGCGCGTCCCCTCCCCCTGGGCATGTACATGTGTGCGTGCTCTTTTTACTGGGACCTGCAGGAGGAACGTTAGACCAAATGCTGTGAGGCTTGACGTGCAGGGGCGGCCCTTAGTGACGGCGTTTCTGGGGGGCTTGTCTCTCGTAGCCGCTGCAGCTGCTTACGTGGCTAACCACTTCATCCCCAAGTTCTACTTTGTGCGCTACCACCACCCCATGAAGGCCTGATCTAGCAATATTGCAGCTGCAGCAGTAATATTGCAGCTGTAGGCAGCTGCCTATAGCTATGTGGCGCATCTTCTGGATGAATGCCTGAAGGCATATGCATTCATTCAGAAGCACGTATACTAGGCCATGAGGTAGTGCAACCTTGCATATACACGTTTCACCCCAGGTTCACAATATGTTAATTCCCTAGGATGCCCTCGCGTGTGTTCATTAGAGCTCCTGCTCTCCAGGTGTGCCTCGGTACCAATCAATATAATCTCTGGTGTTTGGACAGCAGCGATTGGGTGACAAAGGTAAGTATTAACATAACATATATATACTATGTACAATAACATGTATGCGCCGAGTTTTTCAGTTTTTCGACTGAGTTTTTCCAGATAAATTCAAATGGATGTTCGGACTGCACCATATTTGTTACGTTTCTAAAGAAGGTTCTACTGGGAGGTAAAGCATGTTTGCTGAAATTGTGCCAAAGATTATAGTTGTCCTTAACAGGGCATCGCATGTCCAAGAATGTGTGTGCAGCAGGCGCATCATAACGCACCTGGTTACATATCAGTACATCTGGCTTTTCGTTGTGTATACAGGCAAATATGTATATGTACGTCGGCGATTCTATTTGAACTATAGTTAACTATGTGTAGACGACAACGCAAGGACTGTATACAACGCAGATAGTTTCATGTCAGTACAGCTCCCTGCTCGTAGTATATAGAGGCAAATGTACACGTACGACGGCACTTCTATACAAATTATAGTTGGACTAGAGTTCGCATAAAGTACAGGTAGCTATATCTGTATACACCTATTAAAATCTTAAAAGTGTCATTGTAAGTTTACAAGTATGCACGAAGGTGATTCTGGCAGTGCGCACATGTAGCTTCCCATCACCACTGGATATCCGCCGTCCCCGCCCCCCCCCCCCCTTCCAACTCCTTACTCTTCAAACTCTTCATCACTCTTGTTTCGGTCAGAATATATGTATGTTTGAGGAATGGGTGTCCAGTCAACACAACAGAGGTGAACCTGCAATTATGTAATTTCCGTACTCGTATACTTCTTTCAAATAGGTCACGTGGCTTTGTGCATTCGTATGCGTGTGCACACAACCATGTACCTACGTATGCAAAGATATAGGTGCACCATGGCACGTGCCATGCGAATATCGAATTTTAACAGGCAGATGGCGTTATCTCCCTCCGCCCCTTGATTTCATATGGATCCCAGATGTTCAATTCATTCATATGGATGTCAAATCTTCAATATTGCGCAATGCATGCATGCTGCAGTGTCTAGAGCGCAACGTGGCCAGACCAACAACACAGAATGGGCAAGACTATCCATATGGGATTTGCTCGTTATCAGCATCTTGTGGCTGAATAGATGTATGTCGTTCGCTTTGTAATCTCGTTCGTTTAGGATCGTACAATCATACACGTGTGCAGGGGAAACCAAGGCAAAAACAACCGGGAAAGTCTCAAGGAACAGTCCCAAAGCTCGTCTCAGCCCCTCACTTGAGATATCTTCAGCTTGAGATTCTTCTCCTTCTGCATCTTAGCGGCAGAAAAGTGGGACTTTCATCCTAGCGGAAGTCCAAATGGCGCACAGTCGGGGTTTCTTCTGATGATCACGTGACCAAGCACCCTGCCTTCCCCTTTCTTCGCCCCTTCCCGGAAAGGTGCGATCCCCAGGCCACCAAACACGTTGGGGCACCAACACTTCCGATGCTCGGCCAAAGTTCTTGAGTCCACCCGGGTTTAGGCCTCTACTCACGTCCAACTGACAAATGCACCGCAAAGTCTCCTCTTGTCCGCCAAGTGCAAATCGATGATATCCAACGTGGCATCCCATTTTGGGGATGATCAACAGCGAGCAGTGCCACTGGATTTCTGTAATTACATTATAATGACACGTGCAGGCCGTGTTACTGCATTCCCGTAATGACGTGGCCGGGCCGTGTCAATGGATTCTCGAGATGACGAAGGCGGGCTGTGTCACTGGAATTCCGCGATGATCCGGGCGGGCCAAACGGCCCAAGTGTCACATGCCAGCGGATTGCCGTAATGCTGAAGGCAGGCTGCTCCGATGTCAGTGGGTTCCCGCCTTGAGTCGGGTAGGCCATGTCAGTGGATTCCCATTCTGACGCGGGCGAGCGGTATCACTGAACTGCCGTACCGACGCGGCCAGGCCGCGTCCCTGGACGGCCATAACGATGGACGGCGGACGGATTCACTCGGCACTCCGGACTTCCTGTACTGACACTGCCCGAAGCCAGCTGGCAGTACAGCTGGCAGTGCTGCAGTACTGGCTTCCCATACTGACGCGGGCAGGCCATGTCGCTGGATTCCAGTGACGGATAAAGGAGGGCGGTGTCACTGGGTACCCATAATGATGGAGGCTGGCGGTGACACTGGGTTCCCGTATTAACGCGGGCGGGCAGTGTCCCTGGGTTCTTTTGATGATGAAGGCGGGCGGTGTCACTGGGTTGCCCTACTAATGTGGGCGTGCGGTATCACTGGTTACCCATAATGATGAAGGCGGGCGGTGTCACTCGGTTCCCGTACTAATGTGGGCTGGCGGTATCACTGCGGACCCGTGCGGACCCGTGCGGTATCACTGGTTACCCATAATGATGAAGGCGGGCGGTATCACTGCGGACCCGTAATGATGAAGGCGGGCAGTGTCACTGGATTCCGGTGATGATGCGGGCAGTGTCGTCTGGTGAGGAGGGCCTGCACACTCCCCCTGTGGCATTAGCAAAGCGAAGGAGGCCCCATTCCCTGCCATGCTACCTCCCCCTGCCCCTCCACCCCACCACCTCCGGGCTCCTGCTTCCAATCTGCACCTCTCTTTCTCCTCCTTCCTCCTTCACCCATCCACCCCTCGGCTCCCCCTTCCGTTCCCTGCCATTGGGAGAGAAGAGAAGAGACTAGACGAGACGAGAACACGAAGCGCTGAGAAGAGGAGAGAAGACAAGTGAGGAGAAGAAAAGAGAAGAGATGAGACGGGACGGGACGGGACAGGTCGGGATGAGACGAGAAGGGAAGGGAAGGGAAGGGAAGGGAAGGGAAGGGCAGGGAAGGGAAGGGAAGGGAAGGGAAGGGAAGGGAAGGGAAGGGAAGGGAAGGGAAGGGAAGGGAAGGGAACAGAAGGAAACAGAGGAGAAGAGAAGAGATGAGAAGAGAAAAGAAGGGGGGAGAAGAGAGGAGAAGGATACGAGAGAGAAGGGAGGGGAGGGGAGGGGAGGGGAGGGAAAGGCAGGAAGTGAACAGAAGGGCACGGGAAGCGAAGGAGGGGGAGGGGAGGGAAGATAACGGACTTGAAGAGACAAGGAGGCGAAGAGTCAAGCAAGGAAAAGAAAAAAAACGCAAGGGACGGGAACGGGAGGGAGGCAGCCGGGAAAGACAGGGGACAATGTTGACCGAAGCCAAGGCGGACATTCCATCCTTATGGGGGTGGAGTGATGTGTGTGCATGTCTGGGGCACGGTTTTGGGGGGGGGGGGCGGGGTGGGATGACACCAACAATATCATTGCTGTAAAGTGAGCAGCTCAAGCAGAGGGTGACGACGATCTTCACCCACGAGGGTGGCCAAACAGCCTCTCCTGGGCACTCTGATAGCCAAAATAGTTTCTGGGCCCTACTGGGGAAGAAGAGCGAGGGGCTGAGGGGCAGGGAGCATGCAAAGGGCCGCTGGGGAAGAAGAGAGATGGGGGGAGGGGCAGGGAGATGCAAAGGGGCGCATACGGTTGGAGGAACTCGGTGGCACCCTCATTGTACTGACTGGCGGCAAAGATTCCCAGCCCGATAGTGGCGACCGCCAGCAGTGGTACAATGACAGTGGCAGCCTTCCCGGCCCACTGGGGCCCCACATGCATCGGTCTCATGCCCTTGCCCAGCAATAATTCCCAACCTTCTCCTCACTCCATGCCTCTCTCCCTCACCCCCCTCATCATGCCGTGTGTATTGTGTGCCACGTTGTCCCCCCACCCCCCCCCCCCCCACACACACACACACACACACACACACACACACACACACACATGCACATGGCCACCCGCCCTCAGAAATACAGAGATAAATTTTGTCCTGGGGTTGGGGGTCGCTCGAGGATATTTCAGTGCGCAAGAAGGCACATACATGCAGGCTGTATGAATTTGCGTCGCTCTTTCAATGCCGCTCCTTGCATTTGATGATGCAAAGGCACATGCTATGCAAATGACAGGCACAACCCAGGGAAGGCAACAATGCAGCCTGTAGTAGTTAATTGACCTGTGACTATATCGGCACCGGGCGCCTGAGACTGATATATTTCACTTTTCCTTTCAAAAGCAGAGGCGGGGACCGACCTCCCAGGTTTCGCCCTCCCACAGATCAGCTGTTGGCGGGTCCGGGAACGGGTCTGTGGACTCCACAATGTCCCCCATTGCACTCTTGCGGGGCTTCGAGGGCTGAGCTCCCCACCATCACACCCCCTCCCTCAACCCCTCTAGCCACCTTTGTAACCCCTATTAACCCCTTTAGGATCCCCACTATCCCCCCCTCTTACAATCCCTCCAAAGGCCGTTTCTCAACCCCTATCACCCCATCTAATATCCCCATCTATCACCCCATCTAATATCCCCATCTATCAAGCCATCTAATATCCCCATCTATCACCCCATCTAACATCCCCATCTATCACCCCCTCCAACATCCCCACTAACTATCCCTCTATCAACCTCTAGCAACCCTCCTATAAACCCCTCTATCAGCCCATGTACGGTCCCCTGTAACGCCTGCTACTTCCCTCTGGCTCGGGTCACATGCGCAGTCACTTGCGCTTGCCTGGATTGCTTTCCCCGGGTGGAGACACATGATCACCCTGGACTGAGCCACATGGATCACCCCGATTTACTCTCTGGAGTTACGCGCAACATCCTGGATTACTCTCTTACGACTTCGCTCTGCAGCCGTACAGACAACCCTGGATATTCTCCACAATCTCTCTCCTTCCATCCCCACTCTCTCCCGCTCCGTGTCCCTTTCGCCCTCGCCTCCCCCCCCCTCTCTCTCTCTCTCCCTCCCTCCCTCCCTCCCTCCCTCCCCCCCCCCTCTCTCTCTCTCTCTCTGTGTGTGTGTGTGTGTGTGTGTGTGTGTGTGTGTGTGTGTGTCTGTGTGTGTGAGTGTGTGTGTGTGTGTGTGTGTGTGTGTGTGTGTGTGTGTGTCTGTGTGTGTGTGTGTGCACGCGCGCGCGCGTATGTGTGGTCGCGCAGCTCGCGTGTGGCTCTGTATGCGCGCTCCCACCTCTCCCCCCCCCCGCGCCTCCCCTCTCCCCCTTCTCCCCCCCCCCCCACACACACACACGCACACGCACACACACACACACACACACACACACACACACACACACACACACACACACACACACACAACACAGGGGGTTCTCTCTCCACCCTGCCCCCTCGACTCTTCTGCTGAAGGACATGCTTTCCGCAGCGCTTGGGCGAGACCCCAAAGCAGCCCACAGCCCCTCGGACGCAAACGAAACAAACAACACTGCCCGGACTGCCCCACAAAGAACCTTCCGGCAATGCCAAGGGTGGGCTCAGCCTCTCTCAAAGATGACCGCTACCGCATCTCATTCCCAGGGGAATACAAAGTCGACTGAGACGGCCTGAGGGATCGGCGTGCAGACGGCAGAAGGCAGATCATGATCACTCTAGTGATTCTCTCCAGTAGCAAAAACAACAGTATTAAAGAAACATATCCTAGAACCGTACTGAAAATTACAGTCTGACGTGACTAGACATGCTCAGCGGGGGAGTGCCCCTTGAACCACAGGCATTTTAAGATTCCCCGGGACCTTGAACGAGAGTTCTGGCGTGCTTTATCCGTGGGTTAATCAAGGAATTGCCAACACCGGCATTTCAAGGCATGATCTTTCCCTATGGATTCCAAGAACCGTTGTGGTCATGCTTGCATTGGCTAGAACTTTCTCCCTTTTTTGTGACAAATCACTTCATTTCCGCTACCAGATACTAAAAAAAGATATTTAAAAGTTTTAAATCAACTTCTGAATGCATGCAGGACAAGTGCAGATAGGCAACCAACTGGGGCCGTGATTACTACCTCGGCTCGACATAAAGACGGTCGCCGTGAACATCTCCAGGCCGCAGCCCCACATCGCCTTTCCATAGATAAATTGCCACGACCTGAAGTAGTGCATTGCCTTGTCTGAGTCCTTGCAACCACCGACGGCGCCATCGTCGCTGTGAGGCCCAGGTTTACGAGGCGAGACTGTGGGGTGCAATCGTGCAATACCCCCGAAAACCTTTTCTGATACAGAGCTGATCAGACGCAACTTGAAATAACTTTTGTGGCAGTGCTCACCATCCAGATGGACTGATGTTGGTGAATGTCGGTGATTGTACCGCAACTCCAAGTCGGGCACATGGATGGACCCACCGTTATCGTGTCCTTCCCCAGCCTCGTTCAAATTGAAACCACACACTCTTGATTATAAAAGGCGTATCTGCTTCTGGTATTCGCCCACATCGTCACGCATTCCCTTGCTTTCTGCAATCCTTTCATGTGGCATTCCTCACGGAAGAAAGGAAAGGAAAGGAAAGGAATATTACATCCAAGACCAGCCACTAGGGCTGAAGAGGACGGCAATACAATGAGTGACCCATATCTAGCCAACTAGGGTCGCACAGCACCTGGGACAGTTAGGTAGCTCTCCAGTGCTCTAGTCACAAATTTGGCGACCCCTTGAAGGTCTTCTTGCCACATAAACGTTTGTATAGATCGGGAAGATAGGGACACCAATGGGGGCCACACAAACGCACCAGCGCTGCTTCGCATTGAGGGTCGTGCCAAAAAACGGCCATCATAGTTTGTTACGAGGTGCTCATCGACACGCTGTGCACACGATGTACGTACCCAGCAAGTTTGCGCATTACCCTTTCCCTGATCCCTGCTTTAACACGCACCATATGGCCATGTGCGTGTATGAACCCGTTTCTTGGGGATTCCCGCTGCAGCTGCTGATTCCAACGCTCTGGCTTGCAGGAATTTGCATGAAGCCAGGAGGAGGCACGTGCCGTTATAACGTTATAATAAAAATGACCTTGAGGAAGCCTCCTAGCTGCTTCGCATGCGTTTTCATGACTTCGGCTCCACAAAGAATTCGGATTAGCACAAGGGAGGCTTAAACCCTCTGGCTCCGGAGCTGGCTCCTTCTGCCCTAGGGTACCTGGGGATATATCCTAGGGACAGCCATAGGGATATATCCTCCTGGTCTGTTGGGTCACCCCCTGGCTTCGCTCCACAAATTCGGATTAGCACAGCCACTCTCGCTTCCTTCAAGCCATTTTGTGCCCCTTGCATACACACAAGATGGTCTCGCACGACGAAATGTTCTGAGGCCTGAATGATTTCGTCCGGCAAACGTGAGTCCTCAAGGAATTACTTCTCGAGGACCTGACGAGCTCACAGCCACGCTAGCATATATATTATAAAAATGAAAGGATACATAATCAGAAGTAGCAAGTACAGGATCAATACACACAAGGTCCACTTCAAACCCCTGATGGTATGGCACGGTCCAAAGCTAGCTTTAGACGTTTAGATAACATTGCCGCTTGTGTTGTCTTGTCTCGTTGCCCGCTTCAAACCCCTGATGGTATGGCATGATCCAAAGCTCGCTTTAGACATTTAGAAAACAATTGCCGTCTTGTGTTGTTGCTTGAAAGACCTCATCATGGTCTACAAGCAGAAAGACCATCATAGCAATGGGTGAAAACGAACCTGCACCTCGCACGAAGAGTCGCAACGTCATCCCAAAAAATTCCCTCGTACTCAAAGACGTTCATTTTAATCTAACCTCCTTCTTCAGACTTAGAAGTACAGCATATATACCTCAACCGCAAAGAACGTATCTTCTTCTTTGGCAGACGACGGTTACTCACTCCCCCTCTCCATCTTTCGCTCTGCAGGTGGCATAAATCATATAGTGTGGCGGTTCCGCAAGGCCTGGCCAAGCCTTACCAAATTTGTTGAAGTTTTCGTTGTGGTACTTTAAAGTTTTCGTTGCAGTACTTTAAATTTTTCGTAGTGGGACCCTGCACCAGCTATTTGTCGTTGCAAGAACTCTTCTTTTCAACGTCAAAGTTTCTTTGAAGTGGTACTTTCCATGCATGGGATCCCATAGAGGGTCTCATACATACGTATTACGTATACGCATATGTAAAGACCCCATGCAGGGTCATATGTACGTATATACGTGAGAGAACCCCATGGGGTTGGATGTGCACATGTGTCACGTGCACATGCTGTCGACAGACGCCATGCATTACTTCGCCTGTGCCAGGCAATGCAGACCTCTTGGGGCACCATGCATTTGCGGGTGACACATCAAACCATCATGGCGGGTAAGTGCAACATTCATTCAAAGCTGTGCACGTGACACATCAAACCATCATGGCGTGTAAGGTGTAACATTCATTCAAAGCTGTGCACGTGACACTCAAACTTCCACACGGATACAAATTTTTAGCCTGGGAATGGTTTGCGATGCACACATTTTCGGCAGAGCTCCAAGGAGCCATTATAATTACGCTGCCACACTTGCTGCCAAACTGATATATTCACTTTTCTTTCTAAAGCTCCGTGGCCACATGTGTACAGGAGAGCCAGCCCCACCCTGCGCAGCATGCCCCACCAGCCGTTCGCATTGAAAAGAAAAGTGAAATATATCCCTTAAGGCATGTGCCTACAGGGACATATTCACAGGGAAACATGAGTTCACTTTTCCGTGAAGGTCATGCATGGTCAGCTGCCTAAATGGACAAGATTTGTGCAGGATCAGCTGCAGGAAGTGGATATACGAACGCCTCTGCCATCCAGGACATCCGCCAGCCTCAGCCCGTGCAGCCAAACCAAACGATGCAGAGTCCGCACGGATGACTGGCCTTTCTGTTACCAGCCCTGATCCGCCTTTAGAAAGAGAAGTGAATATATCAGTCAGAAGTCAATAGATCAGCCTTTACAAGGACTAGACCGATTCGCATCTTAGCCCTCGGTCTCATTCTCACTGTCCTCAGGGGTTTTGACGTCGACGTCTCCAGTTACAAACCTGTGCCTTTGGAAAGGCGGCTGTTATGTTAATTCGCTTTTTTCCTGCGCATATTGCGTCCTCAGCGGCTACAAAGCAAGGCATAAACGCTGTGTAGCAGGCAGGCCACGTGGCTTGGGACCTGCTCGCACGAGTGCAACAATTGCCAGTACACCTGTTCTTGAGAACTACCACCGTGTTCGAACCCCACACCCCAATTCCATCCGCGCAGCTTTCTGCGTTTCAACCATTGGGTGCTCTAAGACGTGCAATAGCCCGTCTTGCTGATTCGTTCCCGTCCAGTAAGCAACCTTTTGGGAAACCACATCTACATCTTGGTAAGCAACATGTAAATCTTCCCCGCTGCATGCCTAGCAAGGTACCCGTGCAGGCTTGTGACGGGGCTGTAGTTATAATGGGAACTCCAGCGAGATCGCTTTTTAGTCCGAAATTTGCCACCATCGGGGATTTGCCAAGATCGAGACCATCCCGACCCGAAAAGGGAAGAAACTTGTGCCAAAAGGCCCACACAAATTCAACATCGCTGGAGTTCCCAGTCACCAGGAGTTCTGAGGGACGTTTCCCCCAACCAGCCCCAACCAGCAGCTTCTCCAGCCACCGCAATCTTCTCACGTAAAGCGGGAATACGGGTTACGTAATAACTACTTCGTGAGCAGGCGCGGTGGCAACAGTCACAGGAACGACGGGAGCAGTTCCCCCCTCATGCGATGACATACAAGCACAAGACCCACGACTGCCTTGTATGGTATCGGGGTCGGGGCTCACTCGAAACCGTTTTTCGCTGTACAGTTTTAGATAGATAGCCCGGCCTATGTTTGCCTAGAACTTCACTCACGTGGCCATCACGTGCCAACCACATGCGCCACGTCAAACCCACCCCTCCACCTCCCCCATCCCTCTCTCTTCAACATTGCAGCAAGAAACCACGACATCCACAGACCTGCTCTCCTTATCTGACAACGGTCTCTAGGCTCAAATCAAACGCGACCAAGAAGATGTGAAGAGTCTCTTCAACCCCCCGGGGCAGGGCAAAACCATGCCCGCAGTCCAAATGTTGCTGCAGAACAGTCCGTGCAGCGGCTGAGGCATAAATTCAAGGCAATTATGGCCAAGGCATGCGCACGATCCAGAACACCACCAATTTATTCGCTACAGCGCTCACTCTCACGCAATGCGGGGGCCCCAAAGGAGGATGGGCGAAGTTGTTGCGTCTCGATACTTGAAAAGCGGATGGCGCTGTCACATCCACCAGCGGCCACTTCCGACACAAAGTTCTAACAACCGCAAATGAGACCAACTAATTAGTAGTTGGATACCAATCAACTAATTAGTAATTTGATTATACCCTTCGATACTGAGCACTCACTGGTCTTGCCAAAATTGGGACACGCTGTCCATGCTTTTGTTCCCTTCTGCATTTATGTACACTAGCCCTGCGCAGCGAGCAAATGCGGGCCCCTCACTCTCCTCCTACACACAGCAAAGAGTGCACCCAGGCGACAGGGCCCCGCGCCCAGACGACGCACTGCGTCGTCCAAGCGATAAAGCACAGAGGGAGTGAGCTGTACATCCCAAGAAGCAATCGTTGGATGCTCCTGAGATGAGCGCAAGGGGGGGTGGGGGGGGGGAGCGCAAAGAGACGGGCACTTGCACTGGCCCGGCAGGGAAGCCTACGACAGAGACCAGCCGAATTAAGAGGGCATCTGCACTTTCGGTTGTGCGAGTTCGAGGCCGCTCATACAAGCAGCAGGAGTTCGTGTTGCGTATTGCTGGGAACTCCCGCAAGGTCGAATTTGTGTGGGATTTCCAGCGCAAATTTCTTCCTTTCGAGTCGGGCCAGTCCCCGATCCTGGAAGATTCCGGGCCGAACCGAACTTGATCTCGCGCGAGTTCCCCAGTATTGCGAACACCGCGAGCGCTCATTCCGCAACGCTCGCTAGCCTGGATGCCCTCTTGATTGCACATCTCTTTGGGCTCCTTCATTCCTGCTATATACTGACAAGGACGGGCCCCGCCTATCCGGGACCTCAAGATGCAATGCCTCAAACTCGAGAAGCATGGAGATATCTCCCATGAAGGGGGTGAACCCCTGTGAGTTACCTGTGATAACTGGGTGACCCCCTTCGAGTTACCTGTGATAAACAGGTGACCCCCTTCGAGTTATCTACGATGTACAGGTGAACCGCTTCGAGTTACCTCTGATAAACGGGTGACCCCAATCGAGTCACCTGTGATCATGGCATGGATCACAATCGAGTTACCTTTGATAACAGGGTGACCCCATTCGAGTTACCTCACATAAAGGGGTGACCCCTTCGAGTTACCTCTAACAAGGGGGCGACCCCATCCGAGTAACCTCCGACAAAGGGCTGGCCCCCTTCGAGTTACCGCAGACAAAGGGCTGACCCCTTTCGAGTTACCTCTGATGAAGGGATGATCCCCGTCACCCACCGTGACGTCCCGATGCTGGCTCAGACGTCGCAGAGAAATGCTGCAACATCCGAAAGCGAGATCACACCTTCCAGCCTTCGCGTGTCGGGGTCTATAATAAAGAGTCGGCGCACGCCCGGGACCGAAAGCCGCTCCACCACCGACCTGAGACACATCGCACAGAAAACCATGCTTGAGAAACCGAGAAACCTCCTGGGTACGGCTCGTCCCGCCCCGGATGCCTAAATGAGTAGGGCCCCATTTGAGCTCGGGTTGAGCGCGCCGATGAGAATGAGGGTGTTTGCGTAAGCAGGGGGGTTTGGCGAGGGACGGGGGAAGGGGGAATAATGCTGGAGATGATACGCAGAGCAAGGGCCATCTGTGGGGGTTGGGCCCCCCCGGCCGGGGGGTGGGGGGATGGGGACTTACTGAATGTTGAAGGGGCGGGGAATGTACCCCTCCACGAAGACGACAACATCCATAGATCAAGATAGAGAGCACGTGTGCACGCCCGCGCGGACGCGCGTGCGCACACACGCACACACACACACACACACACACACACACACACACACACGCGCGCGCGCGTGCGCGCGCGCAGAGACACACACACACACACACACACAGAGAGAGAGAGAGAGAGAGAGAGAGAGAGAGAGAGAGAGAGAGAGAGAGAGAGAGAGAGAGAGAGAGAGAGAGAGAGAGAGAGGTGTGAATTTACCCCATATCACGCACACCCGTCGAAAGCACAAGCACAGTGAGTATTCAGTGGGGTAGGGAAGAATATATATGCCACCACACCGAGGTTTTACCCATGGCTTGCGGACGACTTTAGGAGACATCCTGCCAGAGCCAAGAGAGACCATTGGACAAAAACGTAAACCCAAAGGACATATACCAAAGTAGGACGTTGTTTATCAAACAACCTCCCGAAGTCCAGAGAGAGAGAGAGACAGAGACAGACAGAGAGAGAGAGAAAGAGAGAGAGAGAGAGAGAGAGAGAGAGAGAGAGAGAGAGAGAGAGAGAGAGAGAGAGAGAGAGAGAGAGAGAGAAGGGAGGGGCGCAGGTGTGTGAGCGCACGAAAACTTGCATCGATACCACTGCGGCAGTGCGGCGGTGTACATTACTTCATTCGCTGCAACGGTCTTGCATAGGCAACAGCAAAGCAGGTCTTTCCAGACATAAAACTTCAACAACCCCTCCGTATCCCCAAGTTCCAGAAATGCATGGAAGCCGATCTTTCAGGACATGCCCATGCACCATGACCCTTCCACAGGGGGCAGTGCAATGAAGTGGTGAAAGACTCTCAAAAGTTACAATCATGCATAGAAACTCTCGACTTCAAAGCGCCAAACCAGACCTTCAGACTTTCGAGGGGGAGGGGGGGCGGCGCCGACCCACGGATGGTTGGACAGAACAGACACAGTGCCTCCACCCTTGAGCCATACAAAAGCAGCGGGACCCGTACCGCAGGGGCTCGTTGGCTGTACATGTGTGACACCGTTGGAGCGGGATCGCAGATGCGGGAGCGGGAGATGGCACATTGTTTTCGCTTGGGTTCCCCTCCTGTAACCAGTGTGAGGCATCTTTAAAGTAGAGTAAGTAAAATAGAGTGAGTAGAGTAAGTAAAGTCTTTAACGTAGAATAAGTAGAGTAAGTAAAGTTAAGTGCAACCAGTGTAAAGTCGTCCCATTGTATGCAGGCACCTACCGCGTCCAAGGTACAAGGTCAGCGCCCACAGGACTAAGGATTGAGGGGACGGGGGGGGGGGGGGGGTTGATAAATGAAGGGGAACAGGAAGCTTTCAGGGACGAGGTATGAATGAGCCACTCTGCCCCTGAGAGGGAAAGGCATATCACGGAAGCCGCACATGCATTGCCAAAACTTGGAACTTCAGACAAAACTGTACTTCTGTACCGCAACGCCACAGTTGGCAAGCGGCAGTGCATCCAGGAAAACTGTAAGTAATCCCTCACGTCACCCGTCTGAGCCCCCCCCCCCCCCCCCCTTCACCCACCCACCCAGTCACCCCCGCACCCACACCCACATGCGCACGGGCGAACACACACAAACAGACACACAACACACACACACACACACATGCACACACACACACACACACACACACACACACACACACACCACGATCACAGCCACAAATTGCAAGGATGCAGCAGAAGCTGGACATGACAACATTTTGAAAAGATGATACAGGTTCGATGGAGGCTGGAAACAGAGGGGGCGGGTGCTGCAGCCGACCTGGCTTTGAATGCTCAGTAGAGAAAGGGTCTGGCCCACGCTGAGGTGCTCCCATTGGAGCCGCGTGTAGGCATTGTTCTTGGCCAAGTGCGTGATGTCCGCGCGTGCATACATATTTTGGAGAACCCCATGCTGGCCCCAACAGCAGGTCATCAGACCAGCACTCTTGACCATCAAAGAACACTTTTCAAAAAGAGGTCCTGTCAAATGGTCACCAAAAAGCACAGCATTGAATTACATACTATCTCGCCCCCCTCACTCACCCAAGAAAGAAGCCGCGCGGGGGGGGGGGGGCGTCCAAGAGTACATGGCATGGCAAGGTTCGAGCAAAAGGAGGCTCGATGGCGACATCCGATTGGCCCAATTAGCGTTGCAAGAACGTGAACGGATTTTATGATGGAAGCATCCCAAATGTCTCTTGGGAGGTAATAACACCTTTTCCAGTTCGCAACATGGATCTCCAATGCACAGGGGCTTGTTGGGACCTGTGTGAGGACCCACTCCCACCCGAAAGTGCCCATGCACCAAGCACCTATCTACTGCCAAAGCCCCATCCCCTCGTCCGCCCTCCCCCTTCTGTCTTTCTCTCCCTGTGCGGTGTGTGTGTGTGTGTGTGTGTGTGTGTGTGTGTGTGTGTGTGTGTGTGTGTGTGTGTGTGTGTGTGTGTGTGTGTGTGTGTGTGTGTGTGTGTGATCCATGCAGCAAGACACGTTGGACTCACTCAACATTGAGAAAAATTCATTTCCGGGGCATACAGAATCGACGACAGGCAAAGCTGACACGTTCTCGGTTAAAAGCAAGTCCAGTGCTTTCATGAGCGGGTCGTCCGCAAACACGCAGATCAACGGTCGAATCTTCCGCTTTGACCGCCTCTCAACTCCGGCCTGCAAGGTGCCCCTTCACTCTTCAGACAGACATCGACATATTCACGTGGGGCAATTACCCCATGCACCCCCCTCCACACACACACACACACACACACACACACACACACACACACACACACACACACACACACACACAAAAGCTGCCCCAGCTTCCCGTAGGAGCTCTTGCCTCACCAAACCACCTGAACAAACTCCCCCACTCTGCTCAGTGACATCTCCTTTCAGTAAATGCTAACGCAGATGTTATCCTACTTGAACAGAAAGAAAGAAAGGGAAAAAGGCTGGATCCCAAAAACTCGCCCCCCCCCCCACCCCACCTCTAAGCAAACAAAAGGCAACATCCTCTCCCCACCTGACCCTGTTCAACCACGTGCTGTGATACTTCCCGTGCGAGCCCATGCAGTACAGCCGTACCTCATGAAATGTACCGGCGGCTTGCTCATGCCGTACCAGGTTGCTCTCTGGGGACCAGGTTCCCAGGGGGAGGGCGCTGATGGGACTCAGCAGCAGCGGCAGCTGCGAGGTAGCTGTCCGGAAATGCCGCATCAACGTTGCCAGGACGCTGCTTATGGTGGCTATGCCAAGCAACATCACTCCCTCCTGCTCCGTGACTGCACGAGGAACCACACGTGACTGCATGAAGGACCACACGACGACATGCAAATGAGGTACGGTTGTACCTCATTCGAGGAACCACACGTGACTGCATGAAGAACTCGTGCGAATGAGGTACGGCTGTATTTCATCCGAGGAACCCCGCGTGACTGCATGAAGAACTCATGCAAATGAGGTACAGCTGTACCTCATTCGAGGAACCACACGTGACTGCATGAAGAACCACACGTTACTGCACGAAGAACAACACGACGACATGCACATGAGACCCTTTTCAGCTGTTTAGCGCAAGAATGCGGAACCCCACAAAGTACGGGTGAGAGCGGTACGGGGGCGATGGGTACGGTGAGAGCGGTACGGTTGGGGGGTCTGGGGACGGGTGCCCACCTGTGAGTATAGGAGCCATTGAGCAGCGCATCTCGAACATTGAGGCGATGGCATCCGAGAGCTGGTTATCTGTATGCAGGAACACGAGGGGGCGAGGTGGGCAGACATCCAAGTCCTCACCCTGACGCAATTGGCGCAACGTGTACAGATCCATCTCTGCCTCTGTCAACACATTGTGTCCGGATGCCACACTGCAAATCTCCCACCTCAAATGATTCAATTCTGATTCATGGGATGTTTCATCTTCCCCTTCCCCTCAGCCCCACACTCCCCCCCAAAAAAAGGGGGGGGGAGAGGAGCAGGAAGCTACTTGCCGCTCCAATAACGTGAGCAATAGCAAAACCCGGGCTCCCGTTGGAGAGTTTTCAGTATAGGTTTAGGGGTCTCTTCCAAAGGTGGATCCCCAGGGGCCAGGGAGGGGAAAGGGGAGGGGGGAATGACTGATCAAGTTATTTTGTAATGATGAGTTTTGTTATGGCATTTGTGCATATTTATGCAGAAGAATGGATTGATTTCCATGAGCAAATTGGTTGAGCGGCATATTGAGTCAATTAACATTGAATTCTCTGAACTACACCCTGATTCATCAGTCCCCCTGCCCTTGATAAACCCCGAAGCCTCTCTTCTCAGATGCTCAGTGGTAATTAAATAGCCCATAATTCAAATATCGCGACTTTATTTAAAATAAATAAAGGAATAACTAGCCCGCAATTTGCATTTCGCATCTTCTTCTAAAACAGAATTAGCCTGTAATTCAAATTTTGCAACCTCCAGCCTCAAAGAGCTCGTTTCATTAGGCAGACACACAGTCACTGGACCCCTGGTGCTGGTCCCTCCATGAACATTGTACTCGAATACACCGCCATTCTCCACCCGTCACTGGGACGAACAAGGGCCCACTTGCTGTGTAGTCGTCGTAGGATGTGGATGAAGTCGGATGCCGAAATCATCCCAATAATGTTGCAAGAGCTGGAATCCCATAGTGGAGACGACGCAATGTTCTGCTCGTATAATGCGTGAAATGCCTGAACCCCGTCCCAGCACTGCTTTTCGCATCGACAATGCCATCGAAGGTCAGCAGATTACCATTTACCATTTCATCAGGCAAGAGAGCGTGTTCCCCCAGAGAATATCCCATCATAGTTCTGCGAGTCTAGCCACCAGCCCTACCCACCCCTCCCTTACTCCCGCTCCATTCCATTGTTCATCTCATCACTGTTCTTCTTGCATTGTTCATCACTGACCTTTTTGGATGGTTCATGTCTCTGCAGGGAAACGACCAAAGATCCCAGTCGGCGTCCCCGCAGTCCCTCTTAGTCGATGCACTGGGTCACGCTGGAAGACCATAGAGAGATCAGAAGGTGGAGTACAGACTCCGGTGTCTGCGGGACCTAAGGGACATGCCCCGTTTCTTGCAGCCCTTGAGGAGACAGCCAACCACGAAAGATTCAACACACCTCATTCAACCATTAGCATCCTGTCTGACAAGAGTACTGCCGCAAATTACATGTACGCCCTGCGAGTTGGGCCTCTGATGCGGCACTTTTGCAAGCATAATCTCAAAGATTATATCTTTGAGACAGCAGCGGGCTAGAGAATGTGACACACCAAATCACGAATTCAATCTGGAGGGGGCGAGGGAGGGAGGCATCTGCACAACCTCTAGACATTCCTGCTCTCTCAGCCTGTGTCAGCTTGCCTAAAGGAGCAATCGGTAAACAAGAGCGCAACACCACCATCCCCGCTCCTAATGCAGTTACCAGTTCGCAATGCCTAAATGAGCAATGGGTAAACGAGAGCGTAACACCACCGTCCCCGCTCCTGAAAACCATTACCAGCAGTTCAGATTGCCGGGGCAGCACACAAATTGGAACAGGACCGCTCCGCCCAGCTTACATCTCGATCTTGTGTATGAACCCGAGAAAAATCGTCATCACATTGGTACAACCGAGCCCGGCATCCACAGCCCCTCATGTCCAAAACTCAACATCCAAAAAAGCCCTTATACACCAGCATCCAAAAGGCCCGGCGCAGGAGCAGCAGAGCACACCTGTCGTATCGGCAAATCCACATCAAGCAGGACCACTTTTCCACTTTCTGGTATCAACTCGTACACAGTGTGGGAGTGCAGAAAATCCCGGATCTTCATCCGAGTAAATTCGGGTTCCACCTGCTGCCCAACCCCCGCAAACCATCAGCCCAATCCGCCTCACGACGCTGCTGTGCGCAGTCAGTTGTCTTGACGCACGTTGGGACACACAAACACACCCACACACACACACACACACACACACACACACACACACACACACACACACACACACACACACACACACACACACACACACACACACACAGCGCGCGCGCGAGTCCGCGCGTGGTCTCCACCCCATCAACACTACCCCCGTTCTCTATCTCTCTGTCCCCCCCAAACCCCTCTCTCACTTTCTCCCTCCCTCCCTCTCCCCCCCCTCTGTCTGTCTGTGTGTGTGTGTGTGTGTGTGTGTGTGTGTGTGTGTGTGTGTGTGTGTGTGTGTGTGTGTGTGTGTGTGTGTGTGCACGCGCGCGCGTGCCTCCCCCCTCCCCCGCCCTGGCGCTCTGTGTGTGTGTGTCTGTGTGTGTGTGTGTGTGTGTGTGTGTGTGTGTGTGTGTGTGTGTGTGTGTGTGTGTGTGTGTGTGTGTGTGTGTGTCTCCCATCCCTCTTCCCCCCGCCCCCTGTCCCTCCTTCGACCACCGCAGGCCTGTCTGTGCACAGTGGCCAGGAGGGGCTCACGGTGGCAGCCACCAACACTCCAGGTTGCGGAACATTGGCGTCCGTCATAGTGATGTCAACGTCAATTGCGGCGTCCTCGTCTGGTACACCGGGAACCAGGGGCTCGGCTACCAAGTGAACAGGCAGCTGCCCAGGAGGTGGAAGCTGTACAATCGGAATGCCAGCTGGCAATGGAGGCGCCAGGGGCGTGTCTGGCGGCGGCAATGCCGTGAGATTTCCTTGCACGGGGGCACTGCTTCCGATAAGCAGCCTGTGTGGACACAACTTAACAAGGTTACTTCCACAGATTGACCTCCAGTTACAAAAGGGCGCCCCCCATGCAGGTGGCTGCTGCCAATTGAATTGCTCATAGGCATTTCTACCGATCACAGCCACCAAATTTCAACGACTCAGGTTAGACTTTGTATATCATCCTTCCAAATCCCTTCGGATGCAGTCCAAAGGAAGCCGCAGGGCAATTGATGGACACTTATCCATTCATGTTGTGTATACATGTAGTTGTGTATACCCCTTGGCAGATATCGACGCTCTTCGTGTCGAAATCCAGGCGATCGATCCTGCAAGCATTTAGTCATATTGACTTCACACATGCTTAACATTCCTGCATTCATTCAATCGGTGTGTCTCTAAATAACATAGCACAGGCATCCCCATCTGTCTTCCATTTGACACCAATACCAGAGCAAAACACTGCCCCTGTATGGCCCACCAGGCATGTGGAAACCATGGCCTCTTTCTCTTCTTCGCCCTACACTCTGCCTCACTCCTCCCCCCTCCCCCCCATTCTCTCGCCGTATTCCTTGTCCGCTCCCTCCCGCAAACCCACCATCCGCAAACCCCATACCAAACAACTTAACCAGCATACGCACTGTCCCAGCACAGCAATTCATCCCCATACAATGTGTGGCAGGGCAGGCCTTGTGGGGAATTCCCCACCAGCTTCAGGGACCCTGATAAGACAGTAGACAGAGCATCTCAAATGGCTAAATGATTTGTGCTGGGTCAAGGGTACTTCCTACCCACTGCGGCAACTCAGGTGCCTGGACAACAACACATGTCCCTGATTTTCTGCGACTAATCTCCACCTAAAAGCCGCCACTAATCCCTATCGAACAGCAAAGCGAGAGACGTACGTGGAAGGAACTGCTGATTGGTGCGGCGGTGGTTGTTGCGCGCTTGAGTTACTATCGTTGCTTCGTCGGACGAATAGCCAGTTATTGACGTTGCCCAGAGGGTCTGGCATAAACGGCTGTGACTCATCGTGTCTCCATTCCCCGTCAACAATGAACTTATACTGGTGATACCTGCCGCCAGAGATCATGCTGAGTCGATCATCCTTATCAAATAAACTTATTGCCCACTCGCTTGCCGACAGTCTGATGTCAATCCCACTAGATGACGTCATCACTTCTAGTAGCAACTGCCATGCATTTTAACCTGCCCTTTTTTAAGATAAAAAAGAATGTGTGACAGAGACTCTGACTGAATAAGGATTGGCCTCTTGCAACTTCTCACACATTCAATGACCTCCCTTCCTTCTGCAAGGTGCTGTCCCTCTGTTCCCATGACTTGCAAGTTACTGCTGACCTCAACATCTGTGGGAAAACCAAGCGCGCAAGAAGGTTCTCATTCAAAACATGAAATCACGGTTATGTAACCAAAAACTTCAACAGGCATCTGCAAAGATGATGCTTCTACTTGTGTTTGAAGATTATCGCCCTACCCTGGAGGAAGGTGCACAACCACTTGAAACTTTCCAGGCTCCCCTGGAATTGGATGCATAGGAACTGTCTCTACCCATCGGGTGAATGACCCGCAAAGATGAACCTGCATGCACTAAATCATGATGAATCTTTACTCTTTGAAGTGTCAAGGGCTTGAGGGATAGGACTGTCACTTAGAGACAGACCATGAAATTGTTGGAAAGCCACGGTCAATAATGGTAAGGCCAATGTTTATAGCTGACGTTTTCAGGATTAAAGGTTGAAAAGTGCACGATAAACCTACCCCCCCCCCCCCCAACATAAACAGAACGATATTGTGGTTTCCCACATAAACTCAGCACCCAAAGCGTTCATCTTTGACTCACGCTAGAAAATATATCAGTTTTCGCAACGAATATGCCATACGGAAAGTTTCATTTCTAAATTCCTTCAATCCCCAAGAGTGCCTGATTACAATCTTCATGTTCGTTCCTACCGATTGGCCGCCGAACATCCATTGGAAGCGTGTTGGCACGAAGACCGGGACCTGCGTCATTAACAGGTGCAAGCAAGTTTCCTTCAAGGGACGGGTCCCGTCCCTCGTTTGCGCAAGTCGTCACGGAGGTTGTACTCCCATCAGACAAGCCTACCAGCACAACCTAATTCTTCTACTATCCCCGAACCATACCCTCAACCCAAGTATGCGTAGATATACACACATTACAGGAACCGTAGATGGCCATAAGACAGTCAGGTGGTATCCCTGGATTGGGGTTACCCTTCGGGTGGCTGTCCTGGGGCGATAACAATTCCAGCAGGCACCCCCGGGCGAAATGCCTTCGAAAACACGCCCCTGCGGCAGGGCCCTAAGAGGTACCGGAATGCGAGAGAGACTACAGGTAGGTAGCAAGGACTTCAGAATCAGGACTAGCCTCTAGGGCTGAAAACGGAGCAAGCCAAAGATGGGTGCTGTTGCCCGCTATAACAGCAGGAATAAGTCAGACGCTGAAGGCTACCAGCAGGAAAGGGACCTTCATGGACCAACACAACCGGTTGGTTCTGCTGGGGTATTGCAGGGGTAATGCTGTTACCAAAGTAACATGTGCAGGCGGGAACTGGAAACAGAGCCTTCCAAAGGGCTGGAACGCATGAGACGTCTAGACGAGTACTCCATACGAGGGTTGGCCTCGGTCTCCTGCGTCCAATGACTCCCTGTTTGCAGCACTATTTGGGAATGGTGGCCTTCTAAAATTGCCTGCTGTGAGCTGCAACTTTTGACAGAACGGACGGCCATGGACAACCACAGCATTGGACCTGTGAGGCCCAGATAAAGTAGCCTTGAGGGACTAATAACGGCTCTCCCAGCATGTAGGAACACCTCTACACTGATATAATCAGTGTGCGCACATGGTGTGGGACGTCAATGCTTGCCAGGCCTCAAAGGGCAGGCTGTGCTTGAGGCGGAGGCAAGCCGACCTCACGGAGCAAAGAGATCCAATCGGGCAAAGGACGATGCAACGCCACATGTGAAGGTCCTGACAGGCCTCTCACGTCAGGACGTGCATGTAGGGGGACAACGCTTGGCTTTCCGGCCCGCCTGATCAACGCAGGCATAACTTGGGATCCTTGTTTGCTGTCTAGTACAGCCGAGGTTTAGAATAAAGAGTGAAGCCTATCCTAACCGCACACCATAAATCGTGCATGCGGGTACCCCGACGTTGCCAATTTAAGAGATTGCTCCACAGCAAGGGGAATCGCGAATGCTGCTGTCATGCCTTCGAGCTGAGGCAAGAACATGATGGGCCTCGCATAGATGTTCAGTGAATAGACGAGCGTAAGAAGGCGGAGGAGGGTAAGGAGGAGGGGGAGGCGGAGGCGGAGGAGGGTTCGCTCGCACACCCCTAACTGGCTATTGGACATGCGTGAACAGCTCAGTATTGCTGCTCATGATGGCCGGCAATGGGGGAATGCCACGGCATGTGCCGTAGTCTCTCCTCACCCGCGAGTGCAATCAGTTACCCGCTTCATGTGGCAGCAAGACGGTGAAGGGGTTGCAAGGTTTGTGGTTAACGCTTTAAAGGCCTACATGAATGCTTCAGGGACATCCAAATCTTAGTAGTGGATAAAGATTTTAGACAGTTATGTCGTCATCCCTTCAGCCATAATGGGCTGGTCCTGGATGAAATATTTCCTTCCTTCCTTCCTTCCTTGCTCACGACTCAGACGCCACGTGCCTAAGTCGCCAATTGTGACTCACCACCCTGTGGACTGGATGCCGCTCTGTGCCACAGAGTCTGTAGGCGGCGGCCGTGGTCGTTCTGAGTTGGCTTCCGTGGGGGACTTCCCGCAGGGTACAAGGGGTGGGTCCCTCAAGAGCTGGAACTGGCCTCCCGGGAAGGCTGCACGGCACCAAGATCAGGGACGATCCAGACTTGTTTAAGTTGCGGTTGAAGAACTTCGGCACCTGTTTCAATTTGGTTTTATATCCTATCTCTAGTAGTATTCGTGCCGCACTGAAACAACTGTTAAAGGGGGCCGTTGACAATGCCGGAGGAGGTCCCCAACACTTCTGCCGCCGAGGCTTCAGGGGCTGAACAGGTGCTTAGCACAGACCGCTCGACCAAATTCTGACTGAATTCATTGAATTGTGTTTGGACTGTAAATTTGGGCTCCATCGCGGGGCTCCGCAGGACTTTCAGTCCGCCTGCCCTCCGTTCTTACCACCCCTATTTGTTTCATTTAATCTGGCATTTGAGAGTATCGTTGATATAGAACCAGAGTTCAGGAAGTTTCATTGGGGACCTGGGCATATGTCGGGGAAAACGCGGGTGCAGGATGTAAATCCGTGGAGTGTTCAAGGTGGCGCCGACGGCAAGATAAACTACGAGAAACTATCCAAAGACGTGAGTACCTTGATGATTGAAGACATTCGCAGTAGTTTGTCAGCTGCAAATCTGAGTTGGGCCGCAAGAGCAATAGTCTCCTTGGATTGCGTGGATCTTCCGTACTCCACTCCCTATCCTTTGTGCTCCAACGAATTGCATTGACCTCCCTTGGGTGCTCTAATATTAGGACCAAATAAAATAATTAAGAGTGCAAACTGATCTTGGATCTCCAAAACCTATGAGGTGTCCATGGTGTTCCCACGTTTTCCTGGCACAGCATTGGCAATGGAATCTGGACAAGGAATTTAGGCTGCATGAAAAACGCTAGATTTCCTTTTCCATGAGATCAAACAACACATCTTTGTTTTCCCCGGTTTCAATGCTCTGACCAGCGAGCAGGACCATGATTAAATGATGGGGCTTGGGTGTGCAGTTTGGCTGCTCACTGATTGACCAAGCCCTGGTAGAGAGGTATGCTCCCACGCATGCTTACCCTTCCCACTATGGCCGTGGGCCTCCGATAGTCCCAACAGAAGCTAATCGATGCAAAGCATGGTATACGTTGCATCTCCTGATACTTTCAGAACATGCAGCAATGCTGGACATCAAACTGCCAAATGACAATCTTGAGGGAGGGCCAATGAGGCTCTTGATGGATGCCGCTCTTAAAAGCTTGCGAGGGAAGGTCAATGAACAATCTAGTGATAGGCCACACTTGTATTTCCCATAGGATGCTGCTGTTGTAGCCCGTTTCCCAGGGGCAACGCACAGCAGCTGGGGGAAAGGGGAGGAGGGGCAGCCAGACCGCAAGATACTGGAATTGATTTGTTGGTTCTTGGTCCTTATTGGTTTTTTGTTTTTGTTTTGTACTTCTTTTGTTTGTTTGCGTTTACCCACCTACCCATTCCATCAACGCTGCATTCAAAAACTCATATGTGGTGTGACTCAGTTATAGTAAGCATGCATCATGTTTTCACATGCGTTCATTCATTCATCCATTTCTCCTTCCCTTCCTCATACATGAAATCACTCCTCTTATGTTTTCATTTACTCACTTGCTTTACTCATTTACTCATGAAATCACGCCTCTAATGTTTTCACTTAATGCCACGGTCGTTTATTCATTACTCGTCCATTCTTTCATTCATTTGCTTGATCATGCATTAAACTTCAGTCATCTATTCATGCATTCGTCACTTCCTCCAATTATTCATTCGTTCAATCCATTCACTCAGTTGTGGATGCAGTTATGTTTTAGTTCGTTCGTTCATTCGTTCGTTCGTTCGTTCGTTCATTCATTCGTTCATCCATCCATTCATTCATACATTCATTCATTTTTCCGTTCATTCATTCATTCATTTACTCACTCATGTACTATTTCATTCATCCATACAGGGGATGTGTGTGTCCCTTCGTTCTGCCGCTGCCCGTTATTTCATACTCTTGGGGCCTTGTTCAATCCCTCATGTGTGCATCCACTTATACATCTGGGAGGGCCACGGGACAGGCTAGAGAGAGTAACGGGAAAACGGGCACACCCCTTCCTGCGGCGAGGCATCTTCTTCGCTCACCGGGACTTCAATCTGATCTTAGATGCTTACGAGAAGGGGCAGCCCTTCTATCTGTACACTGGGCGGGTGGGAAGCTCTCTTCGCCCGCCCCCCCCCCCACCTCCTTCCTTCCCCCCCAGCCTGTGAATAGTTTGGTGCTCTTATCCTCGATTGACACCTTCTGGCCCTCCTTCTTGAGGGCTATCTCCTTCTACCATTGCTTTCCAAGGTCCCACCTCCCCCCCCCCCCCTCTCTCTCTCTCTCTCTCTCTCTCTCTCTCTCTCTCTCTCTCTCTCTCTCTCTCTCTCTCTCTCTCGCTCTCTCCCCCCCCTTCTGTCCCTTCCCGGCGCTTTCGCTCGCATCACTTCTCGTGAGCCCCTTTGCGGCTCCCCCCCGGGCTTGTGTGCATTGTGTCCGACCTACCCACAAATCCGCACCTGCCTAGGGGTCTGGGACACAGAGCCGGTCAGAAAAGCGCCAGGCACACCTGCAACGTGCGGTGCATTTGTAATGAAGCCCGATTAGTAATTGAGTGTGATTAGTGAGGAAGTGTGGTGATGCTGCACAGGGGCCCTCTTCAGAGGCATTGCATTTGGGTCATCTGGTGCCCTTCCTATTCACAAAGTGGCTGCAGGACACATTCCAGGTTCCGCTCGTCATCCAGCTGACAGACGATGAGAAAACCCTTTGGAGGCGTGCCCCACACCCCCCCCCCCCAGCCCCAACCCCCAACTTTCCGATCTGAATCACATTTGTGGCTTCCGTTGCTTCACGGGGGGACATTCTTGCTGGCCGTTTGCTGTGTTGGTTCTGTGCTGATGCCTGTGCCTTAAGCTGATGATGGGTTGCTCGCAAGCCAATATATTACGTCCGTGGGTTCATTTGGACAGTTGCGATGGGTTGTTCGCGAGCCTGTATTGTCCATCCACGATGGGTTGTATTGTACATCGAAGATGGGTAATCTGTACAATCCACGATGGGTTGAATTGTACGTCGATTATGGGTTGTACTGCACATCCATGATGGGCTGTTCGCAAGCCTGTACTGTACATCCACAAGGGTCTATCAGTCCCAGCTGCGTCTTTCAGGACGGAGCTTGAAGGTCTAAATAAGTCTATCCACTAAGAGAGAGTTTTGTTTTCTCTCACCCGATATTGTTGTAAAGCCCAAGGCTTTCCTTCCCAAGCCCTGATCGGCGCAGAATTGCCAATGCTTGTGTGTGTGTGTGTGTGTGTGTGTGTGTGTGTGTGTGTGTGTGTGTGTGTGTGTGTGTGTGTGTGTGTGTGTGTGTGTGTGTGTGTGTGCTTGCGTCAATGAGTGCATGCGTTTGTGCACCTGATGATGATGATGCTGATGCTGGTGGTGAATATGGTGATGCTTTTGACGATGGTGGTGGTGATGATGTTGGTTGTGATGGTGATGTTTCTGTCGGGTC
>KV908510.1:183038-210538 GCA_002005505.1 Botryococcus braunii
ATTGTGTGTGTGTGTGTGTGGGGGGGGGGGGGGCGTACGTGTGCATATGCAAGCATTCAGCGGACTTCATTGCAGTGGGCATGCATGGGTCCTGAATCGGTTCTTTTCTCACTGCCTGTTTATGGAGCTGTTTTGGGGGAGTGGTGTAAGGGAGGGGTGAAAAGCGGCGCAACCTAAGCAACCGTCTGCTTCTGGCGATGGGGGGCAGGGGGGAATCTGGAGGTGGATGTCCCCTGGAAGTATCTCAACTTCTTCCTGGATGACGATGACAAGCTGGCCAAAATTGGGGAGGATTACAGCTCGGGGCGCATGCTGACGGGGGAAATAAAGAAGGAGCTCATCCAGGTGAGCCAGGAAGCAAGCACCCATCAGACATTGTATGGAGGACATTGTGTATGACTTAACAGAGAAAGATAATAGATAGTATATAATAGAGATAAGATGATGTAATAGATAGAAGATAATAGAGATAAGGGGTTCGCATAGAGGATGGGGTCTCATAGAGGACATGGTAGGACTTGAAGACAAACATATTGGCTTATTGAACATGCTTGGCTTCCCTTCGTCTGGAGGGAGCGGAAGGGTTTTGGGAAGGTGGGGATGGGACCCGGGGACTTGAACAGGACATGGCTGCGTTTGGATAAGACGATAAAAGGATCGAAGAACGGAACACATTCTGTCCATCTCAGAGCCGCGGGACCATTTCCCATTTCTCAGCAGCAATGCACTATTTCACTGGATGAGAGGCACTTCCGATGCGATGTAATGCTTCCAATGCTTTGCTTTTAATGTGATGCATTTGCCACCTGATGCTTCGCATACGACCCAATTGCCACGTCACTTGTCACTTGCCATGCGTTGATTCCCTTGTGATGCAATTGACATATGTTGGCTCCCATTTGATGCACTGTCCGGCTGATGCTTGATGGTTCCCACGTGATGCACTGAGTGATGATTCTTGATGGTTCCCACGTGATGCACTGAGTGATGATTCTTGATGGTTCCCACGTGATGCACTGAGTGATGATTCTTGATGGTTCCCACTTGATGCACTGAGTGATGATTCTTGATGGTTCCCACGTGATGCACTGAGTGATGACTCTTGATGGTTCCCACGTGATGCACTGAGTGATGATTCTTGATGGTTCCCACGTGATGCTCTCCCCTCCCCCGCCCCTCGGCATGCATTCATTGCCACATCATTTGCATTCCCTGTGATTATCGCCGAGTGAGTCTTGTGCCACGCTTGCAATGTGTCTTACTGTGGCCACAAAGGGAGGCGTGGCAGAGGCATGGCCTATTAATAGGCTGTGACTCTGCCACGCCTCCGTTGTCAGAGCCGGAGTAAGTCAAGTGGGAAACTACTCCTTTCCTGCTGCGCTATTGGGTCCGAATCACGTGGGTTTTGGTTGGCGGGTGGCAGGTTCTCCAGGAGCTGGTGGTACAGCATCAAGAGGCGCGGGCCAAGGTCACAGACGAGGTGATCGACCAGTTCTGCGTTCCCAGGGACATGCCGGACCTCTTTTCTAACCTCAAAGTCACCTCTTCGTGATGAACTTTAGAACCGTGGTCATCGTGATGGTACAATGTGTGTGGTGGTACAATTCTGGCAGTACACTTTGTGGGCGCTGCTCGCCACCTCGAGATCCACTTCACGCAGCGCCGCACAGTAGTCCCACGTCAGCATTTTGTGAGACCGGGGGCCTGTTCTCCAAACTCGGAAGCATTGCTTCCTGACACACTTCGGGCACCCGGCCTCATCGCTGTGCCCTGGCGGCCCCGTGATCAGACCGTTACGTGTACTGTCAGGATGGAACGCCCTGAGACGCTTGGCGCTTTGGCCGCGTTCTTCTCATATTTTGTGTTGTTCTTCTTCTAGTTGCAGCAGCTGCATTTTCCTCATTCTTTGGTCTTTTGAGGCAGCCTTTCGGTCCCCGTCGTCGGTGCTTCCCTCTTCTTCTTGTTCAGGGTGAGGCGTTCAAGAACTGTGGAACCGATGCGGCTGACCGATGCTTCTTTGTGGAAGCGATGAGAAGTCACGAAGTAAGGTAGGAAGTTTTGGCTGCCATGAGTTATTCGTCGTTATTCAAGTGACATAGCGGGGCCTTTGTAAAACATTCGTTCTGCAAATTTCTTAATTGCCTATCTGTATGCTGTTCCATATGCGCATGCTTGTTCTCTCGTCTGGCTCATATAAGGTATATTATGACAAAAAGTCATGCTGAATGCCGCAAGCTGGTCATGCTGAGGGTCCTCGTAATTGCATCCCGGACAACAGCATGTTGCATACGATTGCTACGTTCTGAATGTAAGGGTGGCTGAGGCGATGAGGACGTTAAGCCAAAAAGACAATATTGAGCTAGGTGAGGGGCAGAGAGGGAGGGAGGGGGTGGAGATCTCTAGGGTGAAACAAGCAAGGCGTCCTGCCCTCCCCCCTCGCTCCCCCCCTCTCTCCCCCCCCCTTCCCCCTCCCTGCCTACTGTACGGGGATGAGGTGCGCGCCTACTGGACGGGCATATGCGATCTTTCGGACGGGGATGAGGTACCCTTTTTGTCACCCGTCTTTGGCTTCTATATGTCTGCTGCCACCGCTGGCATGTGCGTGTGAACGTGTTGACTTCACCCTTCAGCCTTGTGTGAGGCGCATTAGTGTACGCAGCAGTACTGTTCTCCAAGACCTGATCACAAGCATCTCTCGGGTCAGCAGGCTCAAAAGTCCGCAGGCTCAAAGTCATGTCCTTGTGCGATTCTGCCCTCCTATGTTTAGTATCAAGAGTGAAGCCTATCCTAACCGCACACTGTAAATGCGTCATGCGGGTATGCGGAATACAGGGCCCAGACAGGAAAAGTGATATTGGAAAACATGTTTGTGCGAATACCTTCATTTGAAGGTACATCATCTTGCTCCAACCAGGGACTCTGTGATTGGCTTATGTGTTTTTGGAACCGTAAGCAGGAGACCTTGTTTCACTGCTGGCCGTGCATTGCCCCACCTCATACGAGTAGGATGGGGTAATTCCTGCCGGCAGAGGGAGGACCAGCCAGGGGCGCTGCTGGTTCATGTTTTGATGATGTCAGGGTCGCTACGGTACTTGAAGCAGAAACCGGTTTTGAAGCTGAGGAGGTTGAAAAGCCGAGATAGCAATTTTCTAGCATTACATTTCAGATTTGAGGTGTGACTGAGAAGGCTCTGAGTCAAAATGGATGAAGGCATTTTATGTGATCCAAAGCCATACCCACTGGAGGCATGCGTGTCACACTACACATTGTGGGATAAAGTGGTTTGAAGCCAGGTAGGTCGGCACGGCCAGGATGTGCATTGGCGCACTTTTGTCTATCTTGATCGACACCGTCAATAGTCACAGGTCATTTAATATTAAGAGTGAAGCCTATCCTAACCGCATACCATAAATCCATCATGCAGGGACGCGGAATCTAGGGGCCCAATATTAAAGGTAATAATGAAAGGGAAAGTGAGAGAGCGAGAGAGAGGGGGTGAAGGGGGGCAAAACAGAGAGAGAGAGAGAGAGAGAGAGAGAGAGAGAGAGAGAGAGAAAGTGAAAATATATGTATTGAGACATACAGACACACACACACACACACACACACACACACACACACACACACACACACACACACACACACACACACACACAGAGAGAGAGAGAGAGAGAGGGAGAGAGAGAGAGAGGGAGAGAGAGAGAGAGAGAGAGAGAGAGAGAGAGAGAGAGAGAGAGAGAGAGAGAGAGAGAGAGAGAGAGAGAGAGAGAGGGGGGGGGGGGAGAGTATCCACAGAGAGAAAGAGAGAATTCACTAAACAGTCATAAAGCGTAACCACAATTGATAACTTGTGCAGGGCTGTAGTGTGATATATATGTATGCCAGAGTGTTAAAATTTAATCCAGATTTCGTAAAATAGCAATCTGAACTATGTCATTTCTGCATGCAGCTGCACAGCCAACGGGCAGTTACTCGTAAAGCGCAGAGGAAACTTCGGCGCTCCATCGACTACGAGGAACCGAATCGCTGATGACGTGGTACGCTGTGGAGGCAGTGAAACAATCGTACTGCCACGTGGAGATTGGGCAATGCCGTTCCTTCGTTTAAACATACGCAGCAGATGAGAAAGGATACATTGCTAACCAATATTCCTTCACTGTGTGGCACCCAACTTTGATTTCGCGTCGCATCTACTCGTAAGAGTGAACCTCACTTTAGCCAAATCAAACAGATCAGACTATGGTCGGCAAAAGGAGCGATAACAATGGACGCCCTCGCGAGGTATAACATTGTTAAGGAAGACGAGCTCGTTTATCTTTTAGGATTAAAAGATATGAAAGGCGATCAAGTGCATAAAAACCCTGCTGACTATCAGCCTAACCACTCATGACTAAGTCTCAATGTATCTATATTGAATATGACGATCGGCCAATCTTGACAAGGATTGATTAATCAACAGGGATGGTCAGCCTCCTGAAACTTGAAGCAGCTCAATCTTAACGCATCCCTTCCCCCTGTAAGACGTCCATGTGTCGGGCGTTCTCGGCGTTGCACAAATCCGAAAACAACTTTGACGGTTCTATATCACAATTAAACAATGTCTGGTGTTGGACAAAGAATTGTGGACCAATTAGCAAGGGTTCTTAGGTGTATGGAAAACTCGAAGTGCGAGCTCGCGATGGAGATTGAAACTTGACGGGGGTGCATTCGGCAGGCCATAATATCGTGAATCAAAGGAGGCGCTGACCGACCTACCACCTGGTCGACCTACATACTAGCGAGCAGCTCTGTGATACTACGAACGCAAAGGCTTGCTTAGCCATATAATTGGCTAGGACAGGCCAAGATGCCATTCAGGAGAGGATCGTTATTTGTGGCAGCAGCAGCAGTCGGCTTGCTGTTACCAGGTGGGTCGGTGATCAGGGAGAATGCCCGAATCCAGCACGCAGGAACACTGTCCGAGGCCCTTATACGTATTCAAGTTAGTATAAATATGCTGTCGTACGTTTGGATGGGATGGATAGAATAGTTGGTCGTCAATGGAATAGGGTCTTCGTCCCGTCCACGAACTGATCGGCCCTGTCAATGAAAAGTCATAAGGCCACGCAAGTAATTTTTCAGAAATGGGATAAATTTTACAACCGAATTAATTAGTAGGCACCAGGATAGAGGACCTTGACTCGTGAGAGTGGCCGGTGCACGGACACACCTCCGTGAGCGCTAACCGCTTGGTTCAGGGTTGGGAAGGACACAATGCCGCAGGCCACGCTTCTTTTGTGCATTTTTCGTTGTCCACTTTGCGTTGCGCCAGGCCCTATAAGATGCCTGACTCTACCCTTCGGAAAGGGCCAATGTTGGCTACCCCTTGGTGAAACCTTAAATCTGCTGTGCAGGGGCATCCGCTTTCGTACGGGTCATTGGGAACAGCTTTGTAGATGAGGACTGCAATGAGTTCGTATTCAATGGATATAACACGTGGCAGGTATCCAAACGATGCTGTTCCGAAACACCTGATCACTGTCTGAAGAAACCCTTATACAATCACCTGGACTAATGTTGTCATACTGATAAGCTTAAGGGTTGTGATCAAATAACATGAAGATCCTTGGGCGAATTGGGGCTGCTAATTGAACCTTGTTTGTAGGAGTCAACTGCAGATACCGTCTTTCCCTCACCACTGTTCTTTTCATTTGTTTCTTCTGTAGGCACAGAAACCAACAATGGTTTTAGCCTGTTCTCTCTATAGACTGCTGCCTGACACTGTGCTTGCATCTGCAGATACTTGAGCAGGCTGCTGGGGTGGAGGGCAGCAAAGACGATGTTATTCAACAATTTGACTTAGCAAAACAGCACAATTTCAATGTTGTTCGTATGTTTGGTTTTGGAACCAAACCAGGCTTTGGGCTGCAAGTCTCACCGGTGCGCCCTCTCGACAGGCAGCGGGTTTGCTGACGTAGCAAGAAAGGCTGTATTTCTTCTGTCTTTTGGGTTACTGAAGGGAACCCCACACCCAATTCAGAAGCCACATGTCCTGATCCAGTACCTTTTCGAACCCGTGATATCTGATGCAAAAGGGTTATCCTGCATCTTCGTGCGTGGTGTGGAGTGATATTTACGGATTTGCATGGGATGTTTGGTCTGGCGGCATGCGCAGAGTTTGTACATGCACCCGTGGATGCGCAACTTGAGGTGAATAGGAATATGGAACAAGGGATACATTGATGGGTTAGTCAGGGTTATGTCAAGCTTTAAAGCATATGTCTATGGCATTGCTTGGAAATTGCATGTGGGTGGGTGGTGTGGAGTGATATTTACGGATTTGCATGAGATGTTTGGCCTGGACGCATCAGTAAAATTGGTACAAGCACCCACGGATGCGCAACTCGATGTGAATAGGTGTGGAACAAAAAGATACAGTGATGAATTTGTCAGAGTTGCGTCAAGCTTTAAAGCAAAGGACTTTTACCTTGCTAGAACGTTGCTTTGTAGAAATGGCAGTATGATACTGGATTGCGCCCGTGCTGTCAATGGAAGAAAAGGTATGAGTGAACTTGAGAGAGGCTATGAATGATAAGTTTGAGTTGTGGGAACAATGTTATTCATGTGAGAGATCGGAGTGCTTTGATGGCGGTGGCTGACACAGGGCCAATACAATGAGGATGCTTGGGAGGCATTTGACTTCGTGATTGATGAGGCTGGAAAGCGTGGCCTTCGCTTGGTCATTGCCCTGGCAAACAATTGGGACTCCGCTGATACCTCTATTGAGCACAGAGACTGGGCTAATACTGATAACAAGTATGCCTTCTGTTCCTGCGATCGCCCCTCTGTCAGCCCTCCAGGATGCATACCCACCCCCGTCCTGCCTTCAAACACTTAGAAACATGTTTGTATGTATGTGAATGTGTGTGTGTGTGTGTGTGTGTGTGTGTGTGTGTGTGTGTGTGTGTGTTTGTAAGTGGCAGTGTGAGTGAGTGTGTGTGTGTGTGTGTGTGTGTGTGTGTGTGTGTGTGTGTGTGTGTGTGAGAGAGAGAGAGAGAGAGAGAGAGAGAGAGAGAGAGAGAGAGAGAGAGAGAGAGAGAGAGAGAGAGAGAGAGAGAGAGAGAGAGAGAGAGAGAGAGAGAGAGAGAGAGAGAGAGAGAGAGAGAGAGAGAGAGAGAGAGAGAGAGAGAGAGAGAGAGAGAGAGAGAGAGAGAGAGAGAGAGAGAGAGAGAGAGAGAGAGGGGGGGGGGGGGACAAAGAGAGCAGCGGAAAGAGGGAGCGAGGGTGTGAGAGGAACGGGAGACGGGAGAGGGAGAGGGAGAGGGAGAGATACAGAGAGAGGGCATGGGTGGGGTGGGTGGATTTTAGGGGGCCAGGCCCAAATTCTGGCACCATGTGCTTCAGAGTCCAACCGGCAGTTCCTGCTGAATTTTGGGTATAGTTTCCTGTTGCTAGATTCGTCCCATGCATTGGTGACCTCATGTTGGATTAGAGTTTCTGCCCAACAGAAGAATCACTAAAGTTGCCAAATTTACCCGATCGATACTTTTGTAAACTTGGGGCTATGAGAGCATCCGGGGACCTGAGCAACAATGCTGCATTGCATGTATCTTGCATGTGACATGCAAGACATACTGCCTGTACTGCATTTTAAAAAATTGTATCCTTTGTTGTCCTTAAAGACATTATGTTATCAGGCTGTGGCGTTTGGGTCACTGCTCTTCCAGATGCAGTGGAAAACAGGGTGGAAATCCATTTTGTAATCAGGCGAGGGAGGAGGCACACACATCTGACACATTGTGAAGGCGCTGACAAATGCAGCCAGCACATACACTACCCAATAAGTTCATTTGCTGATGCTGGCTAAGCAGGTGCATTCACTGAAGGGGGTTTTGCTATCAGGTACATGTATTCCAAGGCAGTTGGTGCTCGTGTGAATGACCCAGACAACACACGTGTGTACACAATAGCAGAGGATGCATTTTTTGCCAACTCTCAGGCCCGGCAGGCTTATAAGAACCATATAGCACGCGTCGTAAACCGTGTCAACAGCATAAATGGCAAGGTGCATGCCCAGGCCCAGCACTGCCTTAATGTCTGCTGTCAGGTCCACACATGCCGTATACATGTATTTGAGGGACCAGAAAAGCTAACTAAGGGGGCACATTCTGCTGCGTTGCCGTCTCCCCCTATTTGACATTCCTCCCATTGTCCTGGTGCACCGGCTCTGGTATTTTTGGTTTTCATGGTGGACCAAGTGCCAGTTAATCATTGCTTGCAGCAGGACTAAGTGTGCACAGTTCAGACAGCACTCATCACAAACTGTGCCAGTTCCACGCCAACTATCTGACATGTAGCGCCCACCATACATAGTTCTAGCCCCTCCTGCTTTCAGCATCTCTCTGCTGCTGTGCAAGTTCGCAACACCCCACAGGATCCGTCTTGGGGTGTTACCTTACCGGCTCGTCAAGTAACGTGTGATGGGGAGATATAGAGGTACCGGGATGATCCGACTATTTTATCATGGAACTTGATCAATGAGCCGCGATGCACCAGCCCAGAGTGTGAGAAGCTCATCCAGGCCTGGGTGGAGGAAGTGGCACCATTCCTGAAGTCCATGGACCCTAACCACCTTGTCACCATTGGTTTGCCCCCCCCCCCCCCCCGCTTGGGCATCCATAGCCAAACCAGGCAAGAGAGGAACAAGTTGATCCAAAACTAAGCTTGAACTTGGAGCATGAAGAGCATGCTCGCGGAACTGCCAGGACTGTAACCAAAATCACTATATGAACATAATGATGCGAAATTGCAAGCAGGTAGGAGGTAACAGAAATGGGACCAGCACCAAGCTGGATTTGTGACATTGGGAAGCAGCGTTCTTAGGACGTGTTGGGTTAATGCTGGAAAAACACGTCCTTCAACCCCTTGTTTGGATACATCAAGTATGTTCTGATGCTGATGTGGGGAATGTACTGCCCTTCTGTGTATGGTGGTGCTTTCTAGTCCCCTTTTCTTGTACTGCGCATGCCCATCACCTTGAAAATACCTACCTTCAGGAAATATTCTTCACCTGGGTCCAGGATTGGAACATCTATCTAATTGAAAAGAGTTGCCTTGGACTACGAAAGCGTAGGTGCAATTCCAGCGGCACATGCTGGAATGTCATGTGTAGCAGCTAAGATGGAAATCATGGCAGGGAGAGGGAAGGGGGTCACGCATACTGGTAAATCGTCATTCTTGAGGCTTTGATTATTTGATCAGTCAGTAGAAATGCTTTTCTGACATGATGGCATGCCTGGGCAGGGTCGGACGGTTTCTATGCTAGCAGCAGCTGTCAGGCAGTGAAGTACAACCCCTACATGTGGGCCGGATTCCAGGGTGGTGATTTCCTCCCACAGCATGCAGTTGATGCCATTGACTACGCGGCTATTCACCTCTGGCCAGATAACGTGCGGCTCCTTTCCAAAGCGCTGTCTAAGTTGCTAGTGCTATCTTAATGGCTTTTCGAAACTTTCCTCAGTAGAGAAATACAATTGGCAGAGGCATTGAGGCCAGGGCTGACGTGTTGCTGTAGGATCACTTTGGGAAGGTTGCGTGGAACTTTCATCAGGCTGGCAATCTTGCTGTTTTGAAAAGGGAGTCATGGACTCAACCTGCTCCCTTCACCCACTACACATGATTGCAAACTTGTGAGCGTGAAGATGCGGATGGGTATTTCTCTTGCTTGAAAGCACCCATGTAAAGACACTGTTGGGTTTTGCAGTGGCGGCGGTATGACCGTGACTTTGGAGCAGCCTGGGTGGATGCTCACGACCGCCATGCTGCCTTGCTCAGTATGCCTCCACCCAGCATAATCATATTCCTCGGACCCTTCACGCATGTTCTGAGCAATCCTCATACTGGCATTACCTGCCCAGATACATTCCCAATTACCTAATGATATGGAGTGTCAACCGAAAGCAACCAAAATAAGTAAACCATGGAGTATATCAGGGAAACTCAGGGCTTGCCTCAAGTCTCTAAAGCATCCCATAGTATTTTAAAGAGTTATCCTGCCTATTGGCATGAGCCTGTCCATGAAAACCTGTTTTAGAATCACCCAGAGTACTTTTGGTAGACATGAACGTGGACGAGAGCATGTTGGATGCAACAAGTTGGCAAAGCATTAGGACCCGAGGCTTTTGAGACTGAATCCCTGATGAGACATTCTGCAGACAAGCCTGTGGTTCTGGAGGAGTTTGGAAAGGCAGTGGGTGGACTTGCGGCCTCTGACCAGACAGAGGAGGATCGCGAGCGCTGGTTCAACCAGACTTATGACCAGCTGCGCTCGTCGATCCACGGTGATGGCCATCTCAAGGGGATCATGTTCTGGCGTTGGGAAGCTATCAACTCCCAGGTCTGCCCTCCTGAAACTTGTGTGGCACTCCTAAGTTTCGACCGTCAGCAGATTATTGTGATAGCTGGGAGATTGCAAAGCCCTCCCTGCTTCAACATTGTAGTGCGTGTGCCAAACGAATCTGCCTCTCCAGTATGACGGACCTGAACATGCATTGTTGTGATACCAGATAGGTTCAAGTTGTTTGTAGTGGCACTCCAGCAGGATCGAGGATGTCATCATTGAATACTGCTTGTCTTTTCTGTATGTGGATGTTGTTTGTTTGGGACCACTACTTTGCCCATAGGACCTTTGTGTTTCTACTGTTCGCACTTGGCTGCTTTCCCGTCACTTTTCGTTTACCTCTTCTGCTCTGACTCTCTACCAGACAAATACTGGTGGAGGTAGTGAAAGCAGATCTCCTTAGGTTCTTGCACGTGCTGATCTATTGTGAGACAACGATGCATGGTATGGTTAAATTGCAGGGCTTGGGAGACTTTGATAAGAGTGCGTCAATCTCAAGCAGTCTGCCTGCTTGGGCAACTGTCCAAATGTTTGCAGACGAGATGGCAGCTCGAAAGGTGCCTGTTTCTGGCTGCGTTCCCCAAAGCGGCGGCAGTCCTGCAAGTGCTGCTTCCAGCACCACACCAGCCTCATCCGTCCACACCCAGGTTTGGCACCTCCTTGCACACCCTTGGCTTTGGCAGCGGGGGAGCGGGGGAGCTGCCAAAGCTCCACGCTCCCCCCATCCCAAAGGGGCCTTAAGAGTGGATACCCTTTGCAGGGTGATTTGTACACACTGTATGAGAGCATGGAGATCCGTCCCTCCCCTCCTGTCTTCTTTGTTCGTGGGCGTGCACGCTTGCATGAGCAGAAGCACACAATTATGTGCTTCTCAGAAAATGTGTGTGTGTGTGTATGTGTGTGGGGTTGTGTGTGTGTGTGTGTGTGTGTGTGTGTGTGCGCGCGCGCGCGCGTGCGCACGCGCACGCACGCGCGCGCGCGCTCGGGGGGGGGGGGAAGGGGAAGAGCAGGCAGGACACATTACATGCATGTTCCATGTGTGGTCTGCCTTAAGCATATACTTTGGTCCACATATCCCCATAGCAATCGAAGACCTCGGACATTTGAGGTCTCGTGAATGTGTTAGGCCCCAGTGCTGCAGTGTCAAAAGAACCTTACAAAGTTTTTAAGGTGCATGATGTTTACTGCAGAGCACAAGGCGTAGGCGCTTGATGGCCCAGCCCAGCGACTTTGTAACCCCCACACTAGGAGCTGGCTGGGTGTATGGCGGAGTGGATGGGGATGTCTTCCAGATGATGTCCACCACAAATGCTGCTGCTTGTGCCCAGGCCTGCAACAGTAAGGCCTGCCAGCTGTTACCTCTTTGCTCATTACATGTCTTGGTTCATGGATATGACAACCTGAGGAGTTCCCAGGGCTGGTGCTGCATTGCATGGTGTCATGGGGAAATTGCATCGTTTATAGTGCTTCTTGGTGGATTTGTTACCCTGGGACGCGCGTTGTACGGACGAAGGCATGTGTGCGCCTACAAAGTGGGTATATGTCATGCACGCCTGTGCGTGCCCGTGTGGGTGCGCGCGCGTGCACGTATGTGTGGGTGGGTGGGGGGGGGGGTGGGGGGGGGTTAACGATTGAGACTTCTGAACTCCTGGCATACTGGAAAGAGTTATACCAGTATTTAAGCAATCTTCTAAGGGGTAGGTCAGATCACAAGCAGAGCAGTCCTGAATTTGCAAGATGATGTGCTAAAAGGTCGAGTGAAAGGCATGAAAGGGTGGGTCACTTTGTGATTGGGTCTATTTTTGGCTTGCACAGGCTCTGCTCGTTGCGATGTATGGAACTATTGCTATTGCGAAGACGGCTGCTACAGCAATGTGCCACGAGGCTCTTGCATCTTGAAGAGCACCCCCAATGCATTCTTCGTGAAGTACGTTACGTCTCGCATGCATATTTCCACCACCATAACTGCCTGTAAAACAATGTCTAGTTCTAACCAATCTTGAATACCCTAATGCTAGAGCAATAGGACTAAGCAATCATAGCACATGATCACCCATGTGTCTGAATGCAATCTTCACTTCAACATTCCACAATTTTGACCGATTCGTGCGGGCGCTGTTCTCGTCTAGGCTTTCCTGTCCTGTTGGAAGGACATAGTCCAAACTAGCCATGCCCCCCTCAGGGATTCGTGATTCCATCCACAGTTCCTGGGTTTGTAGGTACATACTGATGTGTCGGTATCTATCTGCACAGGACATCAATCGGAGGGACACAGAATGCCGGGTATGTGGGAGGAACAAAGCACGCAGACATGGTGCAAGACTGGAAGTGCCAGCCTGCAACTGGGCCCTGTGCTGACAGTTCTGACACCTGCCCAGAACCGCAACTTCGCGAGGTTATCAAGTGCCCTACGGATGACTGTGGTGCCGAACAGGTGGGCTCTTGTTTGTGACTTAAGACACCATCCGATATGCCATAAACTCCACACAGATTTAAGCAGTACAGTCTGGTATGTTTGTGTGAGCATCAATGGTATCTACATACGAGCTTGGGGACTCTGTACTTTGTGATGCCGGGCTGCTAAGTTATGCAGCATTTTCCCACGCTTTAAGATGTTGCAACATTGCACTTTCTGTTTGGTTACGCAGACAGGCTGCATCAAGACCAGCTATGGTGATGCCCACAGAGGGATATCTGTTGCCTCCAAAGAAGATGTGTTAAAACTGTTCATCTGACCTATGTGCAAGTATGGCCTTATTCCGCATTAGAAAACTCTTACCTGATACTGCTTCTACTAGGTACCTCCATGTGCAGGTATTTCCATGCCTTGAGTGTTACTAGTCAATGACCGTTCTCCTATGGATCCGCAGAAAAATATCGATGGCAACCTGCTAGTGTTTGATATAAACTCAATGACTCAGCAACCGACTGTACTGTCCGCCGCGGACTGCTGCCAGAAATGCAAGGAGTACGATGGCTGCACCAGCTGGACATATTGCCCACGGCCAGAGGGATGTGCTAATGACTGCCCCATCTACATTGCCAAGTGCGTTTGGCCCGCCTCTTCCTTCTGCCATCTCTATGCTCTGGGCTTAGTTTTCTGTGCCCGGTCTTGCCATTGGCAGTCGGATTGTAATTTTTCTCGGCATTAAACCCCGCAGATGTCTAATGTTTGGTATCTAGGACAAAAACTTTGTCTCTGTGCATAACCTTGCTCCCCCCCCCTCTCTCTCCCTCTCTCTCTCTCTCTCTCTCTCTCTCTCTCTCTCTCTCTCTCTCTCTCTCTCTCTCTCTCTCTCTCTCTCTCTCTCTCTCTCTCTCTCTCTCTCTCTCTCTCTCGTACTCACATGAATCACACAACACACACACACACACACACACACACACACACACACACACACACACACACACATACACACACACACACACCCATCCCCCCTCCACACACACACACACACACACACACACACACACACACACATACACACACACACACACCCATCCCCCTCCACACACACACACACACACACACACACACACACACACACACACACACACACACACGCGCGCGCGTGCGCGCGCATGCATGCATGCATGCATTCATGATCTACACTTGAGGAGAAATGTGAGTCCTGAGGTTTTGGTGATCAAAAAAGCGGTAAAAGTATACATTGGAATGTATTCACGAATTCTGAAAGTATGTGTTTTGGATGTTGCAGTGCACCTGCCGACAAGAAGTTTGGGCCATATGGACAGTGCCAAGGGGACCATTTCCCATACCGGGCATGTTCACTGAAGCACAACCAGGATGGCATCGTAAATTTGGTGATGGGTGGTCCATGGCAACCGTGGGTTTCAGGTGTTTTAAAGAAGTAGGTTGGCTGTTCAGCATATTAAATGGAGCTGTAGTGTGAGTGGCGTGAGTATTACGTAAGTGGTGTGTGCAAGACTATAACAGGAATTTGTGTTGAGCGCTTAAATTGTGAGTTCAAGCTGTGGCGAAGATATTTTCTGCATTGTGTGCTTGCAGACGCATTTCTGTAATAGAGGGTGAGTCTAATCCGAGTAGGAGCGTCTTCTTTCCAAGTATATGGCATGCATTCTCCAAAGTGTTAAGGAATGAGTCAGTTTGGGCAGCTACTTGTGACAATTAAGTGTCATGTCCAGCAGGGAACCTTCATGAGAAAACACTGGCGTTTCACTTCACAAAGTGTACGCCAGTTCCCATGGACCAGTTCTTCCAGTGGGGATATCAGCAGGGCTGAGTGGTTGCAGAATGCTGCAACTCGCAGCCATCGGACAGGGCCAAGGGGTTGTATGCTGGTAGGAAGGAAAGTTAGTCCCAACATGGTCGGGAATGGCTGGGCCTGGCACATGTGCAAAATAGGCAGAAAGCAGGCCCGCTTCAGATTCATCCAAAAGTTATGAAATTATTAGCATCAGATCCAGATTACATACTGGGAATAGCTTTTATTGCCATTGAATTTGTAAACAGAAGGAATGGTTGGCAACCTCCCTGAGATCAGAAACCATGTTTACAGCAGAGTACAATACCCTGTCACCTTCTTGGGCCAATATTATGTCCAGCTCTCTCACTGAGACATTGCGCCCTTTAGTGGTTGGGCTTACATTGCCGTGGCTATGGTATAGCGTAGACGAGTCCTTGTCTCACCCGGACACATTGTCCGGAAAGACAATTTTTGCGGGACTGAGTATTGCTCGATCTTGGAGCAGTAGAGAGTGCACCATGTGGCATTTGAAGCGTCTCCAGGTTCAAAAAAGAGCTGTGAAGAGTGTGAGAGCTTATTGAAGTGTATGGACCACTCTCCCTTTTGAGGAAACCTGGGAGGTTGGATATCAATACAGTAATAAATGTCAGATATTGGCACATTTGAGTTCGGACCTCTGGGCTTAGTTTTACAGGCTGAAAAGTTTAATCTAAGACTCTGTGGTCTTTACTTCCATTAATAATACAGCACCTTTTTGTAAGCAGATGCGATTTAAGATGCCCCAGTATGACTTATAATAAAGAGGCGCTTCATCATGCCCCAGTGTGTCTCTATGATTATTATCGGCTCGGCCAACTATGGACTCTAGATCTGTGTGGAGTGCCCCCCCCCCCCTAACACATGCATGGCCTTTCGCGCAGAGCTTGTTCAGAGTCTCATGCCATGTGACTGTTCTACGGTACGAAGTTTTTCACGGCTTTCGCAACTCTGGACGGATAGGCGTTACCTTCCCAGACGGTCTCCAAACCTCCCTTTGTACTTGCGCAAACTGTGGTTGTCTTTTATTAACCCCGTGCCAGCTGGTAGCAACTTTACATATCCACCCCGACACAGGTGGTCAACCCCCAAGAGCTATGCGTTTCAGATTGGAAAACATGTTACCCCTGTATGTTATACATATCGGTGAGTGAAGAACGCCTGAAATGTTGGGCTTGGGGGAAGTTGTTGGGCTATGATGGTCACAGTTGCATGCAATAGGGAGTATTACGAAATACCTTCTTTGCCCAAGCTAGCCACAAGACTGGGGATATGCTCCAAGGGTGCTTGCTGTTGCAAGTAGCGTTGCATGCATCATATGGTAACTTTATTGAGTTCTAAGCTAGTGAGAGCACTTCAGAAAATTACATTGCATTTTGACGTCAGAAACAGGAGAAAGAATAATGAACGCCGCGAATTGGAAGTGCAACCGCAGGAAGGTGCATGCAATATGCACGCTTTCAGAAAGGTGCATTGTGTTCTGGAGGGACCGCAGCACATACTATTAAACCCACATTGGAACATAGGGGTGGCAATTGTTAACACAGGAACTGGCATTAACTTTCCTCGTTGTTTGCCTCAACGCTCAGGGTTCAGGAGCAGCATTCACCGCTGTTAAAGTGATATAAAAACAAGTAAATGATTGAAGAAGGATGTACACTAATTCCATAGATGGAAAGATAGACAGACAAAGGGCTGATGTATTTCACTTTTAACTTAAAATGAACAAATGAATGAACAAGTTATAAATGGCAGAGATTGTTCATTGAGCACAAGATTTTTATTCATTAAGCACTGGAAGCAATTGATTCAAGCACATACGTGAGTGGCTGAAGGATGAATGAATGAATTTACGAACACTGTAAATATGAATGACTGAACGAATAGCTGAACAGGCAAATTCCTGTCCATCAATCCGACCGGGTGGGTGCGAAACTGTCCTTCCAAATTAAACCATCCACGGTACGTAAAATTCTTATCGACTGCCCTAGTTCAGTACCTAACCTAGGAGTATACCTGAAGCAATTTGTTAATTTTAAACCCGGCAAATAATTTGAGCCCCAAGTCAAAGTCCCTCGCAGTATTTTGTGAGAAAATTACAGCCTTGTGCACTTTCAGTAGGAGCCTTGTTGCCCGTGTTACCCCGTCCCGGCAAGATGCCGGTGCCTGCGCTGCGACAAGTCCGGGAAGTTTCACATGCCACCACGAATTTGCCAACCTTTTAATTTAATCTCACAGTTTATTTTATGGAACTGTCTCGATATGCTGATCCGCAGCTGTGGGTCAAGTGAGCTGGAGAGCCCTGCAGTTCTAGATCTGAAGAGGATAAGCCGTCGTTTTCAGCTCTGCTAAGGTGCACTGATGATCGTGATCAAAATATATGGCATAATGATTAATGTTCTTCCTGGGTTTGGCAGGGTTTTGTACAGTGGGGCGTGAGATTCACGTACAGTTGCGATCCCGTTCGTGGATCATGTCGATTAAGATATGAATGTATACACGTAACTGTAAGGTTGTTGAAGCTAGTTCCCAGAATGCGTTATCACCTTCGTGCCTATTGTGTAGATTTGAAGTGGTACAAGAAATTTCGCTTGTGGTTAGCCATACCTCAAAGACATACATGGCGTCCTCAGAAAGTATTTTACATTACTTGAAGCTCTTAAATGTTATATTCAAGGTTTTATATAGTGGAAGTAATGCAAGGTTAAGCGAGGCCTAGCTGTTTCCTCAGAGTTCTCGCAAGGTCAAGGTGGGTTGTGGGAGGGTACCAAAGCTTAAGCTACATTGCTGTATGTGGGCAGGCTTGGCAGCGGTTGCTGCGGAGGCCGCCTTACAAAGCATGGGGAAGCCCCCACGGGCTGCGGGAGCTCGCCCATGGCGGAGGCTGACTCTGGGAATCCTGCTACTGACAATTGCAGTGGTTCTAGTGCGCCTGTACCTCGGGCCCAACATCATATCCTTGTCTGGGGTACCCCTGGTCCCCGGGGGACCGTCTGCTTGGGAGCCTCCCCGAAAAGGAGAGCGAGCCAACCTGGATGATGAGGGGGCCCACCAGGCTGCCCCCTCCCCTTTTGCTGATTCACAGGATGATGCGGTGCATGAGTCTGCAGTACATATACAGAATATGCGGGTTGTCGAAGAGCCAGTACTGCGGAAAGTTGAACTCTCAGAACTTCATCCCTGGGCTGCCAAAGATGAGCACCCCAGGGATGCCGGTCCCGCATGTCCGTTTGAGCGGTGCGTTCCGCAGCCTCCCAGGCTCTGTGAGGTTCTGTGTGTTTGCACATGATTCACCTCTAGCTCTCTCTCTCTCTCTCTCTCTCTCTCTCTCTCTCTCTCTCTCTCTCTCTCTGTCTCTCTCTCTCTCTCTCTCTCTCTCTCTCTCTCTCTCTCTCTCTCTCTCTCTCTCTCTCCCTGTGTGTGTGTGTGTGTGTGTGTGTGTGTGTGTGTGTGTGTGTGTGTGTGTGTGTGTGTGCGTGTGTGTGCGTGCGTGCGTGCGTGCGTGTAAGAAAGCTGGGGGGGGGGGGAGAGGGAGAGAGAGAGAGAGAGAGAGAGAGAGAGAGAGAGAGAGAGAGAGAGAGAGAGAGAGAGAGAGAGAGAGAGAGAGAGAGAGAGAGGGGGGGGGGGGGAGGGGGGGGGGAGGGAGAGGGGGGGGGGGGAGAGAGAGAGAGAGAGAGAGAGAGAGAGAGAGAGAGAGAGAGAGAGAGAGAGAGAGAGAGAGAGAGAGAGAGAGAGAGAGAGAGAGAAGGGGGGGGGGGAGAGAGAGATGGATGGAGGGAGGGAGGGAGGGAGGGGTTTGGCGAGACAGTCATTGTGGGTGACCCCACCTGCTTCCACATATCTGCAATGCCTGTCTGCCCACCCGGAAGAGAGTCTGTTTTGAACTGAGACACATGATCAGGCATAAAACCTTTGTTGTGGTGTAATCGGTGCAGAAGAAGGGATTGCAGGTCGCAGCTTTCAAGTGCTTCAGGGTTTAGGGGCGTGGGGAGGGGGAAGAGAAATGTTATGGGGGCAGAGAAAACGTTAGCAGTCGTTCGATTCCGTATACATAGGTCCTTACGCCACGTTCTTGACTTGCCTTTTTACGTTTGAATAGATGTTTGGCTTGCATCTTGGACTTGTAATTGTTGCAACCAGCAAGCTGCCCTGCAAGGTTTGGTTCGCGATTCCCATTCCTCGAACGGGCAATTGCCATGCGCATTGTAGAAATGATTCAATTGCAATCCGTGCTTTTTGATCTGCAACTCTGAATGCGAGAGCTCTGTGATTTGGAGTCATCTGGTCTCTGTGTCTTGCAAGTTGTGCTTTTTGAGTCCAGGATTTCCAGTGTCCGATTTGCAGTTTCACGGCTAGTCATCCTGAGGGCTCATGTGCATGGGGTTTCCACCCCTGTGTCCGTACCTTCCTTCATTCATGCATCTCTGCCTCCGTCCCTGCATCCATTCATCCATCCACTCCTTCCTTCCCTTCAATCCTTCCTCCCGCGATCCTTCAGCCATTAAGACAATTGTTGTCCATTCATTCATCCCTCCCTCCCTCCCTCCCCCCCTCCCTCCCTCCCTCCATCCCTCCCTCCCTCCCTCCCTCCCTCCCTCCCTCCTCCCTCCCTCCCTCCCGTCACTCCCTCCCTCCCTCCCTCCCTCCCTCCCTCCCTCCCTTTCCCCTCCCTCCATCCATAAATCTGTGCATTCATTTGCGAGCCACCCTGGTGCTAAAAAAAAGCTGCACATGCGTCCAAAACAGGATACCACTGGCAGAGGTGAAGGACGGGAGGGCCAAGCCCTATATAATGGGGGAGGACCGAAGGCCCAGCTGCAAAAATTGTCACCGCCAGGCTGGCTGGGAGGATGTTTGCCATTTTTGGGACTCAGGGGAAGACAAGGCCATCTGCCCGCCCGACTCCCGCAACTTCTTTCTGGAGTACTTGATCGCCCGGTAACTGCCGTCATTCTGCCGTCTTTCTGCCGTCGTTCACCAGTTTTTTTTGCCATCTTACTGCCGTCTATTTGCCGTCGTAGTGTTGCTCGCCTTGCACCATCAAATGCTGTCTTATGCCGACTAAATGCCATTTGATCACCGTTTCATGCTTTCAAAATGCCGTATAATTCCTCGCCTTATGCCATATGTATGCCTCATGTGGGGGGGTCACATGGGCAGGGCGGAGGCGGGGGCTCCCGGGTATGCGGAGATGCTGAGCATGACGCCCTGCGACCTTTTCCCGCTGTTCCGGGGCCGCACCCTCTGGATCATCGGCGACTCCCAGTCCCTGGTAGCCCCCCTGCTCTCCTTCTCCCCACCCTCCCAGTCCCTGGTTCCCCCCCGGCTCTACTTCTCCCCACCCTCTCACTCCCTGGTGGCCCCCCTGCCCTCCTTCCCACCCTCCCATTTCCTGGGAGTTCCCTTCCCTCCTTCTCCCCACCCTCCTGGTTCCTGGTTACACCCCCCCCCCTCCTCCCAACCCCTGCTAAACCCCCTGCTCTCCTTCTGCCCACCCTGCCCCTCCTCCACTTGTGCGTTCCCCTTCATTATTCGTCATTATTCTTGGTGTATGTATATCCTGCTTGCTCATGTGCCTGTTTCCTGCTTCTTGCGTTCTCGCATTTCCGTGCTGCTGCTCCTGCTCTGCCTCCTCCACCTCCTCTTCCAATGTACTGCTTCAGCCCCTGGAATCACCTTATCATGGCCCCACTGCTGCCATCTGCATCTTATCTTTTTTTCATTGCTCATCGGCATCATAACCCTTTCCGGACTTGAAGCTGGCTCGTGCCTCTGGGGCTACCCAGCTTGCGGTCGACTGCGCTCGGTGTTGGCTGACGTAATCGGAGAGGGGGGCTTTCCTGGAGATTTTGCAATGTCTCTTATGTATTCGGTCATTGTTTACATGTGTGTTATGCTTTTGTTCGTTGTTCACATGGTAGTCGTACTGTGTCGCATCGTACGACATGGAGTGTTGAGCGCTGTGTAGTTTTGCTTGCTTTGCAACAATGTAGTTTCCTGTTAATATATTTGGCTTCCACAGCGACCGCACCGTCAATTACGTAGTGCAATATAGTACACGGTGAAGCACACATGCTCATGACATAGCAGTTCAATTCTTGAGGTGGTCATTGCGTAGTCATGCAGTGTCAACATGGCACGTCTTTTCAAGATGTTAGTAATGTGGTGTTCATGCAGTACAATCGGGGCTGCTCTCTCGCTGATCTAGCATGGTATTGCTGCATTGTACTGCTTATTGCAGCTGCATTGTACTGCTTCCAGCTTGGCAGGTGCAGAGGATAAGGCAGGTGGTCTTGAGATTTCAACAGATCGGGCCATCTTTTTGTTGAACCCTGAGTGATATAGAAAACCCTGAATGCACCCCAAGGAAATGTATGCGCACAAAATGTTACAGGCCAAATGTGCTCATGTCCATCCATAATGGAGCTCAATGTGCTCATTTTCATGCATCCCTTGTTGAGGTGCTGATGCTTCCAGGGGTGATCGTGCAGGAGTTTGCCACAACACTGTACTGCTTCCTGCTGGAGTTCCACGACGGCCTCGTGCGTCCACCGCAGGAGGAGTTCCTGGCGACGCCCTCTGACATCATGGAGCAGCTCCAGCACAGCTTCTGCGTCCACCTCATGGACGACACGCGCCTCTGCCATCTGCGCTGGTGATCACATGCCTCCCACATGGATCCCACACTGATCGGGGTCAGACATCCCAGTTTTTATTGCTTGGGGATGGGATGCAGACATGACCAGCGACATCAACACACATCAGCATCAACATGAACATCGACCACACACAACAACACACATCAGCATCAATATCAACATCGACACACACATCAGCATCAATATCAACATCGACCACACACATCAACACACATCAGCATCAATATAAACATCGACCACACACATCAACACACATCAGCATCAATACCAACATATACACACACATCAACAAACATCAGCATCAACATGCACATCAACCACACACATAAACATCGATATCAACATCTCCCTCCCTGCTTCTATTGTGACACCTTTATAATGATTATACGCTTCGTCCCTCACTTCCTCACTCTCTCACACACTCCTTACCTCCGTCCCTCCCACGGAGGAGATACAGCAATGCAGCGGCTCACGTGCTGGAATTCACGCCACATGGTTCACATGTGGTTAACGTGGGGACTCGAGAAGGCAGCAACACCGTGGCCGGGGTGTTGTTATAGATGTCACATGGGGTCACATGGGAGGGGGGGCTTGCAGCAACACCGGGGTGAAGCTGGCGGAGGTGGTGCTGCCCCTGCTGGCGGGGCTGGGGGCTTTCCCGCGGGACATCATGCTGCTCAACTTCGGGCTCCACATCAACATGCTTACGGATTACACAACGCAGTTGTACATGTTCCTGGAGCAGTTCCAGCAGCTGCGCTCGGAGCTGCCCTTCCCCATCTGGTGGGAGTCCAGCCCGCAGCACTTCCAAACCTACTCCGGAGACTTCCGCTGCTCCGATTGCCCGGCCCTCCAGCCCCCGTCACCTGCCAGGTGCCCCCCATACACACACACACACACACACACACACACACACACACACACACAGAGAGAGAGAGAGAGAGAGAGAGAGAGAGAGAGAGAGAGAGAGAGAGAGAGAGGAGAGAGAGAGAGAGAGAGAGAGAGAGGGGGGGGGGGGGGGGGGAGGGGGGGGGGGGGAGAGGAGAGAGAGGGGGGGGGGAGAGAGAGAGAGAGAGAGAGAGAGAGAGAGAGAGAGAGAGAGAGAGAGAGAGAGAGAGAGAGAGGAGAGAGAGAGAGAGAGAGAGAGAGAGAGAGAGAGGAGAGAGAGAGAGGAGAGTGGGGGAGGGGTGTGAGAGAGAGAGAGGGAGGGAGAGAGAGAGAGAGAGAGAGAGAGAGAGAGAGAGAGAGAGAGAGAGAGAGAGAGAGAGAGAGAGAGAGAGAGAGAGAGAGAGAGAGAGAGAGAACACACACACACACACACACACACACACACACACACAGAGAAGCAGCAGCACTTGACATGACATGATTTTTGCGGTGGTGCACATATGCGTCAATATCATGTGTCTCCCACATGGGGGCCCATGTCGACACAATGCACGGACCTGTACAAGCAGGTATGAGGGCAAGCTCGGGAGGGGAGCCATGGGGAGGGGCGGGGAAGAGGAAGTGCCTGTGTGCATGAACGGCAGCGGGTGATGCAGGCGGTGGCGAACGTGAGCCTGAACAGGCGCAACGAGCTGGAGGTGAGCGTGGCGCAGAAGCAGATAGTGGCGGAGGGGGGCTGGCGCAACAAGGCGGCTGCCCCGCTGATGGCGCAGCTGGGCATCCCCATCATGAGGGTCTGGAACCACAGCCTCCCCCTGTGGCACTTCCACCACCACTTGGGCCGCCGCACCAAGAACGACTGCACCCACTCCTGCCACCCCAGCGTCTACGAGGTGGCCCCCCCGCTCCCCTGCCGATTGGCTGCAACATTTCTAATGATTAATCATTGCCCCGCCCTTCCCAAAGAAAGTCAGAACAGCAGGGTGACTGAGGGAGTGAGTGATCCTTGGTGGGTGAGTGAATGATGGAATGAATGGATGGCTCATAGCACCTTGACAAGCAAAACAAAACTATTAATGAATGATTGAAGAAGGGGGACGAACAAAAAGCATGTAGCCCGCCTTAAAAAGCCCTGTAGCAAGTTGCTCACATGCACGAACGTGGGACCATGCTTTCCACAGCTCACACGCGCGCACGTGTGCGCCCACACGCACACTGGCCCATGTTTGCGCGCGCGCGCGCACACAGACACACACACACGCACACAGACACACACACACACACACACACAGACACACACAGACACACACACACACGCGCGCGCGCGCACACACACACACACACACACATACAAGCACGCACTCACGCACACACGCAAGCATACAGGCACACACGTGCACGCATGGACACACAGAGAGACGGATCGAGAGGGTCACCCAGGGGATAGAGAGAGGGGGGAAGGAAGAGGGTCGCCCAGAAGGGCTACACGTTTTTTTTGGGGGGGGGGGGTGGGATGGGGGGGAGGGGGTCCCAGAGGAAGAAATGGTGCTGTACATACCTTTTCGATTTAAAAACGCCCCAGTTGATATATTTCAATGCGCTAGACCCCAAAACCAATCCTATCAAGTCTCTATCAGAGGAACTAGGCTTACAAGGAACCCTAATCGAATGGCGGGATTTATGTGGAGACCTTATACTGCTTACGTAAGAGTTGACAAATCTCAAAGGCTGGCTAACGAGCACATCTGGGCATCCTGATGGGTAGTGCGTACCAAACATTCAGTCATTAATTAATTCATTGCCGTTAACTCTTCAAATGGATCATTCATTGCTGCAGCCAGGTTGATATTGCTTACAATCAAGAAATCATGGGCCTTGGGGGCGAGATGCTGCTGGTGGGCGGCGCAGATGTGGATCTACTTCCTGTACCAGATCCTGGAAAAGGAGCAGGAGAGCATTGTTGCGCGGGACGAGTTTGGGACTTGATCCTGGGCCTTGCCAGGATGCTGGTGAACGAGCGACCTCCACCAAAAAATGCAACAACCCTCTCAACGAGCAAGCCATTGGGTCCGCCAATAGCAGAGCATGGAGGTCTTCGCTCAAAGTAAACTTTACTGGCCAATGGCTGTACTTGTGGCGACGGCTGTCAACACGTTGTGAGATCCTACGTCGTTTGCAAACTCCAAATTGGGCCAGGTGAGTCTCCCCTTTACTTCCTGCATAAACGCGCGAAAGGTGTTTGTGGTTGCGTGCGTAACGCTGCGCCCGCTAGCGTCATGCGAGCCGACAAGATCGTGTTGGAAGGCCGACAAGATCGTGTTGCAGAGATTTGCGAATCCATCAACGCTCAGCGTTGCCGACGCACGGGGGGACAGTGGTGATTGCAGAATATTCGGACACTGGGAATTGCAGAATGTACTTAAAGAAGATACCCGAAATCCTTACTTTGTGTATCAGTCAAGGCGAGTCCTAACTGTGTCAAATGGAATTCTCCTCAATGGATTGGTCGCAGCAGGGTCCTCTCCGGAGAGGTTATCAATGTATGTTAGTCAAGATGCATCAAGTGTTTTCAAGATGCATATGCGTCAAGTCTGCCGTTTTAAGTGTGTTCTTGTCTAAGTAGTCAAGTTGCATATGTGTCCCCACTCCATCAAAATGAATACAGTGTTTGAATACCTTGTGGGGTCAAAATGAATGGAATGGGTGGCACAGGAAGTGTGACGCAATTGTGCTCGGACGGCTATGTCTTCCGCAAGGGTGTACTCGGACGGGTATAAATATAGCTGCCACTGCGGAACCTCTCACCGGAGCTCCTGAGTGGCAAGTGTGCATCCACTTGTACGAGAGCCGCATGTGTGGCTACAATTGGTCGAACCAGTCCATGGCAAGGCTTCCCGCTTGCTCAGATGGCCAAACACCATTAGCTATAGATGATATCACACAGAGCTGTAGGATACATCCATTCAACACATTCCCTCTACATGTTTCCGTTGTCATCATGTTGGCGTCCTGATCAGAATATGTCATCACATATAATGGGAAACCCGAATGATGTGATGGTGGATATATCTACAGTGTAGGTACATGTACATACAGTGTAGGTACATGAACATACAGTGTAGGTACATGTACATACACTGTAGGTACATGTACATACACTGTAGGTACATGTACATACAGTGTAGGTACATGTACCTACAGTGTTATAACTAATTAGTTAATTAATTATGATTATAACTAGCAATTTATGCTTGGCAATGGCCTTTGCAAAGGATATTAGTTGATCCTGCACTTGCATGGACATCGCCGTGATGAGCTCCAATGTGGAGGTCTCCACATCAGAGTTGATTATTTTGGCGTGCACCTGTGACAGTGTATTGTTCTGAACTTGCAGTTGCAAGCATATTGACAGCCCGTTATCTTGAACTGCAAATAGTGATAGCTACCAACATTTGCGCACAGCTTTGAAAAGAATCACGCCCCTTAAAGGAAAAAAAGGGACTACAGTGAATAGGTTATGGACCGATCCGTCAACTAATGGTACCTTGTCTGAAACATTTTGTCCATTGTTTTGGTCAAAAGGATGGTCATGGGGGACCCAGAACGCGCTTAATCTGTAATTGGTGCCTGGAAGGATTCCGTTCCACACCCCCATTTCTATACCCCGGGCCCGGAAGATATTCTCAACCCCTTATGTGAGTTGAATATCAACCCCTTGTGGTCCACATACGTCCACGTGCATGGTTAGCCACGTTGTTACGGATGCTTAGCTTTTGAAGTTTTATTGTTGGCTTGGGTCCAGATCCGGACCCCAAAAAATGTAGAAAGGCTTCATTACAATGTTCTTGTGAAGGAGCTCATCTTGAGCCATCACCACTAAGTGTGAAAGCGTTGCAGGAAGTGTGACTAGGCCAGTAAGAAAGAATGGGTATTTCCCTGCAGACCACATCCTCACGGCCATGCCTGAAGGTATTGATGTGCGACGGATCTGAGACCTATAGGCGGGAGCTACCTGTCGTCATGCAGATCTCTCGCGGGGAGGCTTGCACCCTGCTCCGCGCTCATCTATTTCAGCTACGGCTTTCCATTGTAGATATGATAGACGGTCTAAATTTTTTCGCCCCCCCCCCATATATATGTACCTCTGCATTGATGTGCCCCCGACTTCATCTCCCTGTGCAGACTGTAAGCACCCTTTTATGCTTCCGCCTAGGATGTCATGACCTCCCAATTGACACTGGTAGACGGCAAGGGATCCCCCATAATGAGAGGGTCCATACTAGTTGGCACCAGCTAGGAATACCGATTACATCTCAGACGAAAGGGCTGTTGTGTCCCCTGGAGCTTCAAAAAGAACTTTAAAAAACTTCCAGAAATTTCTGGAAAAAGGAAAGTACGGACCCTCTCATTATGAGGGATCCCTTGCCGTCTACCAGGGTCCGTTGGGAGGCCATGACATCCTAGACGGAACCTATAAGTGTTCATTGAGGTAGTGGAAGATGAGTTTGAGTACTTGTTTATTTGTCCAACCGACCTCAGTCTTAACCACCTTTTCCACCCGCGAGTTTGATCAGTTTCTCGCTTCATGGGGCAGCAAGACGGTGAAAGGGTTGCAAGGTTTGCGGTGCTCGCTTTCAAGAATTACATCAATGCTTCAGCTGACAGCTACGGGGACATCGATGTCCCTGGATATCCAGCTCTTAGTACTGGATCTGGACCCTTATTTACAACAACCAAGCACACACACACACACACACACACACACACACACACACACACACACACACACACACACACACAAACACACACACACACACACACACACACACACACACGCACACACACACACACACACACACACACACACACACACACACACACACACGCGCGCGCGCGCGCGCGCGCGCGCCCTCGCTCGCCTGCCCGCCGGCATATACTAGAATTCATACTACGTATACTATATACCACTCCTGTTAGAATTTGTTCTATGAATTGACCGGTGGACAAGTAATGAATCTCATCTCTCACCAGCCCTAATGAATTCATACGCGGCGTTTAAACTGAAGAGTGGAGCTTATCCTAACCGCACACCATAAATCCTGCATGTGGGTATGGGGTCATCCAGGGGCCAGAGACAAAAGGTGATAGTGAAAGACTCTTTGGAACATGGCAAAGAAAGACACGGTGCGAGCGACGCGAAAAGGAAAGGGGGGGGGGGGGAGAAAAGGGGCGGGGGTAGGGGGGGGGGGGGGCAACGGTGTTTGTACCGATCGCCCAATGCCTGCCGCCCGATGACAGTTGAAATTGCGG
>KV908510.1:220538-253038 GCA_002005505.1 Botryococcus braunii
TTCATCCCTCTCCTCGGTCTCCTCCGATTCATTCTCCTCCTCCTCCCCCTCCTGCCCCGCTCTGTTCCCTGCCTCCTCGACCTCCTTTTCTTCCTTATCGTGCTGGTCTTGCCACTGCACCACCTCCACCTCCACCTCCTCGTCCTCCTCCTGTTCCTCCTCCTCCTCCTCCTCCTCCTCCTCCTCCTCCACCACGCGCCTCTGCCATCTGCGCTGGTGATCACATACCTCCCACCTCACCGAGTTCACGCATTAGGGTGGAAACTCGCGAACAGGATGTGGACATCAACACCAACAATTACATATATCGGGCTGAACGCCTACGCCAATATCTCTGTCCCGCCTTTTTTGTCCCCTGAACGTGGATGAAACACCTGCAGGCAATATTCATACACACGTGCAGCTCGCAGGCTGCATTTGCCCCCCCCCCCCACACTCCAACGTCTACGAGGTGCCCCCCCCCCTCTTCCCTGCCCATGATCTGCACCCTTGCCCAATTGCATGCAAACATCCCCCCCGGCCCACCCGGCCCAACAAAGAGTAGAGACCGAAGGTTCGGGTGAGTGAGTGAGCGAGCGAGTCAGAAGACGAATGAGTGTTGGAGGGAGGGAGCGAGGGAGCGGGCGAATGAGTGAGTGAGCGAGCGAGCGGGCGAGTGTGCAAATTTGAATTTTGAAATCATGAATGATGAGTGCATGACCGGACGGACCATAGCTGATATACAAGCGACAGAAACAAGGTAGTGAATGAACAAGTGATTGCAGTGACGAAACAACCAGAAACTTGTGTTCCCTTGCTCATGAAATAATATCTAGTCATCACGATGGGTAATGCGTGACATTCATCCATGTCACCCCCTCCCTCCCAAAATATTTTGCTTGAATTAGAAGGTCATGGGCCATAGGGACGGGTTGCTGCTCTCGGGCGGAGCAGATGTGGATCTACTTCCTGTACCAAGTCCTTGAAAAGGAGCAGGAGAACATCTTGGCGCGGAGATGAGTTTGGGGCTTGATCCTGGCCCTTGCCCTTGCCAGGATGCTGGTGAGCGAGAACCTCCAGTAAAAATGCAACAACCCACCAGCGCTAATTAGGCGAGCAAGTTATTGGGTAATCCAAGTGCAAAAGCTTAAAGCATCGAGGTCACCGAGCAAGCGAGGCAGTTTCAATGATCTTTCCTGGAGGATCCTTCTGACGGTGCTGGCTAGCTCCATGGATGTGTGAACGGCTGTCAACACGTTGTGTGTGATCTTACATTGTTTGCATAGGTGGGTCCCCATGTCCAATCGGCATAACTAAGTTTCTTAAAGGCGTTAATGCTCTTTGAGATTGCGAGTGTCTCATTATGCGAGCTCGAGAACCGTCATTCATCCTGTTGGAGAATAATCCATCATTGCTGAGCGTTGGTGACGTGTGTGGAGGCTGATGAAGCTTGAGGTTGGGAAGATTGCTTGCCAAATTAACAGATAGATGCCAGAATGAATGACGTTGGGAATGGTCAACGCGCCTGCAAACTGTGTCAAAAAGAATATGAATATCATGCATGGACTAGTTCAGTAGTGGGCGCCCCTCGGGAAGGTGTAATGCTATATTGTTAGTCAAAATGCGTCACAGCTGCCGCAGGAATGTATATATATTTGATGCTCAAGATGCATATGAGTGCAAATACTGCGTCAACGAGACGCGTAAAACTGTGTCAAAGGAAATGAAATGGGTGCCGCCGCAAGTGCAAAACTGCAGCATAACCATCTGTTTGTCAAGAGTAGCGTCAACGAGAACATATTGGTCTTAAGAGCTTGCCCCTTTTTACACACCATATTTTGTTTTTCAAAGCTGCTAGGTGAAGAGAGATTCTCCACTGCAATCTGGTTGTTGTTTTCAACTTTTTGAATATTTTTAAGTTTAAACTCTGCAGATCTGGAAATCTCAAAAAGGATCAAAAGCAATGGAGTGGGTGGTACGCATGCACAGGACGTGTGACCCCTAGACGGCCATCAGGGGGTGTGGCTTCAATGATGCGCTGCTCACCGGAGCTCCTCGAGGAACTCGTGGGTGTGAGCATACGCACAGGAGGTTGCATCCTCCAGTCTGGCTGTGACCAGTCGGACCAGTCCATGGCAAGGCTTCCGGAAGCCTCTGCTGGGATCCCTCTGCTCGGGATGACCGAACACCAGTACATTGGAGAAAGTGCCAACGCTATATATGTATATGATATATCTATAGAACGTATCTTACCTTTATATGTACGTCATCATCAGCTTGCTGTCCTTACATAACTATGTCAGGATGAGCGACTGCAGTGTGATGTTGGACATCGATGATATCTACAGTGCAAGATATGAGGAAATGCGCCAGTGTGATGTTGGGTACCTGCTGTGCGACTTGTAAGTGCGACTTGTAAGTGCGACATGTAATTATATGGCGTTGATCTTTGCGCTAACATGGACACCGGCATGATGAGCTCCCGAGCTCAACTTTGGAATGCTATCCTGAGTTGTGACAACATATATGGTGTGATAGTGCCCGCGTGATACTAGTGGCTGTGTATTAGCTACATACGTACGTGATAGTAATAGAGATGGCTATAGGGTCCTGAACTTGTGACAGCTCCAAACGTGTGGGCACATCAAATGGCCATTTGTTCTGTGGCCATGAATGACGTGGGATTTCTGCACAAACTTAGCCTGGCCTCACCTAACTCGCACGGTCAAAAGGACAAAGTTATCTCAAAATCCAGGCAATGCAGGGCTAGCTAGGGCTCATTTCCGGCTTGTGGAGGCCTCCAAAAGCCGGATTCCTAGGATTCACTATCCTGGTCATTATGTCGTGCATTACAACGCCAAAAGCTTTCAACGGAATTACGCCAGCGTCCTGAATCTTGTCAGGCAGGCCAGAAGAGAACCTTTGGTGAATACTGGACCAGAGGTGTTTAAATTTATATTTTGTCATAAGAATGGCAATGGGATACCCCGATGTGATATTTTATGCTCTTAAACAAATCTGTTCCCAAAATCCAGGTTGCAAATAGTGTGCATGCGGACAGAGCTACAATGAAGCCCATCAACGACAGACTCCCGCCGCAATCTAACCACTATTTAATAAATTTTAATTGTTAACCAATATTGGGTTGTACTGGTGCTTGTTTTGAGTTCAAAATTTAAGTACAGGAATTTTTTTTTGTACTCCTGACTGGAAATGGAACATGGATTCCACACGCGCGCGCGCGCGCGCGTGTGTGTGTGTGTGTGTGTGTGTGTGTGTGTGTGTGTGTGTGTGTGTGTGTGTGTGTGTGTGTGTGTGTGTGTGTGTGTGTGTGTGTGTGTGTGTGTGTGTGTGTGTGTGTGTGTGTGTGTGTGTGTGTGTGGTGTGTGTGTGTGTGTGTGTGTGTGTGTTTGTGTTGGGGGGGGGGGGAGGGGATGAACATGAATTCATGAAGCGCTTCATGAAGCGCTTCGTGCCTGCAGACCACACAAACACACACACATACATACATACCTACATTCAAATATGTGTGTGTTGTTTAAGCTCACATTATGGGACGGGCAACTAGTGTGCGATGTTCGAGTGTACATTTTCAGAGTTGTGAACAGGGATCCGGGGGTGCCGGAAGGTGCAAGGAGTTCAGTCAACGACCGTCTTTGACTTACTTGAAAATTTCCTTCCTTTGAAACTCTTGGAGGATCGGGGGCTGCGGCGGAGGAGCTTCTGTCGAGGCTTCAGGGCCGCGTCGACCAGGCTGTGGTTGCCCATGAGGATTTGGTGTGGTTCTCAGTACAGCGGCGGGTTAGTTTTGTGATTGCGCGGGCGGTTGGGCGGCAGCTGGCGTCGCGCGGCGCGACTCGCGCCTCCCTTGTAGCGCCTCCCTGCATAGAGGTGCCCCAAGACTTCATCTCCCCGTGAAGACTGTAAGCACCCTTACTGTAAGCACCCTTTTACGATTCCGCCTAGGATGTCATGACCTCCCAATTCACACTGGTAGACGGCAAGGGATATCACGTGATGAGAGGATCTGTACTAGGTGTTCATTAGGGATGGTGGGAGATGAGTTTCATTTCCTGTTCATTTGCCCATTGTTAGAACATATTCGATCTCAGTTTAGCCACCTTTTCCACCCGCGAGTGCGATCAGTTACTCGCTTCATGTGGCAGCAAGACGCTGGAAGGGGTTGCAAGGTTTGTGGTTTACGCTTTACAGGCCTACATGAATGCTTCAGGGACATCCAACTCTTAGTGGTGGATCTAGATTTTAGACAGTTATGTCGTCATCCCTTCAGCCATAATGGCTGGTCCTGGATGTAATATTTCCTTCCTTCCTCCGACTCGTTCTCCGTCCTGGGCGGGTTCTTTTATCGCTGCCCTTCGCCGCTTAGGTTACCCCTATGCGGCTGATTGTCAGCGCCCGCAGCCCATTGATATGGATACCTTTTTAGCTCTCATTAGGCAGGCCAACACCCTCCCTGTGGCCTCTCTTCATGTCTCCCCTCGATTATAGCTAATTAGCCCCTGCTGATCCCCAGCTATGTACTTATGTGCGGTGGTTTGCGCGCCCCAATAAGGCTTACCGCTCCCGCCTCCTTTATCTGTCTCTTGATGTTGCCAAGGTCCGGCTCTTTCTCAGGTTTCGTCTTGGTGTTCATGGCCTTCACATTGACATGGGCCGCAGACACCGGATTCCGCGCTTTCAGGGCCTGTGTGATATGTGTGGCTCCTCTGTGGGGTGATGAACACCACTTTGGCTTTCACTGTCCCGCTCTTACTGCGGTGCGGGACCGTTATCCCCACTTGATTGTGGGTCCTTCTAGATCTCTTCGGCAGTTCATTTGGCACGCTGACTTGCGTGCGGTCGTCTCCTTTATCTCGGATGCATTCCAGGCTCGTGCTGATTTACGCCGGCTAGGGTGACTTGGCCGCAGCCACGTCTGTGGCTGCCCCCCCCCCCCCTTATCCCCCCTTCCTTCCCCTTTTCGTTTGCTTTGTTATGCTTTCGATCGTCGCTTGGCCACCTCTTGTGGTCAGTTCTTCATAGTTTCGGCTTGTGTTGTGGACATCTCATCATGCCCTCGTGGCTTGACAGATGTAACTTCTTCTGCTTTTACAAGAGTGGAGTAAAAAAGACCAGCCCAATGTTCAGGGACCCAAACCCCAATGTATCAAGCTAATAGTCACACCCGGCGAGCGGCCAGTTGGCGACCCACAGCGGCCGCAATAATGAAACTGACCCGTTGAATAACAAAATATCCCTCCACATCTTCTTGAGCAATGATGGCTTGGTTCAAAAGCCCCTGGAGCCTCTGCAACAAGGCCAGCGCATCAGCATGCAGCCCTCCAAATGTTTCAAAAGTGAAGGCTTGGAAGGCCACAGGCGGCTGATGACGCAACAGCAAGACAGCATAGCGGGTCTGCTTGTCTTAGAGCGGCGCGCGCGGCGGCCCCACCCGGCACGAAGTGCTGTAAGTTGGCCACCGTGAGCGGTGAGGAGCCAACGATTTCGATATAGAGGTCACGCCCCTCCTCCCACACGTGGAGGCGAAGGTCTGCGCGACGGCGCTCCTGGCCAGGGACAGGGGTGGGAAAGGCGGGCTCCCGGGTGACCCGCTGACGAGCAGATGTAAGGACAGCATCGAGGCCGTTACGAACGGAGTAATGGCGGCCGACAATTGCCACATCCCCCCCTGAGGTGCAGTGGACAGCATGGTCGCCCCAGACATCCAACTCCCTCAAGCAGCACGGGCATTGGGAGCCCTGCTGGAAGATGGGGATCAAGAGCTGATATTGAAGGCGGCAAGGGAACGACTCAGGGGGCATTGTCTGCTGCAAATGGGGAACTGGGAGAGCCAGCAACCAATCAGACGCTCCCGGCTGTGCAACAGATTGGAGCACAGCACAGTCGCGATCCGAGCGAGCAGGGTCATCAAAAACCTCCCGGTATGCGCGCTGATACAAGGGTTTGGACAGCCGGGCTTGCACTTTGCTGCGGACAAAATCCGGATCCTCGAAGAGCCCCGCATCGAAATCTGGGAGAAGGGCGCGGCGCAGTAGTCAGCCTTGGCAGCTAGGGCAGCGGGGACAGGAGGGGCAGTGGATGTCCCGAGAAGCCAGTCCTGAAGGGGGGCTGTCTGCGTGACGGAGGCAAGATAGGCACAAGGCAGAAGGGAAGTGGCCTTAGTGACCCCTAGACCCCCCTGGGCAATAGACAAGCCAGCCAAGGTTTGCTGCAAAGGGCCAAAACCACCACCACCAGCTGTGACAATGGATTGGAGGACCTGGGTTTGGAGCATATCAAAGGTCACCAAAGCTTGCTCAGGTGCAGCTGGCGGCATGGTCCGAGCTGTGAAAATCACCTTGCAGGTCCCAAGGCAACTGCGAAGCAAGAGAAGCTCTGCTTGGGGGTGGCGGAGAATCGGCAAACGCTGGAGCGAGGCTGCCACGGCATTAACGTGCGCCTGGGCTACGGAAGCTACGTACTCGACTGACACAGTGACCGCTGCCCCCAACACGATCAAACCAGCACGAGTTTCATAGACGAAGCCCAGAGGGAACCCATCCAAATGCTGAGGGTTCGGGCGCGGCGACCACACACGGCACTTGTGAGGGTTGTTGCTCAAGCCATATGCGGGGGCCCGGTCAACAACCAATTGGACTGCCTGCTGCGCTGCGGGCACGGGACCAACGAATGCGCCATCATCCAGATACCAGCCTTGGTGTACGTCGGGACACTCTCGGTGAAGGTCTCGGAGGAGTGGCTGGACAGTGAGCGCAAAAAGCAGCGGGGAGAGGGGGTCCCCTTGCTGGACCCTAGTTGTGGAGTCCACGACATGGGGCCCAACATACTGATGGGCCGCGCAGCCGTAGTTCGTCGCCACATACTGCCAGATGCTGGGGCAATGGAGGGCGACTTCCCCAAGCATGCGGTTGCGGTCGACCGTGTTGAAAGCATTTTGGAAGTCCAAGCTGACAACGACGAGGTCGGGGGAATCTTGCTGGTGTGCCACCAAGCGGTTGTGGGCATGGGCGAGGCCTTCTCCATCCCCTCGGACTCCAACCCTTACTTGGTGTGGCTGCAAATACTCACTGACAGCGGGTAAGATGGCTGCAACAGCTATCTTGGAAACCAGACGGCGCAAGGTGAGCCCCACTGCAATGGGCCGAATACTGCCATTGGGCTTCAAGAGAGGGGTGATGGGAGCGCTGCCCCAAGAAGATCGCAAGGACTGGGGAATATCCCCAGCTAGGGCCTGATTGATCAATCGGGTCATGACCACGCCCAGGAGGCTGTCCAATAAGAGGTCTGAGCCACCTACAGATAAGGCATGTTTATGTGTAATGGTGTCAAGCCATCCCGCCCACCAGCAATACCAGGTGGGAAGGTTTTGAGGGCAGCCAAGACTTCCTCCACATGGGCACGGTTAGGGGCCTGCGCAGGCGGGGCGCCAACGGGAAGCGGTCGGATAGGATGAAGCGCTGCCAATTCAGCACATGTGGCAGGCGTGGCTGGGGCGATGGTGGCAGGCTCCAACATCCGAACAGCCCCTGATAAATGGCCATCTGCAACCTTTCGCAAGACGCGAGCGGCAAGCGCTGCGTCGTCTAATGGGCGGGGTGGGGTAGTTGCTGGGGGCGCAGTGACCAAGAGTTCATCAATGAGGCCATCAATATCCCCATCCAACCAAGCGCGGGCCCGACGGCGGACGTGCTCCGCAACTCCCTCCCCCTGAGGCCTACGACGAGCGGATAGGACGCACATCGGTAGGATCAAAAGCTCTACCCACGCAGCCTCGGATCCGCAGTCCGCAACAGCCTTGAGAGCTGAACGCAATGCTGCAGCCCAAGGTATCCATGCTGATCTAGGGATCCTGCGGTACGAATGGTGGCCTAGGGTGAAGATTTGATGGACAAGGGCAGGGGTCACGGGATGGCGGCGGCCCCGGGCCGGGGGAGCAGTGGGGGGAGGATCAGCAACACTCCGCCAAATAAATAAGTACAATCGATTTTTCAACCGCGGATTGTACCCCTTGAAAGGCGTTGCCCGGACCTGGCAGTACCATCATGTGTAGTCCTCGTGGGCTACTTCAGTCCAAAAGCTTAGCTCGATGCCCCTAAAAAATCTCGCGCCTTGAGCACATACAGGAGTGGTGAAGACGCAAGCCGCAGAGAAGGGTAGCCAAACTACAACCGGTCAGTCTTGGGTCCGCTTGCATTTCCTTTTAAATTAAAAGTAGGCAAAGTATTTGTGTGGAAGTGGAGGAGACGTGCGTGGAGGGGGATGGTGGGGTACCGGATGTTGGCTCCGTTGTAGCAGTTCCAAGGTTAAGTTGCGAATCACAGCTTTTCAGCACTTTTCGGTTCCACATTTGGAGCTACAGTTTAGTAAGTATGCATTTTCAATGTGGTGGGCTGGCTTTATTTGAGGCTTCACTCCTTGATAGAGGCGATGTTGGGCACACGGGCCCGGCAATGCTATTTGTCTGATGGGGGACCGGGCTTAAAGCATGTGGGTTCGAGCGTGCCTAAGTGAAGGAACTCAGATTTTGGGGGCCTTTGGTTGCTTGCGCAATACTGCGTTCAATAGTTAAAACCAGCAAAGTTCCAGTTTGCGCAACGAAAATATACTTACTTTGGGACTATTTAACGCTTTTGGCAAAGGGGGACACTGCCTAATGAGTCTGTGGACCAGCTGCAATTCTTATTTATTTGGGGGAGTGAAGGGGTTTTTGCATGGATAGCCGAAGACCGGACTTTCACTATATCCCGATTTTCGTCGGGCACACACATTTAAACGTCCAGAACGTAACGTATTGAAATTTTAATTTGTTATTATTCTCAAATACCAAAAGCTTGAATCAAGTGCTGCTCTACATTGGGGATGGCAGGCTCGTTTTAGAAGCGATGTCTTTGCCCAGTGTGGGCCGTTGAGCCATGCAACTTCCGATGCCGGACATTCTTTCGTATTGTAAACTATTAATTAATTATTGCTTTATGAGTGGGGCGGCAAACTTTGGCATTGAGATTTCCATATGCCGTCGAATCGGACATGGGGATGCTATTCCCGTCAGGCGTCCGAAGGATTATCATTGTATTTCTGGTCATACCCTGGTTCCGTCTTGATTTTAAGTTTTTAACACTTCTAATTTGAGTACTCATTGAAGCATGTGCACCTGAAAATCCGGTTGCAAAGCGATACAATAGCTTTAAAGATGATGGAACGAAGCTCCGCATCAAAAGTATTATATCTTCCCCATCTGCTTGTGTAGTGAAGTCAAAAATCAATTACATGTTTCAAGAATAATGAATTTGGTAATCCATGTGAGGAAGGAGGTAGAAGATGGAGCAAAAAACCTACGTTTTTCAAGTGGTACTAAGTCCATCACACCCCTACACCCCCTCCCTCCCTCCCTCCCTCTCTCTCCCCCCCTCCTCTCTTGACCATACCACTACCCCTTTTGATTAGACAACCCTCTCCTGCTACAAAGAATCTGCTCCCCCCCCTCCCCCCGGGCGCTGTGTACGACTTTCTCCTTTGATGGCGGCTTTAGCTCCATTTGCATTCAATGCGTGAAGGCTGAAATGAAAAGCAAACTTAAATCACCTTCAGCTTGTTCTCTGCAACTTGCTGGCACTCTTGCTTCATGTGAGGAGGCAATTCCATTTCACGGCACGTGCTTTTTTGGTTAGATCCTAATCGACCTCTTTGGCCTGCTTCAATACATGTACTACATCGTGGCTAGATGCTTCTACTTGTGCTGCAATGATTGGCTTGATCCTGCATGTTTCTTATATTGTTTGGTAGTACACCTCGTTGGCACCCATGCGGTAGCCTTTCTTTTAACATATCTGCAGTCTCATGCGCTATACCCTCGTCCACAAGATGTGGCCTGCCGGACCAGGGTCGGTCACCACCTGAATCATCATCACTTGATCTCCCCCGTGAATTGTCTAAGACCTTGTAGGGGCTGATTACCTGATCATGTTAATTGCGCTTGACGTTCAAGGTGTTGAAGACCCAGAGCTCTGGCGTGCTATATAGCCAAGACACCACTGCAAGCGCAACGACGTATATACGAGGATCCTCAAGGTAGTACATCCCAGCCTCCACACACACATGTGTTGAGTGCTGGACTTCCATAAGTAATGTGGGTACCCTGGGGTACCCCACGTGACGCACGAGCCCCATGCCTATTTTTAAACCCTAGCTCCCCTACCCTTCACTCCGCCAAATAAATAAGTACAATCGATTTTTCAACCGCGGATTGTACCCCTTGAAAGGCGTTGCCCGGACCTGGCAGTACCATCACGTGTAATCCACGTGGGCTACTGCAGTCCAAAAGCTTAGCTCGATGCCCCTAAAAAATCTCGCGCCTTGAGCACATACAGGAGTGGTGAAGACGCAAGCCGCAGAGAAGGGTAGCCCAACTACAACCGGTCAGTCTTGGGTCCGCTTGCATTTCCTTTTAAATTAAAAGTAGGCAAAGTATTTGTGTGGAAGTGGAGGAGACGTGCGTGGAGGGGGATGGTGGGGTACCGGATGTTGGCTCCGTTGTAGCAGTTCCAAGGTTAAGTTGCGAATCACAGCTTTTCAGCACTTTTCGGTTCCACATTTGGAGCTACAGTTTAGTAAGTATGCATTTTCAATGTGGTGGGCTGGCTTTATTTGAGGCTTCACTCCTTGATAGAGGCGATGTTGGGCACACGGGCCCGGCAATGCTATTTGTCTGATGGGGGACCGGGCTTAAAGCATGTGGGTTCGAGCGTGCCTAAGTGAAGGAACTCAGATTTTGGGGGCCTTTGGTTGCTTGCTGTAAAAGGTTATGGGCAGTGGCGTATCCTGTAAGCAAGCAGACAGGTCGTAAGTTCGTGCCACTCCAGCTACCGTCCTTGACGACTGTGTGCTCTTTAGACACATGCAACTGCATGAACAAGACTGGCATCCTTATGTGCCCAGTATCTTTCCAAACCAGTTGCTCGACTATGCGGTGATCGCAGCTTTAATAGTCCTTTCACACTAACGCGTATCCTAAATCAGATTGTACCTTATGTTCGAAATAGACCTCATCCGAACGTGTCTTGAGGTACCTTATGTGGATAGTGGACCCGTATCCTAATAATGTACATTTGAAGATCACCTAAAGCACAAGGCATTCTATAATGTATGTTCACAACTCAACACTTCCCCTTGCCTGCATGCTTTATGTGTATCTTCTCAAACCTAGTGAATCACGATGACCAACAAACACGGGCTTAGCAAGTGGCTTGGTCATAATGTCAGCCACATTTCGAGCAGATTCTACATAGAGGATATCTACCTGCCCAAGTGCCATAGCTTCCCTAGCATAGTGGAAGCTTACTGCAACATATGCTGTGTGAATTTGGAATAAAGGGGGTTCCGTAAATTGGAAATGCATCCTTGGTTGTCACAGAAAATTTTGACTCTCCAAGATGCAGCTCCAATCTCTTCCAAGAAGCCCCTAAGCCAGTTGGCTTCCTTCACAATATGGCCGGCTGCCATAAACTCGGCTTGCACAGTTGAGGTAGCAACTGAGCTCTGCTTCTTGCTTCCCCAAACCACGGCACTACCATAGACTGATAGAACATAGCCAGTGGTGGAATACCTGTGGTCCAGGTCCCCAGCATAGTCGGCATCAACATAGCCTTCTAGCTCAGGCCCCTTTCCACCCAGAGTAAGAGCTAATTCTCTCGTATCTCTCAAGTACTTCAGCACTCGAATGGCCTCATTCCTGTGTGAGGTAGTGGGTGTCATTCTATACCTTGACAACACTCCAACGGCCTGAGAAATGTCAGGCCGGGTCGTATTGGCAATATATAGCAACGATCCAATCAACTCACAGTACCGATGACCAGGTGGCAGTGGGGTACCCGCCCCATGTGACAAACCATCTGAGGACTCGGGTCTGCTGCTAGCCACGAAGTCCTTGGACATAGGGGTATCAACCACACGCCCATCATCAGCAAGACCAAACTTTTCCACAAGAGCATCAATCTTGGGAGTGCAACTCATGGAAATAGTGCTCTGAACTCTATTGCGTAGGACCTGACACCCCAGGAAATCATTCACCTCTCCCAAATCATGGATGGTGAAGTCCTTCTTCAACAACTCTTTCCCCCACTCAATCTCTGCAACCAATCTGGCAACTATGAGAAGATCATCAACATAAACAAGAATAAAGGACAGGTTGCCATCAGGGGCCCTCCTGATGTATACACCCGCATCACTCTTGCACACACTATACCCCATCACGCTCAACTTGTCGGTCAAGGTCTTGTGCCAAGCCCGTGGGGCTTGTTTTAGACCGTATAGTGCCTTCCTGAGCTTGCACACAACCCTCGTGTTGCCATTCTCAAATCCTGGTGGTTGGGTCACATAGACCTCTTCCTCCAACTCTCCATTGAGAAAAGCCGTCTTGATATCCACTTGGTGGATCTCAAGATTCTGTGTGGCAGCCACTGCCAGCACAGCCCTCCTTGCCCCATAGCTGCTGGTGGGTGCAAATACCTCTCCAACATCTATCCCAGGGATCTGTCTACACCCTTGGGCAACTAACCTCGCTTTAAAGCGCGTAACATTCCCATGTGCATCAATTTTAGTGGAGAATATCCAATGGACAGGAATAACTTTTTGTCCATGTGGTCTGTCCACATACTCTAGAACCTCATGGGTATCAAGGGAATCCATCTCTTCCCTCATTGCTTGTTGCCAAAAATCCCACTGAGGGGAGCATTGGGCTTCCCTCAGGTTAGATGGCACGTGAACCTTTCCCAGCTTGACATAAGGTACATTTTGTACCTTATGCTGAGACTCTACAGTACTGTCAGCACTCCTGGGACTGTTGTCTTTTATATCCCTCTGATCCTGGTTCCCAGAATAAGGTACATTTTGTACCTTATGTTGAGATCCTGCAGTACAGCCAGAACTGCCAGAGCCCTCCCCAACTCTCTCTCTTGAACTGCCAGACTCATGCGCTCCACCATTACAATCTCTCACCTTTCTCAATGCAGGTGGAAGCAGCAGCTCTCTCTCTCTCCTGGACTCACACCTAGGTACACTACTCTGACTTTCCTGAGCTGCGCCTACTGTGTCAGGCTGCACCCCATAAGCATGACTGGTTCCCAGCTCAACTTGGCTACGTGCTTCCCCTGCTGCTGGCACTTCTAGCCCACTACTCTTCTCGCTAACATCTTCTCCAAGCATAGCCTCCCCTGTCTCAACCTGCCTCTGCAAATCAGGGAGACCTACCAAGGGTGGCTCACTCACAAGTACCTGGCCTGAGCCAGGGTCATGCATGGGGACCCCTACTGAGTCCCTCCTAGCCTGGCGCTGTTCATAACGCTGATCCCTTGTGAGGGTGGTTCCTGGGGGAAGTCTATGTTGAGACTTCCCCTGGAACCTGACCCCCTCCTGCATCTTCTGCAGTTTGTCCAGCTACGAGTGCGCTTCAGCACCCCCCCGAGCTAAATTTTGAAGATGGCCCAGCACTGACCATGACTGCTGTGAGGTCTTTGAAGTGGCAGGGGAACCATCCTGGCTGCTGGGGGCTCCAGCCACAGGTCCGACTGAGCTCCTCAGCCTGCTGTGATCCTCTGGAGAGCTGGCAGTGGTAGCAGGAGATCCAGTGGGCTTGCACTCCACCACTGGGTCATCCTCTGCTTCCCAAAAAATTCACGGGAATGGCTGTTGGTGAGCTGGGGACATTGGAATTGCCTCCCCTGCCCAGCGAGGACGCTCCTGAGAGCCATTGAGAGGATCCAGGTTGCACCTTAGACATACCCACTCTTTCCCCTCCTCTCAGATGCTCAAGGAATGTAACATCCCTGCTCTCTTTCCATACACCATTGCCTACGTACACTCTATAGGCCTTGGACTGTGGGCAATACCCAGTGAACATGCCTGGAATGGTCTTTGGTCCAAATACAGACCGCTGACCTGGGGGAATGTGAACATGTGCCATACAGCCCCATGTGCGCAAGGAAGCAACATCAGGCTTTACCCCATAGAACATCTCAGTAGGGGTCAGAGGCCTGCCTGTGGTGGGGCCCACGTTGTAAAGCAGGGTGGCAGACTCCAGTGCCTCCTTCCACAAGGAAGGGTCTGCTGCAGCGTGCACCAACAGGGTCCTTGTGCGCTCCTTCAGAGTCCGATTCATGCGCTCAGCAAGTCCATTTTGCTGAGGCGTGGATGGAGCTGAGGTCTCCATTTTAGTACCCTGCTGAGCACAAAATTCTTTGAACTGCTGATTCAGAAATTCTGTCCCTCTATCAGATCTCACACACTTCACCACTTTCTCATGAAATGTCTGCCAGTACTTCAAGAGCTCAATGAGAGCCTTGGGAATGGCTTCTTTCGACTTCACTGCCAATGAGGCTATCAGATGGGATTTTTCATCAACCACAGTAACCCAAAAACGCTCTCCCGTGATTACAGCTGGTGAAATGGGACCCACAGTGTCCACATGCACTCTATCTAACACACTCTCTGCAGGCCAAGAGGAAGCTGGAAAGGGGGGGCGAGAATGTTTCCCTTGTATACATGACTCACACTGGGGAGAGCACTCTGAGCATGGAGCAAGGGACACATTGATCCCAGTGACCAGGTCTTCGTTGTCCAACCTTGTCATACTCTTAACCCCAGGATGCCCCAACCTTGCATGCCACAGTAGTCGATCTGTACACACGTGCCCTTTCCTGGCATGATACGAGGCAACATGAGGACTGGACTGTGGCTGCGCATCATGCTGGCTCTTGACGGGACACACCCATTCTAAAAAAAACAGCCCTCGCTCTCTGGCTATCTTACCAGACCAGCCTGCTGGGCCTTTCATGGTAGTGTACCCACCTGCACTGTCAGTGAGGAATGATGCTCCATCCTGAATGGCTCCTGTGACAGAAATCAGATTAGTGTGTGCAGGGGGCACACACTGCACATTATGCAGCCAAAACACCTCTTGTCTGGCATTGACCAGACACACAGACCCAGTTGCAACTATCCCTCCTTTGGCGTCAGAAGTGGCCAAATGAAGAGGGAGGGGTTGGGCATGCATGACTGGGTTGTGTAGTAAAGACAGATCATTTACAAGGTGCACCGATGCACCACTATCTATCAGCCACGAGGTACTGCAAGCCCCATGAGACGTAGGGGTAAGCACATTCAACGAAACGAACATAGGCTCACCAGCACCTGGAGGAGGTGGTGGTGGGAGATGCCAGCCTGGGAAGAAGGGGAAGATAGTGGACACAGATCCAGGAGCATGTGAGGTTGACACGGGAGGGCCTCCTCTGGACTGGCCAGCATCCCACCAGCTGGCTTGTTGCTGAGGAGCTCCAGTGCCCCACCACGCAGCTGGGCCCGCACTTGCAGCTTGCATTGTGCCACGTAGAGCTTGCAGCCTCTTCAGTTCCAGGCACTCCCTCCAGAAATGTCCCGTCCCGTTGCAGAAGCGACACGCCAGTTCCTCCTTTGGCCTCCTGCCACGTCCAGACCCTCGCCCCCTGCCTCCAGCGTTGTGAGCAGAAGGGCCATAGGGGGCCTGACCATCAGCAGGTGCTCCAGCTCCCACTCCTGGTGCTGCTCCAGCGCCCGGTGCAGCTCCAGCGCCTTGGGGAGGCCGAGGGATTCCACCCTGAGCTGGCACGGCTGCTGCTGCTGCTGCCATAACTGTTGCAGCTGATGCTGTGACTTGCACTGACTCTGCCAGCGGGATATCCTGGTACTCCAAGTTCTCAATGGCAGTGAGGATCGTCTCCAGCATGTTGTAGGGGTCTGACTTGGCGGAGGTAATTGCCCAAGCGTCGTTCTGCAAGACTGCAGGTAGCCCCTTATACATATACCTGCAGATCTGGCGGTCGCTCAGCTGATGGTTATTGGCCTCCAGGGAGGCGGCAATACTGATGACTCGGTGGCACCATTCTTGCACTGTCTCTCCCTTTACCATGCCTTGTTTGAGCCCCTTGATCCACTTCTCGTTGATTTCCCTGTCCTTCCCTCCAGTGCAGCGGTCTGCCATCAACTGAATGAAGTCAAAAGCGCTCCCCCGCTGTTTGACTTCGTCGTGCCACATGGACGGGACAGGCTGCAAAATGAAATGTTTTACTGCTGCGTTCTCTGCGGTCTTAGGCATAGCTGTCTCCAACGCTCCCATTGCTCCTTTTTGCATTGCGCAGGACTCCAGCTCTTCACGCCAGGCCCTGAAATTAGTGCGATCAGCCTTCAGCTGCGTAGACATCTTGGGATTGGAGGAGTTCATCGTGTATGCATACGAGCTGGCTGCAGTGCCTCCAGTGGTCTGTCCTGACTGTCCAGCTCCTGAGGAGGCCGTGCTGCCTCCCGCTGGTGTTGCCATAGTCTCTGTACTGCTGGGATTACTTTCAGAAACCTTGCTTTGGGAACGAGTTTGAGGTCTGGTCATACACTTCACTTGCTCTCACAGCGTTCAGCCTGACACAGCTGGTTTAAGTATACCCTTCCGGCGTACACCACAGCACTTTCAAGTATTCCACCCTTTCGAGGTCTAGCATGTACCCTTAATGTGCAAGATATGCAAAATATTCTTCAGCAATTCAATTGCCTGACCACCCGGACCTACTGACGGTCTCACGACAACGACGACGGGTGATAATCTCAGGTCACTTCACGGAAAAAAACTTCCCAAGATATTGAAGACTCTGTCGGTAGGCCTTCTGAGTGAATATCCAGTTGTTCCTTTTTTACTTCTTCTTGCCGTCAGGCGAGTCCGTGGAAAACCCAGTACAGATGCATCCGATGATGCCATGCACTCCTGTCTGCCCTTGGCTCAGCTGGAAGGGCGTGGGCCCATAACCTGTAAAAGGTTATGGGCAGTGGCGTATCCTGTAAGCAAGCAGACAGGTCGTAAGTTCGTGCCTCTTCAGCTACAGTCCTTGACGACTGTCTGCTCTTTAGACACATGCAACTGCATGAACAAGACTGGCATCCTTATGTGCCCAGTATCTTTCCAAACCAGTTCCGTTACATGTTGATCTGTCAATGAGCATCTACACACGGATAAGCTCCAGACGGCTGAAAGCAAGTACCTTCCTATACTCAATCAAGACTCCGTCCCTTAGCTGTTTGGGAGACTTGATTGTCCACTAAGATGGTTCACTTACAAACAAGCAATCAAACATGAACACATTACCAATACACACCCTGAGTCACCGCACCTGTAAGCAAGCAGACAGGTCGTAAGTTCGTGCCTCTTCAGCTACAGTCCTTGACGACTGTCTGCTCTTTAGACACATGCAACTGCATGAACAAGACTGGCATCCTTATGTGCCCAGTATCTTTCCAAACCAGTTGCTCGACTATGCGGTGATCGCAGCTTTTATAGTCCTTTCACACTAACGCGTAATCTAAATCAGATTGTACCTTATGTTCGAAATAGACCTCATCCGAACGTGTCTTGAGGTACCTTATGTGGATAGTGGACCCGTATCCTAATAATGTACATTTGAAGATCACCTAAAGCACAAGGCATTCTATAATGTATGTTCACAACTCAACACTTGCGCAATGCTACGTTCAATAGTTAAAACCAGCAAAGTTCCAGTTTGCGCAACGAAAATATACTTAGGGACTATTTAACGCTTTTGGCAAAGGGGGACACTGCCTAATGAGTCTGTGGACCAGCTGCAAATCCATTGTACTTATTTATTTGGGGGAGTGGCAACGACGGCGGATGTGCTCTGACGTCGGCGGGGCTGCGAAGGGGTACGGCCTTGGGGCGCTGATGTAGGCTGTAGCTGCTGATGCGGCGGCGGTGCGGGCCGAAGAAGGTTAACATCTGGGGGAACGAGGCCATCCTCCAGATTCCACAGGCGCTGACAGGTGTCAGGGTTCGTTGCGCACGAAAGAACTCCCAGATGTAACTTCTTCTTCTTCTTCTTCCCAGGGAATGGGTTATACAGCACGTGGTGAACAACCAGGTGGAGGTAGCACGCAAGAATTACATCAACCAAGATTGCTTCAAGCTTCCCATATTCTGCTGGAGATCTTCTTGTGGAGGGGTGTTGAAAGCGTCTTCCATTTCCAGGTCTAGGGGTCGGAGGGTTGTGGGGTTTGATTTCCTCTTATTGTAATATTATTACTAATAGAAAATTTCGAGTCAAAATGTAATTTTTGTCCACGGTTTGAATCGTCTCGGATGGCCAATCGTCTGGGTAGTCTACATGCCGCCAACGGCCACCTGTGGAAGTATCACGGATTAAAAGGCCGATATGGCCCAATCAGTTATCATCATTTTCCACGGATTCAATCGTCTCGGCTGCAGCATATTCCATTGCCACGGGAGGGCTAGTAAACCCCCAGAAGGATTGACTAATGGCGAACAAGCACGTGACTCCAGATCACGAATGGACAATCAAGGATATTTCAGGTGAAACAACGGGGGAACAGGCTAGTTGATATAGAAAACCAAAGGCTAGGATTCAAACAAGCAACTGAGGAAACCATTAGGTGGGTCCCTCCCTCTTGACTGATATACCCGGGGGACGGGTGGCTCTACGCACCTTCATTGTTGTTAGTGGCCGTCGCCACTGGTTTTGGTAATATAAGACGATAGTGCGAGTTTCGAAGCATGGAGTTTGGTGCCAGAGCACCTGGGAGGTTTGCAGGGCAGTTCGAAGCCTGGGCAGCGAACTTAGAGGCCCCAGACGAGCTTGGGGTGCAAGCCCCGTCGAGTAAGACGTTATGTAGCGTGCTGTTAAGCAGGGAGGGAACACCACATAAGCTTTACGAGGTGGCAGCGGTTCATTTCGGCGACATTGATGCTCTGACGCAAAACCAGTTTGTGAAGTTAGTCTGTAAGACGGCGGTTCGGTCCCCAGGGGACGCTCCGCACACTGTGGTTGTGGTGCATACTAGTCTGGTCAGCGCAGGTCGCGAATACTCTGAGGCTGTGCTTAAAAACCCAGATGCAGTAGCCCAGTTTGATCCTGAGAGGGTGCTACTGACGCCTCCATCAATATTCGACAAGCTAGACCGGGTTTTTGTCACAAAGATAGAACCGCCGGCAGTGTGGGTGGGATACAGCGCACAAATTGCCAGACAAAGTCTTGGTTCGCCGCCAGCGAAGATAACAAAAAAGGTCAAAACCAAAGAAAAAATCGAAGGCACAAGCAAGAGATCAAGAAGCCGCTCAAGCAGTGCGTCTTCGTCACAGTCCGAAGAGGTCAAAAAGAAACCTCGAACTGAAGCAGAGAAAGTGGCCCAAGTCAACAAGGTAAGTTAGTTTAAGCACGGCAATTTCGGTTGGCCGAGGATTGTGTTATTTTGGCCCAAGGGCATGATTGATTGTGCAGCTGCAAGAAGTTAAACCTGTGTGGCATGCTAACGCTGTGAGACCTATTCCAGGGGAGCAAGGGACCTGAAGTGTGCAAAAGTAAGGATAGATTTAGTTGTCGTGAGCGGTGAGTGTTGGGAGAGAGAGGTAAATCAGGTTAGCTAAGTAAGGGAGGCATATCCCTTGGAGAGGGGGAGGAAAAACAGTGCTGCGAGGGCAGGGCAGCAGCGGGTGCCAAAAGGGGAGTGGATTATCTTGCAGAAAGGATGGGGCTGGAGGGCAAAGACCAGCCAGGGGACTCGAGCTGGGAAGGGTGGGCTGTGACCCTGGAGGTTAAAGGCATAAGACGGGGCTGCCAGGTAGGGGCAGCGGGAGATGCCCAAGGGGGCTGGATCCTCGTGGAGAGAGGATGGAACTGGATGATAAGGTGCCCAAGGGGGCTGGATCCTCGTGGAGAGGAGATGGAACTGGATGGTAAGGTGCCCAAGGGGGCTGGATCCTCGTGGAGAGAGGATGGAACTAGATGGTAAGGTGCCCAAGGGGGCTGGATCCTCGTGGAGAGAGGATGGAGCTGGATGGGGTTGGACCAGCAAGGCAAACGGAAGCAGGGAGGTTGATTAAGACAGAGCAGCCCTCTTGTGAACTAGGTAGGCTTAACACACAACTGTACAGCAAATTTAAGGCCCAGTGACGTTGGTTATTAAACACACATAGAAGTACTTGCAGTCACATAACCACATAAGGAATATAGGTATTGAGACATGGTTATAAAATCCTGGCGTTTAACCAGCAGGACAGTCAGTACAAGGACTTGACATAAGGTACAAAAAAAAAAAAAAAAAATAAGGTACAGTGAAGGTAAGTGATACTGCTATGCTAGATTACAAACATGCGTGCTGTACAGAATTACACAGAGGGGTGGTTGACGATTACAGTCACATGCTCCTCAATAAAGTTAGTTTAGGAGGGGTGCCAGGGTTGGGCAGGTTAGATGGTAACAAGGCAAGGAACAGCAGAAGAGACCAGCTAGGTGCTGGTATCTGCTATGGCAGTGCAAAGGAGGCTGAGGTAAGCCAGGGGCGCAGGGCAGCGCCAGGGACAAAATCAAGGCCTTGGAGGAGAGAGTGGCACCAGCTACTAAGAACGAAAATAGAGAGAAATGGCGGGAGCTGGCCAGGAGGGCAGCAGAACTGCGACAGGACTGCAGCAAGGCTTACAGGAAGACGGAAAGGGGCGCGACAGACCTGTACAAGAAGGCGCTGGCACTGGCTGCAGATGAGCTCAAGCAGGGCAAGAACCTGGTCAATGGAGAATATGCAGACTTGTCGATAGAGGCCTGGTTTTCAGACATGAAGAAGCTTGAAGCTAAGGAAAAGGTAAGTGATTAGCCAGCCACGGGATAATGCACAAGTTTCAGAAGTCTGCTAGGTTAAGAGCAGAGAGAGAGAGAGAGAGAGAGAGAGAGAGAGAGAGAGAGAGAGAGAGAAGGGGGGGGGGTTTCAGAACTATGCAGGCCAGAACAACGTTTCCATAATTTCATGCATGCTTATATCTGTGTGATTATTTTTATATGAAGCCAGTGGTGAGGCTGGAGGGATGACTCTCCACGTTGGGCGTCGCCCCTAGACTAAAGGTTGCATCTGCAGGCGGTATAGAAGGTGGTCGCTCAGGTAGTAGAGAGCTGCAAGGGAGAAACCTCATACTATTACTCTATGGTAGCAAGCGTCCACAGACACTTAGGAATTATGGGAGTGCAGATACAACAGCAATGCCAGAGTTGCAGGTTAATAGGCTGGATGGGCTAAGAGGGCAAGCAGTAGGAAGGTCAGGGGCACATGAGGGGATTAACTGGGAAAGTCACACCGGTTGGTGCAGTGTAAAAATGTCAGTTAGCATGCAAGGGTGAGAAAAACCTTGGCTGCAAGGGCTGGGATGAGGAGGTTGGCAGGCTGGTGCCAGGCAGGTGACTGGAACCCCCAGGGGCTAAGGGAAGGGCGCGCTAAACATGACTTGCTTGCGACCAGATGGACACTTGGGCTTATTGTACTTGAAAAACATATTTAGTTGTAGGGGAAGTGGGCATGGAGGCAAGCGAGTGGGGTCCGGACGGTGGACGATCGTGAGAGAGAGTCGGTGGGGAGACCTCCCGGAATCCCACGGATAAAGAAGGTTGGCAATGGGTGCAAGGATGCAAGGCTAAGGAAAGAAATATGGTACAAGAATGGCGCGGGACGCAGGCTGGAGAGATAATCGGTTTGCTGGACTACTTGTTCGCCGAACACTGGGAGCTGCACTGCGCCCAGTTAAGAAAGCTGGCCTCAGAAGCTGGGAAGGAACAATTTGCATCTCAACTGCTGGCGGTAAACGTTCAACGTACAGCATCAGTGCAAAGCTACGTACCCAACTACAGGCCACCGGCAGGGAGAGGCCGTGGATTCCCGGCGGGTGGGAGAGCAAGGAAGGAATTGCTTAAAGGAGGGTACGACCTTACCCATTATCCCAATGCCAAGCCAGAGCCCACACACTGCTGCAGGGGCTGGTGGCTGGATGGAGAATGTAATGCCACTGCAGGGATAGAGGGTTGCAAGTTTCAGCATGCCGCTGCCCACAGAGGTCAGGGGATGGCATCTACGAGTGCCCAGCCAAGGTTATAACAGGTGAGGGAGTGTCCATGGGAGATTTGGAGGTTGGAGAACCTGGCTGGAGGGAGGCAGGTTGGGCAGAAGCAGCAGGGCAGCATGCTGGGACTGGCAGTGAGCAGGGGCAAGCGCCACAAGTTGCCAGATGCGCAACAGAGCTTACCAGGGGCCTACCAAAGATAGATGTTGAATGGGAAGAGGTGCAGCATGCGTTAAGGGCGTGGCAGGAGGAAGGCGTGTCTGCAGGTGAAGGGCCTGAGCTAGGATCCCCACGCCTACTAGCGCAGGAGTGGGACAGGGCTTTAAAAGACGAAGAGTTTGTGGCAGGGGTACCCAATAGTCGGCTAAAAGCCTGGGAGAGGTATTTCGTGTGGGCACAAGGGCAGGCGCCTTTGACTGCTGAACAGCAGAAAGTGCTGAACTGGCTGAGGCATGGGATCAAGCTGGAATGGGTAGGGGCAGATTCCAAGACACAGTCGGAACATCCTAGGTATCAAGATAGGAAACAACAAGTGGTAGAATTACTAAAGACCACACTGCCAGGGCAAGGGCAAAGGGTCCGAGAGCTGCTGCAAGGAGACAGGCCTGGGAAGGTACAGTTTGCTAATAGAAAATCGGTTGAGCTGCATGCAGAGTTTGTCAAGGCGTCTTTAGAAGACTTACTGCACACAGGGGCATTAATGGAAGTCACAGGCGACAAGGTACAGGTGTGCAGTGGGCTGGGGGTGGTGGCAAATAGAAAGGGCAAGTTGCGTCTGATTCTGGACGCTAGGTATATTAACCTGTTTGATAAATATGTCAGTTTCACGTATGAAAAACTGACCGACGTGCCACAGTATGCCAGGCCAGGAGACTGGCTGTGTCTCACAGATTTCAAAGCAGGTTACCATCATTTTAGGGTGCACAAGGAGGATCAGAAGTACCTGGGTTTGAGTTTTCAAGGAAAATTTTTCGTGTTTACTGTGTTACCATTTGGTTTGTCCTCTGCATGCAGAACCTACACAAGGTTCATGCTACAGGTGTATGCTCCTCTCAGGGGGAGAGGCCTAAGGATGACCACGTTTGTGGATGATGCAATTTTCTTGGCTGCTAGTCGCATGCAGGGGTGGATGGGCATGAGGGCACTGCTGTTGCTGTTAACGTATTTGGGTTTTTGCTTGTCCAGGAGCAAGTGTGTGTCAGAACCAGCCAAGAAAGGGCAGTATCTTGGCTTGATAGTGGACTTAGAGGAACAAGCTTTCCAGGTGCCCCAGGACAAAGCAGAGTTCATTTTGGAGGAAATAGGCAAGGTTAGGACAGCTGGGGGTACCAAGAGGGACATGGCAAGGTTGGCAGGCATGTTAGTGAGTGTGGCCCCTGCAGTACGGCTAGCCCCCTTGTACATCAGGAGGTTGTTTCAAGCCATGGGGGAGCTCCGGGAATGGGGAGAGAGCTTGACAGAGGAGTTAGCAGCGTTAACTGAAGAAGATTTGCTGTATTGGGTGGAGGCTTTAGAAAGGCAGAAGGGCAAGCCATGGAGGCAGGAGGGACCGGTCTTCGTGTGCTATGGGGATGCATCTGCTAGGGGTTATGGGGGGTTCTCAGAAGAGTTGCTGCTGCAACCCATGCAGGAGAGTTTCACAGCAGAGGAACAGGAGTTCATGAGCAAGGGGACACTGTCTTCTTGTCACAGGGAGGTGAAGAATATATGCCTATTGGTCAGGACATGCATTAGAGCCAACACGGACAAGCTGCGGGGGGCGGTGCTGTTGGTATTCTGCGACAATCAGGGTGCAGTGTCTAATGTTAATAGCATGAATGGTAAGACTCACACCCTCAAAGAGCTAAGGCTGATGTTTGAGGCTGCAGCTGAGGTAGGGGTGGAAGTGAGGGCCCAGTGGGTACCAAGGGACACTCCTGAAATCCAGGTGGCTGACCTGCTGTCTAGGTGTGATGATGCAAGTGACTTTGCACTAGATAGGGGTATATATACACAGATATGTAAGACGGGTCTGCCAGAAGGAGGCATATGGGGTTTTCCCACAGGGGATTGCTTTGCAGGAACAGTAGACAAGTTCCACCAAGTGAAAAGATATTTTACAAGGTACCCTGCTGCAGAGGGTATGGGGGCAGACGCGCTGGTCATGCCCTGGAGTCTACTAGACCCCACAGATGGCACACCTCTGCTGTGGGTATTCCCACCCAGAGAGTGCCTCAGGGAGGTAATAGCCAAAGTAGCACAGGAAAGAAAAAACTGCATACTGGTGGTATGCAATAGACCAGCCAAGTGGAAGACTTGGCTGCTCCATTTGCCAGTGAGGGCAGAAACGACGGTTCCCCCCAGGAAGCACATGTTTGTGTTAGGTTCGCGTTTCCCACCTCACATGCTGCAAGATGGAGACTATCAGTGTCACCTGACTTGCAGCTTGATATTATTTGAGAAGCCCAGAAGGCCAGCCTCTGTCAGAGGGGCCAAGCGTAGAAGGACGGGCACAGACTGAGCACGTCAGGTTAGGCGAACCTTTTTGTTAGGGCGTTTCCCTTTAGGCAGCTTAGGGGGCAGGTGACGGGTTGGATCGATGTAGAGTTTGGTCACGCTGGGCGTTTTGATCTGAGCGAGGCGGCCCAAAGCCTCCAGAGTCTGACCTTGCTGTTCGTGATGCTGGAGGGAGCCTCGCCTGCTCCCATGCAAGGTGGCGTGGTAGGGGATGTTGGCAGCTGTAAAATGGAAGTCGATGTCTTCTTCGAAGGCAGCCACGCTGAGGCTGCGTTCTATGAAATGGTCCTTATTGGAGGACAAGGGGCGGCAAAGAAACTGGGTGATGGGGTGACCCAGTGCGGCAGACTGGACCAGCAAGGCATGGAGACGCTGGATTGGGCAGAGGGGGTCATCTTTGCGAGTGATGATCATCACCTCAGGGTGCAGGTTGTGCTTGATTTCAAGGGCCTTAAATAAGACTACTCCGCCGAGAGGAATCTGCAGGGAGGGGTACAAGCTGGGCCCAGCAGGCGTCCCTGCACCGGCTGACAGAATGTGAGCATGTAGGAAAAAGGGGCATAAAGAGAGAGAGAGGACAAGAGGCAGAGACCCAAGGGGGGATAGGAGGAGTAGCTGACAAAGTGGGGGGGACATACCAGAAGCCAGCCACAGGTCATCCAAGCACCAGGAGACAGCTGTGGCCCCACGTGAGCATGTCTCCCACAAAATTGTCATGGTGAAGGCATCTCGGTGCAGGCGGAGCAAGGGGACGCCGGTGGTGGCGCTGATGCGAGTATCCAAGCGTGCCAAGACTTGCTGCAGGTCTGACAAGCTCCAGGGGTGAGCTGACTGGGGATTATAGCCCAAGTGAGCCAGCCAGCGGGTGTAGCCAGTGGCCCATTCTGCCACGTCTAAAGAACGCACAGGATTGCCTGCAACATATAATTTGTACATCACTTACACGTTTACAAAACGGTTACACGTTTAGTCAAACCCATGCACACAGTTTCCATCAGGTAGCAAGGCTTCATGCTAGTATTGGGGGACACTGACAGCCTACCTCGACCACGGAGAGGGTCCCAGTTGCCATGGGTGGTGGCATAGCGGTCAAATTCAGTGGCCAGGAAAGACAATAGGCATCGCATGCTAACCGGCGCAGCAAGGTCCAAGCCTTGATGTTTATATCTACCGCAGGTGGTAGCCCACAATGTCATGTAGACTTTGATGTCTTGAGGAGTGCCTTGGAGGGCATGGCGGCCAGTGTCACTCATGAACTCACAGAATTTATCGAAGGCACTGATCTTCTTCTGCATGGTAGCCCCCTTGACTGCTAGCAGCTGGATGGAGTTGGCCCGGGCGAGCCACTGGAAGTACTGGTCAGCAGCTGTAGCACTCAGGGGAGGGCCAGTGTGGCAGGGGATTTGGCGGCCCAGGAGCAAGGTGTCAGCCATGCCTAGGAGTCCTGGGGACCCTATGATGGCTGCCAAGGGTGATCCTGCATGCTGCAGGACAGCCAGCTAGTCAGCAGGCTGCCAGTTGGGGGAACTGGGAAGGTGGATGGTCTGGTGGAAAATTACTCACCAGCTTAGGGTTCCCAAGCCCTAATACCACCATATAAAGGTCAGTCAACCGGGAGTAAACCCAAATGGTGTAAGCGGATTGGCACGCAAAAGGTTCGTGGGAAATTCCATTGCCACGGGAGGGCTAGTAAACCCCCAGAAGGATTGACTAATGGCGAACAAGCACGTGACTCCAGATCACGAATGGACAATCAAGGATATTTCAGGTGAAACAACGGGGGAACAGGCTAGTTGATATAGAAAACCAAAGGCTAGGATTCAAACAAGCAACTGAGGAAACCATTAGGTGGGTCCCTCCCTCTTGACTGATATACCCGGGGGACGGGTGGCTCTACGCACCTTCATTGGTCCCGCCCGCCCACCCGGATGGTCTGGTGGAAAATTACTCACCAGCTTAGGGTTCCCAAGCCCTAATACCACCATATAAAGGTCAGTCAACCGGGAGTAAACCCAAATGGTGTAAGCGGATTGGCACGCAAAAGGTTCGTGGGAATTCTAACCTACCAAACGACTGCAGTACTGTATTGCCAATACACCAAAGCAAGTCGAGAGCTTCAAGCGCCCCTGGCTGCGTGAAAATCGCCAGTGCACTACTGGCTTGGACTGTGCGAGTTGATAACTATTGATCGCAGGGCTATATGTCGCATCTTTAGAGAAAATGACTTTGGCTTTTACGTGCGCGCCGTTCCCACGCTCCTGAGCACTGCTTTTTATTCTGACTAGCTACTGCATCGATTGAAAACTGATATAACTCATTCCTTGTTGCTTTTTCAGCCGTAGTGGAGGGAGCGTTCTGAGAGCAGAACTTTGGCACCGAGACTGAGGAACTTCATCTCCCGCACCCGATCCCCGACTAGCTATCTCTTGTTTACGCTAACAAGAGCTGTGGCAGGAACTCTGTAAGACCTGATGTAAATAGGTACACATCACTTTCCAAGTTCAGAACGTTGGTGGAGGCAACGTCATTGCAGCCGATGCGACGTCTTTAACGAATGTCGTTCCAATACCTATGGATGACAGTGCTACTGTGTATCAATCAGTACAAGCTAGTACATTCAATCTTCAGGGCTAATTGAAAAACTTGAATTTGAAAGTGTGGATGATGAGCAACAAACCAGAAGGGCAACAACGGAAAGGGACTCCCTGCATCCCCAGCACACCACTAGGATGACCAGCGCTGTAGCTTTCCTGAATCCAACCTGTGAGGACACTGTGGAGACAATAGAGGTGAACCATGTGTTACAAGGGGCTCTTGAAGGTACCAGACTACTGTGAGAGTGTCACAAGCCACAGCATGTGGCTGCCTAGTGAGGGGTTACAGCAGCATCTTACGTTAGTTTCATAGAAAGCTGGCGCTTGTGTTCTCACTGCCCTTTTGGTGACCTACCTGCCCTGCATTTAACTGGCCACTTGGCCTTCAAGGGGCAAATGGTCCTCTAGAGGAGTTTCAGTGGAGTACGGCAAGCCCTAATTATGTTTGCTGTCCGACAGCACGTTTGTGCAATGCATGTAGACAGGAACATGCCGTGCGCACGCTTGCGCGCTTGCACACACACACACACACACACACACACACACACACACACACACACACACACACACACACACACACACACAATAGCATGAGTAACCCAGTGACAGAAGATGTCACAGAGAGTTGAGACAGAGAGCATTTGGCTCCTGGGGTGGCGCTTTTTAAGCACGCTTTTCGTCCTTTGCAGCCCCTTGCCGTTTGTGTTTCTTCTTGCTTTGGCAGCCCGCATCAGAGAAAGGCTGCGGCCTGGCCATGTCCACAGTCCCAAATGCGCAAAAGGAAAGTAAAAGCCTCTCAACCGCTGCACTTCACTGGACCTTCTGATGTTATCGCTGCCAGAGTTTGGGGAAGCTAAAGTTTACTTCTGGGTGTGGTTGTGCAGGGGGAGGCAGGGTCCTGCAGGCTGGGGCTCCTCCATGAGCCGCAGGCCCAGTAAGTGCCTGCACCCCCCCTTGTCCCCTGTGCATCATCAGCCCCTCCGCATCCTGGCTGGTCACAGAATGCCGGCACCTATGCCTCATACAAGTCAACGAGCGGGACCTGTAGGGACTAGAAGTTGCGTTCGCGTGTGCATGCGTGTGCATGCACACACACACACACACACACACACACACACACACACACACACACACACACACTCACACACAACACAGAAGGAAGGGGAGGGAAAGTGGGGGGGGGGGGAGAGAGAGAAGGGGTGAGGGGGAGGAGTGACAGGTAATTCATTTTCTTTGAATCACTGGGACAGGCAGGGCAGGTCACATCCGAGACGCTGGGAAAGTCCTAGCATGTAACGCGCGGTCTGTGGCTGAATCATATATTCCAAGCATTACCTGGTTTCCGATCATTTAAAGAGAGAGCGGAGAGCCAAGATGAGATCATTTAATGAGAGAGCGGAGAGCCAAAATTAAATGAGAGAGCGGAGAGCCATGATGCTTTTCATGGGGTCAACCTTTTGGGCAAGAGGGCAAAGCGAAACATGATGGTACAGGAATTTGAATATGTGGGGATGAGTCTGGTCCCGTAAGTGGAGAGTACGGAGTGTAAGTGGCGATGAGTCTGGTCCTGTAAGTGGAGAGTGCGGAGTGGAAGTGGGGATGAGACTGGTCCTGGAAGTGGAGAGTGGGGAGTGTAAGTGGGGATGAGTCTGGTCCTGGAAGTGGAGAGTGGGGAGTGGAAGTGGGGATGAGTCTGGTCCTGTAAGTGGAGAGTGGGGAGTGTAAGTGGGGATGGATGGGTATCCAGGGGATTGGAGCTCAGATGAGGAGCCCCGCCGCCAGAAGTACGATGCTTACATCAGCTGGTCAAACGTATGCGTCGTGGCTGGAGCAGTGATTGCTCTGCTCCTGCTCATTGAAAATAATGGCAGGGTGCGCCTCACATCTTGGTCCTTTTCACTTAGAGTAATGGCAGGGTCCGCCTCACATCTCGGTCTTCTTCTCTTTGAGTAATGGCATGGTGCGCCTCACAGCCCGGTCTGCTTCACTTAGAGCAGTGGCAGGGTGCGCCTCACATCTCGGTCTTCTTCACATAGAATAATTGCACGGGTTGTCTCAAGGCTTGGTGCTGATAGAGAGGGCGGAGGCAGAAGAGGAGGTGGTGGTGATCGGAGGAGGAGGAGGAGGAGGAGGAAGAGGATAGGGTGGAGGGAAATTGGGAGGTGGACGAGGCGCCAGGGTCGGAAAATCAGGGGTGCACGAAGCATAAAGAAGGGGACATCAAAAGGACTGGGAAGGGAGGAACCAGGAGAAATGGGGATGAAAGAGGAGGAGGGAGACATCAGGAAGACTGGTAAGGGAGGAAAATGAGAAGGGGGAGGAAGACTAGGATGGAGACAGGAGGAGCGGAAGGGAGGAAAAGGAGAAGAAGGGGAGGAAGGAGGATGAAGAGGGGAAAGAGGAGGAGGAAGAGCAGCAAAAGCCGGTCCAGAAGCTTTTGAGAAACAGTTGTGCAGAGAGTGCAGGATACAGCCCGCTGAGTGGGTAGACAGGCAAACACATAACCCCCCCAACTCCCAACCCTTGACGCAGCTAGTGTTGGGTGACTGGGTGAGTGGCTGGACATGTCAACCGTACAGTCCCCACCCATAAACACAGCTCTAAGTGGGTGAGTAGGTGGGCATGTAAACCTTTTCAGACCCCACCCATTATCCTAGCTGTTGGAGGGATGGTGGGAGGGCACGTAACCCCAGCCCCTCTCCCTCTCACCTATGAGCCTAGTCCCCCTGTGCATCCTGTCAGTCCACCTTCACAGCTGTAGCAAAACAGTCCACACTTCGGAAGTATATCTATCTAGCCGGTGTGGTTGGCTTCCTACAGTTGTGTCTGTCCAGCTGATATCTGTGTCCATCTAAGCGTCATTTTATTTGCTCAAGTGGCTGCGGAGTTGGATACGAAAGTGGCCACTCTGAAAAGCTGAAGTTCGGCCACTCTGAAAAGCTGAAGTTCGGAGCTGGGATGGCAGGCGTTCTTGGGATGGCACGCTCGCGCGCGCGCGCGCGCGCGCGTGTGTGTGTGTGTGTGTGTGTGTGTGTGTGTGTGTGTGTGTGTGTGTGTGTGTGTGTGTGTGTGTGTGTGCGTGTGTGCGTGCGTGCGTGCCTGCGTGCGCGCCTGCGTGTATTTGCACCCCAAGACGTGTTGCTTTTCCCCTCGAAGTACAAGTTGAAAAGGAGCGAGATGGAGGTGGGTTGCCTCTGACAGGACCTAGGCAGTAGTGAGGCTCAGCCCCCTCGATAAGGCTGACAGCTTCCAGTCCAAATGTTTCGATACCTGTTCTTCATAGTGTCCTAGAGTCCTGGGGAAGGTCCTAAGTAAAGCCCCCACCATGAAGTCCGTTGGTATCATTTTTCCTGTTCATTTTATTGCCTTTGATGGGGCATCAGGCGCTGTTTCACACCTCTGGAGGTGCACACAAAACCTCCCCAGGACCACTTGTGACCAGAAGTCTTCCCAGGGCCCGGCATGCGGTTGAGCTGGACCCCTGGGCCTCCCAGCCAGAAGAGGATGTGTACGTTGGAGCCGTTTGCCCATTTGAAAGGTGCGCAGAGTTCTGATCCTCGATCTAGAGTCTGTGTGCATGCACCTTCGTCCTATGCGCATGGTGCTGGTCCCTCGTCATTGCTGACATACTCATCTATCACTGACAATGTCAACGACATGCTCATCCATGGCTGCCATGGTCATCCGTCAGTGTCACGCTCAGTTAACGGTCACATGCTCATCCACTGCTGTCATGCTCATCGGTGACACGCCCTTGTAACGGTGACATGCTCAGCCGCTGCTGACATGCTCCTCCATTGCTTACATGGCATCCGCCGCTGACATGCTCATCCAGCCAACTCATCCATCGCTGACATGCTCATCCCTCGCTGGCATGCTCACCCATGGCTAACATGCTCATCTGTTGCTGACATGCTCATGCATGGGTGACATGCTCATCCATCGGAGACATGCTCATTTTTGGCTGACATGCTAATCCATCGCTGACATGCTAATCCATCGCTGACATGCTCATCCCTCGCTGACATGCTCCTCCATTGCTTACATCCTCATCCGCCGCTGACATGCTCATCCATCGCTGACATGCTCAACCCTCGCTGACATGATCATCCGTCGCTGACATGCTCATCCGTCGCTGACATGATCATCCCTTGCTGACATGCTCATCCTTTGCTGACATGCTCATCCTTGGCTGACATGCTCATCCCCTGGTGATGTGCTAGTCAATCAATGACGTGCTCACCCGCAATTACCGGCTGAACTGAGTCCTGAGGAAGCCCATGGCACAAGTCTCATGACTTGCCTGTCCATGCTCTCCTTGTTGATCCAATTTCTTTCCTCATCATAGCCACAACCTTCTCATTATGGTGCTGAGTCCCCATTAGAGGTGCCCATTCTTCTCTTCAATCGCATCCGTTATGGTCGACATGCTCATCTCCTCATGACATGTAACCCCAATTTCGTGGAGGACATGACTTGGAGGACCCGACTTCGTTGGGGCTCGCTCTACATGGCTAAGCGGAGTTCTTGACCGCCATTGTGCGTTGCGTCTGGCTGTCCCCCATAAGAACATATTGCCTGCATGAGAGGGCTCTCCCCCCCCCCTGGCTCTCTCTCTCTCTCTCTCTCTCTCTCTCTCTCTCTCTCTCTCTCTCTCTCTCTCTCTCTCTCTCTCTGTCAGTGTGTGTGTGTGTGTGTGCGTGTGTGTGTGTGTGTGTGTGTGCGTGTGTGTGTGTGTGTGTGTGTGTGTGTGTGTGTGTGTGTGTGTGTGTGCACGTGCATGCAAGGCGGGGTTTTCATGCTCAAAAGCCTGTGGGGCGTCCTGCAGGATCCCCTACTCGAAATTGAGAGAGTACGAGTCGATCCCCTACATCTTGGGGGCGGAGAAGCAGCCAGGCTGTAAAACTTGCCACCAGGGGGGTGGTCTCCACGATATTTGTCATTATAAGACCGTAGGAGAGTTGGTCTGCCCTGTAGAGGACCGCATCCGAATGCTAGACTACCTTATGACAAGGTATTACGGACCTGCTCCTCTCAGCCCACACACCACTCTTCTTCTATCAGTTCATTGCTCCACTCGCCCATTGCTTTTGCCCAACCCCATGGCCCCCCTGCCCACCCACATTCGTTGGCGTTGCTGTTATCCCTCCTTTGTGTGTGTGTGTGTGCGCGCGCGCGCGTGCTTGCGCCCGCCCGCACACCAGGGTACACTAATATACACTTAGTTTGTGGACATCCCAAGTTTGATGCCCTGCAACAGAGTTGTGACATGTGGGTGGGGGCGGTGTGGGGCAGGGCGGATGAGGGGGCTCCCGGGTATGCGGAGATGCTGACAATGACACCCTGCGACCTTTTCCCGCTGTTCCAGGGCCGCACCCTCTGGCTGCTGGGTGACTCTCAGATGCATGTGACCCCCTCCCCCCTCATTGAATTTTGCCCACTCATCCTGTTCTTGTAGGCAGTTGGTAACCCCTTGGTAGCTCCTGTGCTT
>KV908510.1:258038-265538 GCA_002005505.1 Botryococcus braunii
TGCAGGGACTTTCCAGTCTAAATTCCAAAAGAATAGAGCACCTTCACACCCACAATGCATATTATGTCCCTCTTGCCCTTGCAACGGTTCCCCTGCTCCTTAAGCAACATAGTAGCATCATCCGTGTGACGCTAAGAGGGGAATTGCAAATAGCATTGGGAGGGGTTGGCAGATTGGTAGAATCAAGTCAAGACACTCTTGGTGTCTGCCAACTTTATAAATAAGTGGGGTGAAATAAATGCAATCTGGTGCTGCGAAATCAAAATATAAGAGATCAGCCAACACATGCTGTGAGGCTAAGTGCTACTGTAAATTCCAAAGTGAGAGACAAGCGTGGCTTATCGTTTGCAAGATCCCTATTTGTGGGTAAATATGTCAGGCATGGTAATGGCAGCCATAACATTGGCCGAAGGAGCGCTCTTGTTGTCGCCTCGCACAATGTATTCTTGCAAGGCTATTGGAAGCCGTATACGCCTTTTGAACCCTCATAGGTGCATTGTTTCTAGGACACTGCAATAAGCCCAAACTTCAACTTAGTATTGCCTTGTACCGAAATGCATTCACAACTTCCCACAACCGTGAGACTTGAAACATGTGAAAGTGATCATGAAACATATGGAACTGAGGAACTAAAATAGCCCGTTGTTGTCATTCATCAAACAATGCTTTGAGAATTTCAGTGTTTAATTGCATTGCAATCGTTGCGGCAAATAGCCGGCATATGCTAGCAATTGTCTATCATGCTCACGCTCTGCAAAACTGATGATGAAAATGCTAAGAATTCATAGACACTGCCAAAGCTTTGCCAGACCTTTGCCCCCATCAGCTTGCAAAACAACAATGCTATTTGCTTAGGTAAGCATTCACTGAAGTAGGGGCTAATGGTTGTTTGGGATAGATTTATCTCTCTTTTGTGTTCCTCAAGACAATGGTGTGCAAATATGGTGTAGAGTTCAGAGGTTGCAATCGGTGCTCGGAACTGCAGGTTCCATTCCTACTGTCACGATGGGGATGGCGCTTATCATGTGTGAGAGGCTGGCCACATAACAACCAGAAGTGTCAAAAGTTGCCCACAGACTAGAAAACAGTGTACTTGAATTTTGCCTGACACTTGAAAGCAAGCTTCTATTCAATGTGTTGAATGAAAGTACTTCACAATGTGAATACTTCGACACCCATATCAACATTTATGGCAATAAGCAAAACATTTTGGGGTCGGTCAAAGTTTTCATTCGCGTCCTTGCGCTGACGCGTAAGTTGCAGGGTTGCGCTGACGCGCAAGTTGCAGGGAGGATGGCTCCAAGGTTTAGAAATCTAAATGAAAGGCATCAGTGCCATAAGTTCAGAGCCAAAGATTATACGATTAAATTGGTACCAGCAGGGTACTCATTGGAGGTAGACAAACATAGTGGTCGTGATTTATGCTTTAAGAACAACGCAAGGGCTTAGGCCCACTAGAGAATGTGTGACCGCTTGGGTCAGTTCATATTAATTTGGGTAATATTCAAGGTATATTAGATGTGTTTGAATTTTACGTTCGCGTCGCTGCGCAAACGCGTACCATGCCTCAGATTTGAAAATACCACACCATCTTGCCAGATGTTAAGAGGGTATCTTCTTTCGAACATCATAAAAGTAACAAACATGACGTTCAAATAGGCTGATGGTGTTAGCCAACCCGCATCATGGTATAGGTGACATGAGACATTGAAGAGGTGTGTCGAAGGTAAAATGTGCATAATTGAGAGGGGAACGGTTGTCTCCTTTATCTCGGATGCATTCCAGGCTCGTGCTGATTTACGCCGGCTACGGTGACTTGGCCGCAGCCACGTCTGTGGCTGCCCCCCCTTACCCCCCTTCCTTCCCCTTTTCGTTTGCTCCGTTGTGTTTTCGATCGTCGTTTGGCCACCTCTTGTGGTCCGTTCTTCATAGTTTCGGCTTGTGTGTGTGCTGTGGACATCTCATCATGCCCTAGTGGCTGGACAGATGTAGCTTGTTCTTCTATCACAAGAGTGGGGTAAAAAAGAGCAGCCCAATGTTCAAGGGCTAGCCTAGTGGCTGGACAGATGTAGCTTGTTCTTCTATCATAAGAGTGGAGTAAAAAAGACCAGCCCAATGTTCAAGCGCTTGAACCCAAATGTTTCAAGCTATGAGTCACACCCGGCGAGCGGCCAGCTGGCGACCCACGGCGGCCGCAATAATGAAACGGACCCGTCGAATAACAAAATATCCCTCCACATCTTCTTGAGCAATGATGGCCTGGTTCAAAAGCCCCTGGAGCCTCTGCAACAAGACCAGCCACCAGGGCTGAAAACGACGGCAATACAATGAATGACCCATATCTAGCCAATGAAGGTCGCACAGCACCTGGGAGAGTTAGGTAGCTCTCCAGTGCTCTAGTTACAAATTTGGCAACCCTTGAAGGTCTTCTTGCCAAATAAACGTTTGTACATATCGACTCCTTTGTGTAAGAAATGCATAAATTTCTGCCGTACATGTTGTACAGCCGGACAAGTGAACAACAGATGATGTTCATCACCAACGAGCTCTACGTAGCACCTCGTGCACATCCTCTGGTCTCGAGGGATGCCTTGTTGTCTACCTTTATCAATAGGAAGGTCGTGACACCCTAATCTAAATCGCATAAAGGTCCGCAATGTACTATTAGGAATGTGGAATTTGAGTGCACTCTTACGCCGTGGCACGCGAGGGGGACGTGCGAACCACCTTTGGTATCTCCAGAATAGGCTCTTGGGGATGCACAAGCTTCTCCCCCCCCGGGGGGGGGGGGGTTTGGGGGGTGGGGGGGGTGAAGAGAGACAGAGAGGTAGGGAAGCAGCGAGAGAGAGAGGTGAAAGGTGAAAGTACCCCATATCGCGCACACCCGTCGAAAGCACAAGCACAGTGAGTATACAGTGGGGAAGGGGTGGGGATATATGCCACCACACCGAGGTTTTACCCAGGGCTTGCAGACGACATTAGGAGACATCCTGCCAGAGCCAAGAGGGACCGTTTGACAAGAACGTACACCTAAAGGACATATACCAAAGTAGGACGTTGTTTATGGAACAACCTCCCGAAGTCCAGAGAATGGCGTTGTTTCTGGTACAACCCCACCGAAAACCACTAACCAATCTGGAGTACCGTCCAAATAAAGGGGAGAGAGAGAGAGAGAGAGAGAGAGAGAGAGAGAGAGAGAGATATATATATATATATATATATATATATATATATATATATATATATATATATATATATATATATATATATATATATATATATATATATATATATATATATATATATATATATATAGGGAGGGAGGGAGGGAGGGAGGGAGGGAGGGAGGGAGGGAGGGGGGAATGAAGGAGGGAGGGAGGGAGGGAGAGAGAAAACGAGAAAGAAAGGGAGAAAGTGAATGTTAAAGAGTGAGGTGCGGGAGAGAGAGAGAGCGCAAGAGGGAAAAAAGTTGGTGGGAAAAGGGCTGTTCGCAGAGGGCCGAGTGGGAGGCGGGGGAGAACACCCGGGGACTCCATACCTCACACGCATACGAACAAGCAGGAGCCACACACGTCACGAAGAGACGCACAAGAAGACCAATAGCAGTGGGGGGTTTTGGCTCACGGTCAGCCACTCTTTTCAGCTATTCATATTTATTTATACCCACCACTATGACATCTTTGAGATTGGGCGTTTTTTTTTTTTTTTTTTGGGGGGGACCCCACAGCGAGGATCCTCAACACTCTTATCAACTGGCTCTGTAACCACTGTCAGCCCCTGATTTTTATTCTTTATGCTTATAGAAAACGCCCCGGGGGTTGGGGGGGGGGGGGGGGGAAGGGGGCACTAGCGACAACTAGTGTCTACGGCCGTCACGCCGGGGGACTGGCGCCCGGGGGTTGGGGACCACTGTCAGCCACTCTATGTACCTATTGATACTTATAACCACAACAACTAGGACCTCTTTTACAGACCCCCAGGGGATTGAGATTGGGGTTGTTGGGGGGGGGGGGGGAGACCGTTCGAAGCCCGCTTTGCTGGTGCACTTGCACGTTGACTGCCCTATGTAACTCCCTCCCAGCGTGTGCGTCTTTCTCATATGATCCGCCGACTCCCGTCCACTTCACAAATTTTTCTTTTCCTTTCCTTTCCCTTCCCACGTGCCTACATACGCCCCGTACCCCAGGCAGCTAATAATCAACCTGAGATTGATGTATTTAGTATTAAGAGTGAAGCTTATCCTAACTAAATCCACATTCGCCCCGCCCTTTACCCCCTTTGGCACGTGCACAGATCCGCTCGCCAGCCCCACCCTACTTCCACTGCTCGCGGCTCGTTAACCTCCCAGTCCACGCAGACCACTGACCAGGAGCTCTGTCCGGTGCAGGTGTGGGCCCTATTGACTTTTCGTCGTCTCTCGTAACCTCGACTCAGATTGTTTATGCTGCTGTGACTGGCGAGCGAGGACATGCTGGCATGGTCCGCAACACCAAACCTCCACATTGAATCAGCGCGCCTGCCTCTGTTTTTTCCTCATTTTTGGGGTTTTTTACATCATACTTATTTCTGGGATTCTGTACGGGTACTGCGATGGGATTTCGGGTGCTATATGGGGACCATCGGTGGTCCATTGGCAGATCCTGATTCGCACACTTACTCACCACCCACAATCATTCATCCTTTCTGGTTTATAATGAGCAGCAACTGTTTAGCCGTCTTTTGAGGGTGCTTTTACTGGTTGTCCTCCTTGGTAGCACCTCTCACATAGCCACTAGTTGTTTTCAATCGGCTGCGCAACGCGTGGACTTGCTATGCATAATCACTTACAGCCATATCAATATGCACTGTTTATATGACCCCAACACACCACAGCCCACTGTATGCATGTACACGGACCTTCTGGGGTATGGTGCTGGCCACATCTGCCAGCAGGGGTCCCACCCAAACTTTCAGTTACAGGTACGGGAACTAATGGTATGCACATTGGTCTGTCTATGCTTTTCTTAAGGGCTTGGTTATGCTTGGTGGAGGCTACGGCACTTCGTGTATGTATGGGGGCCACGGGGAGTAGTGGTGGTGCTTACATAATCTCATCTCCGCGTGTTCCGGGTCATGCACACTTTCACTTTTTCTAAAGACCAATAGAAGTGGCGGATGAAGTACACGGCACTGTTGTAGCGATCTGTCCCTTACGATCCAGTCGTGTTCAACCGTCCCGACTACATGTTTTACGAACCTGGCGAACGTATGCAAAGACGTCTTAGCGACTATAGCTGTGTGTAGGCATTTGGGAATCTGTGGAATTCCCCGACCTGTCTTCTGCGAGTTGAGAAGGAATGGTCACTGATCGCAGTAGCGGTCATCGTCGGAGTAACTTTCTGTTTTTACTGATCTTCGCCACATAGACCCGAGGCGTTTCATTTCACTCATTTTACCACTTCGATCTATATTGCTGGCTGTTTTCCAACCTAGTCGCGGTGTAAGAGCTTTTGTGCGAGACGCGGACTTCGAACGACGTTGGCAATCTTCGCGAAGCCAACCGTCGTTTACAATGAATGGAGCTGCTGGGTGAAATCTGGAAGAAGGAATGTAACGAGGTACATGTCCCAATTTGAGCACGAAGCAGAGGCGCACCCGGCGTCACAGAAGTCAATTGCAGTCATCTCTAGGAGCGTCATTCATGACCACCTTTCATCTCGAGGGGCCTTGAATATTTCGCATCCCTTTGTTGGTGGGTCAACTATGTTGAGTCCAGGTTTTTGTGCTCATCGTCACACATGTTGAAAATTTCCCAACAGCAAGTGGATACTGTAGAATGTCCAAACTATCACTGGGTGAGCAAAACTTTAGGACAGCTTCCAGTGAATTGTTATCACGGCCTTTTCAGGAGATCACTGGGAATACCCGAAGATGCGCCTTTCCTAAGTCAAATCCAAGCATTATACCACGAGACAAAGGTTGTGCAGTGCCTATAAAGACATGGTTACCCCGCCCAAGGGGGGGGGGGGGGCGGCAGCAGCATCTTACCACTATTGCTTAAAAAAATCCCTGATGTTTGGTTTACCCTCTGGGAGACAGTCTGCTTAGCACTTAACAGGCCATCTGACCTGTGAGCCGAAGTCCTTAGTGGAGTAATAGTGAGTACAGGCAGGCCCCACCTGATTCTGCTTGCTACAGTTTCATTTGCGAAAAGACATGCGCACAAGTGGTGAGCGGCTCAGGTTAAAGCCACAAAATTCATGCTTGTAACATGCAGTGGAGACTGTGCACCAGAGAAGTCAGTGCGGCATGTTGGTGCCTGCAATCGAGCCGGACATTAACCTCTGGGAAATTAACTTTAACTTTTGGTGGAATGCAGGAGGAGGCAGGGTCCTGCAGGCTGGGGCTCCTCCATGAGCCGCAGGCCCAGTAAGTGCCAGCGTCGGCCCCCCCCCCCTCCCTTCCCCTGTGCATCATCAGCCCCTCGGCAATGTGCTGGTCACAGGAGGCGGGCACCTATGCCTCAAACGAATCAACAAGCGGGACCTGTAGGGGCTAGAAATTATGTTCGTGCGGGCGCTCACAAACAGACATGTACATGCACATATTCACAACTCACAACACAGAGCCACAAAGGAGGGGGGGGGGACAGGGAGGGACGGGAATGAGAGAGGGAGAGCGGGAGGGGGAGAGAGAGGGAGGAGAGGGAGGGAGGGAGGGAGGGAGGAAGGGAGGGACGGGGGGGAGAGGGAGAGGGAGAGAGAGAGAGAGAGAGAGAGAGAGAGAGAGAGAGAGAGAGAGAGAGAGAGAGAGAGAGAGAGAGAGAGAGAGGAGAGAGAGAGAGAGAGAGAGAGGGGGGGGGGGAGAGAGAGAGAGAGAGAGAGAGAGAGAGAGAGAGAGAGAGAGAGAGAGAGAGAGAGAGAGAGAGAGAGAGGAGAGAGAGAGAGAGAGAGATGGATGCATGGATGGATGGATGGAGTGACGGAGGGAGGGAGGGAGGGAGAGGGGGTGGGGCGCGTAAACGCAGACACACACACACACATTCACACACACACAAAACATACACACACACACCCCCCAACACACACACACACACACACACACACACACACACACACACACACAGAGGTAGAGAGCCGGGGGGGGGGGGGGGGAGGGGGGATCAAGCGTAATGAGCCGCTCCGACCTGCTGGAATGGATACATAACGCTGTATGGAAGATGAGGGAAGAGTCAAGTGCATGGGGGTGACAACGGATGGGGCTATGGGGGTCATTATGATAGGGTTGTCATATCAAGTGGATGAGGTAATTCAGAAGTCCTGCCGGAGTATTTCCTTCAAGTGGCAACATCTTGGGCCTATGGGCAAGTCCATCTATTTGTAAGCAGGCAGAGGGAAGCACTGTTTATATGGAGGAAGTTGGACACGTGGGAAGGACAGTCGAATGGCCTGGCCATTGAAATGTGTGATAGGGGAATGTCCAGCTATTGAAATCTTGGATGGTGGATTGGCCTGGCCCAGG
>KV908510.1:270538-283038 GCA_002005505.1 Botryococcus braunii
GATGCCCTGTGTGTGTGTGTGTGTGTGTGTGTGTGTGTGTGTGTGTGTAAGTGTGTGTGTGTGTGTGTGTGTGTGTGTGTGTGTGTGTGTGTGTGTGTGTGTGTGTGTGTGTGTGTGTGTGAGTGAGTGAGTGAGTGAGTGTGTGAGTGTGTGCGCGCGAGCGCGCGTGCCTGCGCTTTTGCATGTGCGGGGAATAACACGGAGCATAAACGGGTAGCTCCCTCATAGCAGCAGGAGTAAGCTTGTTGAAGAGGGGTCGCAGGATCCTGAGGCAGGTCGAGTTGCGGTTTCCTTGCAGGGACAGCGGCCGACAAATTGTTGAGGAGGTCTTGCCTCTGTTGCCAAGCTTAGGGGCCAAGCCCAGCGACATCATGCTGCTGAATTTTGGACTGCTCAGCAACAATCTGACAGAGTACAAGAATCAGCTGTCGCTGTTCGACGAATACTTTCAGCGGTACAAGGCAGACATGCCGTTCCTGATTTGGCGCGAGACCAGCCCACAGCACTTCAAATCGTCCACAGGAGAATACTATTGCCCGGACTGTGATGCGGTGGAGGAGCCTTATATCTGTCGGGTAAGGCCCCCTTTTCCCCTCCCTGACTCCCTTCCCCTCTCAAACAAAGTTCAAACATCATCCCCCACCTCGGAAGTAAAGCGTTGGCAAACAGAAAGCAGCGCACGCGTACATCACCATTTTGGTTGGATCGAACTAAATTGAACTGAACTCATCGAACTGAACTGACTTGACTATGTTGATTCAATATGAGTGGAAGTGAGATCACTGGAATAATTTAAGCTGAATTCATTGAATTGGTTGAATTGAACAGTACTGAGATGGGCAGAATTTGTCAGTCCATGAACTGCTCAATTCAGCCCATCTCAGTACTGATCAGTGGTTCAAGCCGTCATGGTGAAGGACGACGATATTCCAATTCTTCAGCAGGAGAAAGTAAGTTGGTGTTCTTCCTTTTCTCATCGAGACATTATCCTGACTGAGGACGCGTGTTCGCATTCATTCGGGGACCGCAGCGCGTGCCAAACGTGACTCTGAACTCCAGAAACCAACTCGAGGTTAGCGACCCCGCAAGGAGCATCGTGGCCCAGGGCGGCTGGCGAAACGTTGCCGCGTCCGCGGTAATGAACCGGCTGGGAATCCCGATAATGTCCATCTGGAACCAGAGCATCCCCATCTGGCAATTCCATCACCATCTGGGCAAGCAGGCTATGCACGACTGCACACAATCCTGTCACCCCAGCGTTTATGAGGTGCGTCAATATTGGATTGAGTTGGGAAAGAATCTATCTGCCCACCCCAGCCCCCCTTGTGATGTTCTTCCTAGCTAGATGTTCTTCCTAAAAGTTTTGAATTTGGCCTGGCTCCCTAAGGGTTCGAAAATCTAAACGTGAAAGGCTGTTGATGGCCAACAGCCTCTCACGTTCAGATCCGTTACCAGACTCTCCAATGGTTGGAGGGTTTGGTGACGGACCCACGGCGTAGCGACCTGAATGGTCACGGCGGTACCAGCTGCAGCTCCAGGTCAAATCAGCTATCTTCATCGAAATTCTCCGTTCATTATATCTGGTGTTTCATATCTTGAAACACAAGATCTTGTGCATTAGTCGACACGATATGCCTGAAATATTTTGCGCAGTCACGCGTGTTATGCACAGTCCCCAACGTGATGTTCTGCTCTCTTCAACATGGTATGCGGAGCCGTCCCGTGACTGCCTTGTCTCCGCTTCTTCCTGAATCAGCAATTGCAAGTGTGAACACGAGTTTTTCCGAAATAACGAACCAATGAAGGGTATGCATGTGCGTATCGATAGCCGCAGCTCCTTAGACCCTGTACAGTCACATGTCTCCATCATGCAGCAAAGGTTTTTAGACTTGCGCTCTAAACTCTTCTCTATTCGCGTTTATGCTTACAAGCTTTAAGAGAAGGTTCCCCGGAGCACTTCCAGTGTCGCTTGTGAAGTTTGATGAATCCGCCGTCCGCAACAACATGAAATGGGGAACAATCTCTTTGTGTCTGCTAAACATACAGATTAGCATTATTATTATGTGTCCCGACTATCCGGTTCCGCAATACTTAGCGAATGCACAACATATTAATAGACGGAGAAAGTGCAGTAGACGACTATTCCTTTGCTCGTTGGGGCCTTTGCCAAGTCGATCAGAAGATGAAGAGAAAAATTTTAGACATGTAATTGCTGCCCCCCTTTCCCCCCAAAGAGCTTTTAAAATATCTGTGTCTTTTTTATTATTGCCGGCATGGTGCCATAAGGTGCATGCATGGTAATAACCTTTAAGGACTGCCAGGTATTTGGCATCAACACTGAAGTTTTGATTGTAAACTTAAGAATTACATCACACACATCACAAGAATTACAAGAACTTAAGAATCCAGGCCAAGTACCTTGAAACGTTCTGAGTATTTTAGCTAAAGATCTTTCACATCTTTCTAGCTCTCTCGTGTAAATATATATACATGCACCCGCGGGGGGCCCTGGCCAGCTGTAAATCCTTCGGCCCCCTGAAGTGGAAAGCTCCCTATGTTTTTTTTCCCGCAGAACCTTGGAAATTACTTTTCATTACATCACAGGCGTTTGAGATCTGCGTGCTGCGAGCTTTATGGTTTTGGCTGCAGGTCTGGCTTTATCTGCTGTACGACGTTTTGAAGAGGGAGCAGGGCAACATCAAGGAGCAGGAGTCGTGGGCGACCTGATCAGGACAACCTTGTGGTAACTCTCATGAAAGCACTGTTGGCGATACCAGCTGATAAGATGTTAAAGCACGGCAGCCGTCTCGGTGTATGGAAGTGCTTGTTAAATCCAGATCAATATATTGCTCCTTAAGCTTGCAGAGGTCTTACACTTGTACAGAAGTGATCCTGACGACGTTCACTAGTGCTTCAAGGGCTGCCTCGCTGTGTGTTGTTGCTTGCATGTGTGCGTGCGTGCTTGGGTGTGTGCGTGCGCGCGCGCGCGCGCGTGTGTGGGTGTGTGTGTGTGTGTGTGTGTGTGTGTGTGTGTGTGTGTGTGTGTGTGTGTGTGTGTGTGTGTGTGTGTGTGTGTGTTCCTGTTTACCCGTTGCAAGTGTGTAGCGTACGCCTAGAAGGCTGACTAGGGATACTCGAAAGCTTGGACTATGTACATATTCCAAGCTTGTTAGGAACCTAACAAGCTTGGACAACATGTTAGGAACCAGACATTGGTAACTGCCATGTAGAGGCCCGCAACGGAATGAGAAACTGTACATACATACATACATACATACATACATACATACATACATACATACATACATACATACATACATACATACATACATACATACATACATACATACATACATACAAGCAATGCAGCGGCGCGGCGGCGCGGCCCGGCTATGAATAGGTATAGCTCTCCACAAGCTTACATAAATTCAAGATAAATTTAAGTAAGATAAATTTAAGTAATCTCATCTCCGCGTGTGCCGGGTCATGCACACTTTCACTTTTTCTAAGGAGACCGTGGCAGCTAGCTTTGCACTTATGCAGCAGTACAGTACGTACTACTTGAAGACGCGCTCTCCAACGTACACATACGAATTCATGCAAGGTCCAAACCCGAACCGAAATTGAGTATTGTATCCCGTATTGAAGCTGAGTATCGAAACTGCGAAGTATCTGGCATTGTTCGGAACAGTTTGTTCCCTCTTGTTTGTCTGTCGTTTTAAATTTTGTCAACGTCGAAAAGGTCAGATCTGAGTCTCAACAGTTCAAAGTTCTCAACGGAAGCCAAATCCAGCAGTTGTAAACCTGTGTGCCCGACGTTGCAGCGAGTACCCAACTTCAGTGTCCGCAATTGCAAGATCTAGATCGTTTGATTAATTAAGATGCTTTTCACTGCCCACGCGTAAAAGGTTTTCCTCATCCGGCGCTTCCATACAGGGCTTACCGTGTTCAATATTAGCTATACATTAAGTTCTTTCATTTTGCTTTTCTATATAGTCTACAATGCATATATCCAAGTTCACATAAACCTTTGTCCAAGACACCGGTATATGTATTCGAACACCGGCTCACTCGGTTTCTTTTTAACGAGTTCTGGGTGTTTTCAGACTTCACAACTGAACAGCGCTGTATATATTGTAGTAGTATATATTGCTAGCAATAAATGTGCTGTGTTGAATACATATATGTATATACGTGTGGGCTACAGAACAAGGTTTGACGGAACTTTAGCCGAATTGACGATCGCGATGCTTGATCCTGCAGGAGCAGCTGAAGGGGTCGTTGCGGGTTCAAGTGGCGGTATGGCTGATTCCAAGTTGGTGGGGAAGTTCGAATTATTCCTTGACATATTCAGAAAGCTGAAAGATGCCAAACCTGAGGCAAGGACTACAGACACTCTCTTAATAAAAATGGAAGATGTCCTGACTGAACTTACAGCTTGCTTTTTAGATTCTAGTGTGAAAGGCCCTATAGAGATGAAGTTTGCAGCTTGCTTTCTGGAATGTCTGACGACTTTTAAGTCGTGGTCAAATTCGACCAAGGCAACGAACAGATTAGTGGGACCGCTACTGGACTTGGCGGAGGTCATGGTTAATATGAAACGTTTGCCCCGATTTCGATTGGGAGCTTCTCGATGAGGCGTTCCTTGATACAGATGTCCAACGCAAGCTGGGTGAGCTTCTTTCAAACATTCGTCGGCGAACCCTACTCGCGTTGCCCGCTCAGGAACGTCTCATTCAGGTCCTCGACTCGGCGGCCCGCCCTCATGCCTCGGGGTGGCTCCAAGCCCTCCCGGTGGACCGCATGGGCCAGGTCATGGCCAACATCGAGTTCCGGTGTCGGCTTCGGCATCAGCTCCTTATTCCCATGTTCCCAGGGGGGGGGGCTCCATATCCCCGGTGTGGTCAGGTCATGGATCGGTTTGGGGACCACGCGGTCCAATGCAGGGTCGGTCGCGGGGTGGCGGTCACCTATCGCCATAACGCGGTGCGGGATATGTTGTTTCGGATAGGGAAGGAGGTGGAGGCGGTCGTCACCCGGGAACCGCCTCTTCCGGTTCGGGTTGTGGGTTTTGAGACGCCTCGGCCGGACTTGGTCTTTCTTGATTGGGATGGGGGCCGGGATCTCTATGCTGATGTGGTGGGAACCTCTCCACTTGCCGCCTCTAATTTAACTGGTGGTGGGGCCTTTCTGCCGGGGGGGGGGGGGGCGGCGGCGCGGGCTGCGGCTGGCAAGCTGGCCTCGTACCGGGAGGTTCTCCTCAGACAGCCCCCCCGTGTCGTTTTCCGCCCCTTTGCATTTGAGACATTGGGGGGGTTGGATTCGGCGGCGGAGGAGTTCTTGAAGCGGCTCCAAGGCATGGTTAATCAGGCGCTAGTTACGCATGAAGACCTTGTCTGGTTTTCTACGCATCGGCGCATCAGCTTTGCGATTGCCCGGGCTGTTGGGCGGCAGTTGGCGGCGCGATTACCCTATGGGGGGGTGGGCGTTCGAGTTTAGGTTACGGGGGTGCCTGTTGCTTTGCCAGCAGCGCTGGCTTCTGTGGTGCGGGGGGTGAAACGTTTCCCGGGAAATTCGATGTCTCAAATGCATGATGCTATATATGACGTCGCCAAGTCCTCGGACTGGAAAGATACAGTAGCACAACCATATGTACTAAAATGTATCTCGTTGTTGAAGAATTCAGTTTCGAATTGGAAATACGCGTCTCAAGTGCCGAACATGGAAGAAAAGGTGACCGTAATCCTGCGATTTTTTTCCCATTGGTCAGATAAGACGCAGCATGGAAAACATATCGCCTTGTCGGACTTATGCACAGAGGTCATCCACAAGTCTGTTTTGTGGCTCTTAGAAAAGTCGAAGGACGCTACTGCGGAAGAACCGACCTCGATGTCCATGAGGTCATGGACCGTTGAAACTTTGGGAGGTGTAGTCCGCGCTCTAAATGTTCCCAAAGTTAAGGTCAATACGGATGCCGCCATCTTGATATCATATGCGGTTATGTCTGGTTGCGACGCCAGGACGTTCAGCCAGGCTGATGCTCTGGCAACCCTTCTTAAAAAATTGGTAAACGTCGTCAAATCTTGGAGTGCTGCGCCGCCAGACTCTGCGGCCAAGAACCTTGTGGTGATCAGAGCCGTCGTTAATGCAGTATATCTAGCCTGCATGAAAGGAATTCCATCTCAAAGTGAAAGCTTGCAGCAAGTTCAATTGAAGGAGGTGGTTACAGCTTTGCATACTTGCATCGTCCAGCTGCAGGACCCATGGCTCTCAGCAATGTCGGCCTGTCTAGTCACGTGGTTCCGCTGCGAATTCCCTCGCACTTTTGCAGAGCAAGGCTTCTCGCAGACTGCAGATGAGTATGCCAGTGAAGAACTAAGAAAGTGCACAGATAGCAAGCGGCCCCTACTACGGTTTTTAGGGTTGCGTCTGTATTGTTGCCATGCTGAAACCACAGATTCTTGTTTACAAATGCCTGCGCCGGGTGCCCTCATAGATGAATGTGATGCGTATACGGCCACCTTGAGTGATGTCATCAAGCGCATCAGCGACTGCGTGCAAAGCCTTAAGCAACTTGGCCCGGACACAACTTTGCCAGGTGTTCCTCATGATCTTGAAGGGGCAGGGTGGAGACACACAAAGCCCGTCTCGGGAGGCGAAGCCACGGGCGCCACAACCTTGGGTCCGGCCTGGCAATTCTTTTGGGAGTGTCCGACAGGAATACCGCTGATTGACAATGCCCCCCTAGTGCTGAACGAGTAAGTGTCCGCATTGATCATTCCGCGTCAGTATTGTGCATCAAGGCCGCCAAGCTTTTACGAGAACATGTTCTCTCTAAACCAGAGATTTATGCTGCTTTCAAAAAGTACGAGCAAAGTGTTGTCAGCTCGCTTTCGAATGTAATACGTAAGTATGGAGATACCATGGTAAGTATGTGCTGATAGATGGACTCAAAGTCTGGGCTGCTCTGCTCGAGCAACATCAAGACGAGTTACGGGAAGAAAAGAAATGTTTATTTATCCCGAAAGATCCGCATGGCTCGTCAGAAGATGCTGACGACGTTCTTATTGCTAAATTCCCTTGTAGTTATGAGTTCGTAGGGTGCGGGGTATCAGCAGCATTCCGTGATAAACATATTGCCGAACTAGCTAAAAGGATACTTACAGTCACCACGCCCTTGCGCGTGCGGGACATATCGGTGGCATTGCAAATTATTTACCTGTTTTGCCGTACTCCCATGGGAGCTTCTCTAGCGTATGGGGATTGTGCGAAGATGGGTGTGGATTTGGAGTTAGGGCAACTTGAAGGTGTTTCCCAAGTGGCTGGAACGGCAGTTAGGTGCGCACCTGGTGGACCGTTTGACGACCCCAATGACCTATTTGTAGCTCTAACCGGCATACGCATATGTAAGTCGGCCATCTTGAAGATCTTTCACCAGATAAGACGTTGCGATGGCACGTCAGAAAGGGGTGATTGTCAAGCATACGTCAAAGGCATATTAGATATTGCATGTTTCCTGTATAGCAGGCCACTTTCAACAAGTCCTGATGGGACAACCACCCTTACGTTAGAATATTGTCAGCACCTGCAGAGGTTGATCAACGACATATTGGAGTATTCTGACCCCAATGCTATCTTTCTGGTAAACAGCCCCAAGCTTAAGCTGGCACCCCGGCCGGGTCAGGATGTACCTCTGCCGTCTCATAACAATCCTTCACATGAATCGACGGAACATGGCAGTCACAACATTGGGATTCAAAATCTGACAATCGCTGACAGTTATCGTGATCATCCGCTGTCTGACCCATCTCTAAGCACGCCATCACATATGGGACAGAGGCGGGAGCTTCCAGAAACGACGATACGGCAATGGTCGGAACTTGAGGCCGTTAATGAGGCAACCCTAGCCTTACCTATCATACTGGAAATTAACATGATCCCACAGTTATTGAAGGCGGTGGCAAAATTTCATAGAACCATCGACAGCTTGCTCGCTAAAGAAAATGAATGGTCAGAAGACAAGAAGGCCAAGTGGCGCAACACATGTCCTCTCGCCCGCGACTTAATACAACAGGTATGGGATTAGGTTTGGCCGAAAACTTCGAAAGCCTTCTTCTTGTGCAGCCCATCAGGGTTTCTGAAGCCTCCGTTACCCGATTTTGTTACGGGGGTTCTTAAGTGTAACAGACGGCGAACATTATGAACGACATCATTATAGTACAGGAAATAATGCATTTTTAAGGGATGTCATCACACTTTTCTGTACAGTTTGCATGTACAGCATTGCATATGGTTTTGCTATTTCGTTTCAGAGATATAAAGGACAGGCATCAGGCGTTTCTTGCAATTGACCAAAAAGTTATTTCCCAACCTTTTTACTTCTGCTGAATCTTCATTATGCTCCCATTCAGGACGCACTTGACTAGCTAGGTTCCTATAGGTATAGACAGCCCCTTCCATGCAAGATAGGAACGTTGGGATGATGAATACGTTTTAATTGAGCAATTGTCATTAATTTTCATGAGGCGTACCTCCTCTCATCCTATCACTCTTGCATAAGTTACGTTGTGCTCAACACGCGAATATTAAAAACCTTGCAATTGGTGCGACGTCCATGTACCCACCTGACATTAACGCACAGACGCCGTCGCACTCTGACTTTGTTATTCATCTGGCTTTTGGCGCAGGCAATTGAATTTTTTGATTACATTCTTTCAAATCTAAATGGCAACGATCGCGAGGATGTCCAGCATGAGACTGAACGGCAATTTTCAGGAGACTGGGAAAAGCTACGAGATCCTATGCATGCAACTCTTATCTATCTGACTGTGTATATGCATAATTCTCAAAATTGAGAAGGCCTTGAAGTCAAGAAGAGCCTCAGTATGCATGCGCATATGCATATGCATGCAAAAGGAGGCTGGGACAACCTCCGGAATGTTGCAAATCAAACATTTCTAATCTATAAGCAACTCTATGCATATGGGTGCAACTCTGCATATGTGTGTCGCCATGTAGGTGTATCTGCATATGTGTCTCCAATTTTGAAAAGTCCTCAAAGTTGACAAGAGCCGCGGAATGCATATGCATATGCTTTAACCGCTGGCTGCGGAGCCAGCCAATAATGATGGAAATAGAAGCAAATCGTACTTCTTTAAGAATGCGGCATATCATGAATGTCTGCTAGGAGCTGACGGGGCCGAAATGTCAATTTAGAAAACCGCGATGATGGCCAAGTCATCCCAGGTCCTGGTCGTAGAGGGTTTCCCGCGCAAGAGTCGCGCTCCGTCATAATAAGAATTTCAGACCTTATCGGATAAGACTGAAAAGACGACTGTTCATTCGTCACATTCGCGGTCCGCCAGTTGATTATGAGCAGGTCCATCATTTAGTAAAAACTTTTAAAAAGCGACTCCGATGCGGCATGTATACAATACGTTGAGTAACCATCTACTGGTACTTACCATGCTTATAAACAATTACAATTGTACTGTAAGGGCTACTTGTAAACCGTTCCAAATGCTCAAGATCTTGGGCGGTTTCTCGTACGTACCTTAAGGCAAGGCAAGGCAAGATTTAAACCCAAACTTGTGCAGATGCAAACGATGCTCCCTCGGGGGACCCCGGGGAGGCGGGGTTGTTTGGTAATCAACAAGGAATCTGAGTGATCAGACTGGTTAGACTGGCCGCTGCAGGGTGAGTGATCTCTAGAGGAATCCGTTGCATGAATGACCACAGACGATCTCGAAAGAGCGGATGCAGTAGTGCATCGTTCTGTACAAATAGTCGGTGCCGCCGTCCAAGATCCACCCACCCTCCCAACCCATTACCTTAAGAAATTTCTTTTAGGTAGTTGCACACCTCACGAGAAAAATCAACATTGCAATTGTCATGCATGCAGTTTAGGATCCACTTACATTCATGAATTCGGCACTAATTAGGAGAGGGGGATAAAGGTGTCTCCTTAATTTTGGTTGTCGCCTGGCTCTTCCTCGCGGGGTCCGTCCTCATATACGGGACTGTCGACCCAACCACGGGACGGTCTGGATCCCGATCTGAGCATATCGGCGCGTCGATCAACATCGGGTTCTTGCGCACGCGGCTGTGTTGACGTGTCGGAGGCATCACCGGCGGCGCAGGGCGTGCATCCTTCTCCCGACAGCCTACGATCCAGAGCTGCTGACGTGGCAGCATCCAATTTGACTCCCTTTGTCGGCACCGGCAACGTTGCTCCCTCCTGCAGATATACATCAGACCAAGCCTATCATCGTCCAGACCACAGACACGTCCACGTCTATATATGCTGCACATATCCGCTGGAGTACTAGTGTACTAGTGTAGCGAATACTCTAGTACTAGAGTACTTGCAAGTGACAGCACGTGATCAGAACAGGCACACACACACACACACACACACACACACACACACACACACACACACACACACACACACACACACACACACACGCACGCACGCACGCACGCACGCACGCACGCACGCACGCACGCACGCACGCACTCTCTCTCTCTCTCTCTCTCTCTCTCTCTCTCTCTCTCTCTCTCTCTCTCTCTCTCTCTCTCTCTCTCTCTCTCTCCCCCCCCCCCCCATATTTGCTTGAGCAAGGGCGATCCCTGGATCATCAATGGGGGGCCAAATAGCATCACAGCAACTGTTGAGAAGCTAGTAGATGAGGTGCAAGCAAGGGTACCTTATCACTGAGGGTGATTAAGAACCACTCGCCCTTCCAGCGGTACAGAATCCGCAGCAACTTCTGTTCCCCAGGGGCTGGATCGCAGAACCCCATCAGCCCCGACTTGCTCCCACCCTGTTGCGCCCCACACCTCTTATGGTGCCCCTATCATTGTTGCCAACATGTCCACGAACACAATCCGCAAGACGCAATATGCGATGACCTGAACCTTTCCACAACTGCCCTTCTCTTTCCTCTCCCTATGCTCTCCCACCTTCACACGTATGCAAATCAGCATGCATGCGTGCACAAACACACACAGAAACGCACGCACTCGCGCATACACGCACACAAGCGCACACGCACACGCACACACATAGAGGGAGGGTGGGAGGGAGGGAGCAAGGGTGGGGGGGCCGCATGTGGTAGGGGTGGGAGGGATTAAGAGAGGCAGAGGGTCACAGTCCTCTGCACCCCCACGACATCATCCAGCACCCCCCCCCCCTCCCCTCCCCATATCCATCCACAGGAGGCTTCAGATTAGCCCCCTCTCACATTTCAACCCCGGACCCCTCTCTTTCCGGGCGCAATGCCAATATCAACATGCACTTTACCTGCCCCGCCCTCCCCCCCCCCTCCATCCCATTCTTCCATCCACTTCCGCCCCCGCTGCGCCCCCACCTCTTTTTTTCTCTCGCTCTCTCTGCCCTTCCCCCCTTGCTTTCAGACTCTCTCTCTGCCCTGCCCTCCCCCCCCCCTTCGCTTTCAGACTCTCTCTCTGCCCTCCAACCCCCCTTTCTCTCAGAGCCTCTCCGGCGGCCCCCCTCCCTTTGCCCTCAAAGCCTCTCTCCGCTCCCCTATTCGCGCACATAACGCTGCAAACTGCCCTTTGCAAGCGGCCCTAAACCTCTGACCAAAAACGCTTAACTCTAAACCCAACCCCCAAACCCCTAAACTCCAATGACACAGCTGCAGGAGGGGGGGGGGGCCTAAACCCCTAACCCGTAAGCCAAAACCAACCTCGAACCCCTAAACTTTAATGACACGGGGGGTTGGGGTTATCCCTAACCCCTAAACCCTAAACCCTTATCCCAACTTCATAACCCCTAAACTCCAATGACACAGGGGGCGACCTCGTAGAAGGCGAGGCGGTCGTCACTGGACATGAACTGGGTTGCCACGGTCACGTCCAGCCATCGGGGAGGGGCCCCCGCTTCTCCCGCCGCCCGCCTGGCCACCAGCTCCCGGACGACTTCATCCTCGCCTTCCAAGTCGTCCCCGCCTCTCCGCCCTCCCGCCGCCGGTCCTGCCGCTGTGCCCCCCGCCCCGACCAGACACTCCATACTTTGTTCGTTGCGTTTTTGCATTTTCTTTCTTTTTCGTGCAGACCCGGCTTACTGCATTCGCCTTGTTCGCCATTCGTAATATGTTAGAGGCGACCAACTTCTTTGCAACGTGTGATTTGTTACGTCTATTTTGTGTGAGCTATAAATTGTATCTCCTCTCTCGATAGTTTTCGGAAGGGATCATTCACTGCGGTGTGTTCCGTTTCATTCGGAGCGTCTCCCTTTTCTGATACTTTTACTTTGTTCTTGGCTGCAACTCTGTCCATTTGAATCTCAGCACCCATTCCCTCCACTTCCATTCCCTTCCCCTCCCCTCCCCTTATCCTCCCTTTCCTTCCCTGCCCTCAGTTGCCCCTCCCTTCCGTTCCCTTCCCAATGCGCCCCTTGGCTTCAATAACCAGGCTTCGCCGAGGACAGACACCAGGACTGCGGTCCAGACCAGCTCCAAGTCCCGCCTCCAAGA
>KV908510.1:288038-303038 GCA_002005505.1 Botryococcus braunii
CCCCCCCCCTCGCAACATTCCAAGACAGCAACCCTGTGACATGCCAATGGAGTTTCGTGTGACAAGGGTGACATGGATGTCACGGGGGGCGTCACAAGGGATGTGACGTCCCCCGTGACATCAATGGGACAATCCAGGAGCCCCGAGTGGCATCCCATTGTGCCATCCCCTGGAACATTCGCTCCCGACATCCCTTGCAACATCCCCCATAGAAAGCCCTGGATCGTCCCCTTGAACATTCCTCTGACAATCGGGGTACACCCCCAATGGCACCCCAGGTCAGAACGAACTTTGGCCAGGAGTAGAGTTTCCAAGCCAGCTTCCACCAGCAGAAGAATTTTTCCGAGGTAGTTTTTGGGAACCAGCAAATTTCGCCGCCGCCACAATTTCCCAGGTATTTTTGGCCACCAAAGATCCGGCCATCAGCACATTTTCCAAGTTAGTGTTGGCCACTAGCACATTTGGCCAGCAGTATCTTTTCCGAGGAAGCAAAGATGCTATCAGAGTGTCCCTAATACACTCCATGCCTGTCTCTCCGCGCGCTCACCCGTGCCAGTGAATCACCAGGGAGCATAGCAAGGAAGGTAAAGAGATGTGGGAGGGGAGTAAGAATTGCGGTAGGTCACTTTCAGATTCTAAGCCTAATACATTCAATTCAATGATGAACAAATGAATTACAATATTGTTGAAAAAATTGAGATTCTAAGCCTATTACAATAAATTTAATGATGAACTAATGAATTGCAATGATGTTAAAAAGTGGATCGCAAACAGAAAGAAGTACATAATCAACTACATTTCAGCTTCAAAAGGTCACTTAGAGAGATGCTGGAGGGAAGCAAGAGATGCAAAGGCATAAGTCTGCATGTCACCAGGGCATACATAAGGAACCTAAAGATATGGGGGAAGTATGAGACACAGGAGGTCACTTCAAAAAGACGAGACATGTCATTGAGAGGTGCTGGGGGTCACTTTAAAAGACGAGAGATGTCATTTAGAAATGCTGGAGGTCACGTAAAAAGACGAGAGATGTCATTGAGATGTGCTGGGAGTCACAGGATCCCAAACTCACCGAGGCGCAGCAACAGAACATAAAGAGATTTTTGGGGGTTATTCCGACGTGCGGGGGGTCCTCAACAGATGCAACGGGCAGCAGCATCCCTGCCTCACAGGGGCGCAACAAGGGAAGTGTTGACGGAAGCGGGGAGGTCTTGCAAGATATGCGGCAGACAGCCACGTTCCCAGCCTCACCGAGGCAAACTTTCATAACAAGGAAACTATTAAAGCACGCAGGGGGTCATTAAGAGATCTGACGGGCAGCGTCGTATTTCCTACCCGGGGAGCGCAACAACGGAAGTGATAAAGGATGCAGGGGGGGCCACAAAGAAATGCGGCAGGCAGCTGCGTCCTTGCCTCAACAGGACGCAGCATTGTTCACAACGGAATTGAAAACGCAAGCGGGGGGTGTCATTAAGCGATGTGGCAAGCAGTAGTGTCCCTGTCCTCATCGGGGCGCAATGTTGTTAGCAAGGGAATTGTTAAAGCAAGCGGGGGGGGGGGGGGTCACCAAGCTCGACTTGGCCCTGCAAGGAGATGTCCGGGAAGAGGTCTCGTTTCAGTCCCGCCACGAAGGCACCCCCTCCCCCTGCTCTTTGCATCACCACCTGGGCTGCACCTCCCAGACCCCAGATTCAACGTCTATCCTTGCCAAGCTCCGCATTCGCTCTGTTCCATTCTATTCCCTGTCTTCTCCGCTGCTCAATCTTCTTTCTCACCAACTTTTTGGCCGCCGGTTGGGGGGCGGGGGGGTCTGGCTTCGGGTTGTTTCATTCGGGTGGTTTCATACCCCTTCAATCCCCTTCCCTTTCCTTTCCTTTCCTTTCCATTCATTTCATTTCCGTTCATCTTCCTTTGTTTATTGTTTTTTTTTCTCCTCTCTGTCCCTTCACATCCCTTCTCTTCCCTTCCCTTCCTTCACCCGCCTTTCAACCTCATTTCCGTTCCATTCCTTTCCTTTCCTTCCCGTTCCCTTCCCTTCCTTTCCTTTCCGTTCCTCTCCTTCCCTTCTCCTCCCCTGTCTTCTGCCCCCTTCCATCCCCTTGCTTTGCTTCAGATTGCTTTGCTTTGCTGCCCTGCACCTCCACCTGTATCCTTTCCCCTCTTTTTCCTCGTTTGCCCCATCCTGTCCTGGTTTTCTTTCCTCTCCTTTCCAACCCTTTCGCTACCTTTCCTGCCTCATGCCCGTTCTGTTCTATGTTTTTGCCATAGATCAACCATTCCAGAGGAGTGGCCTGGAAAAATGCAAGTGAGGAGTACCCTGGAAAAAAGCGGCGGTGAGCGCATCCAAGGACACCTCAAGGAGGTTGGAGGAAGCGCAGCCTGTGAGGTCGGGGACCCGGCTGACGCGTGTGTCGTACGGGTCTAAGAGCGCCGACGCATCGAAGCGGAACATGTGCATACCGTTATGGACGACTGTGTCCTCATTCGCATCCCCCGCCTGTCGCCCGCCAGCCCCAGACACTCTAAGCACTTGTCATACACGCACTCCATCATGTGAGCATTTCATTCAAATTCATTCCAACACTCAAAATTTGCGCATTCATGGTGACAATTGTGTCCACATTCCCTCCCCCCCCCCCCGCCTGTCGCCCCCAGCCTCCGACAATCAAACCACTTGTCGGACGCGCGCTCGGCCATGTGCGCGTCCAAACTCATTCAAACACTCGAAACTTGCGCATTCAAGATGAGGCACAGCGTCCTCATTCCCCATCTGCTTGTCGCTAACAGCAACTAAAAATCCATTAACTTGTCAGACACGCGCTGCATCATGTGAGCGTCCAAGTGCTCCAGACACTCAATAAATAATCTCATCGATGGCGGCCTCACTGCGTCTTCATTCTCAGGTCCTGCCTGTCGTCAACACCCTCAAACACTAAAGAAAAGTGTACCATGCACATGTTTGTATCCTAAGGTGGACCCCAGCGCCGTCGATCTCATCTTCCGCATGTCGCCAACACACTCAAACACTCACAACACACCTGTGAAACAGTCGCTCCAAACGCTTTTCGAGGAGGACCTGCAACCCCATGTCCTGCGCTCCCAAATTTCTCTGTGGCTTTTGCAGGACATTTCTCTGTGGCCCTCCCATGCACAATGCCTTGCCCTATAAGCGGACATTACCGTCTTGGAGAGTGGTACCGGCCCTTGTTGCACACGCTCGCGCCCTAGAACCCACATGCTTAGTATCCCCGGGAACCCGCATACTAAGTACCCCCGGGAACCCACGCAATCAGTTCGACTACGAACATGAAAGCCTCCCAGCACAAACCTGTGACACAGCGGGCGCTGGCGCGTCCCCACACCCACACCCACACACACACACACACACACACACACACACCACACACACACACACACACACACACACACACACACTGATGCACCCACACACACACACACACACACACACACACACACACATACACACACACACACACACACACACACACACACACACACACACACACACACACACAGAGTAGCGCTGCGGCTGTGTGCCACGAATGGAACTTACACGCACCGTAGCTCAAGGGCTCACCTGGACCTTCAGAAAGCGCTCCCATTCGGACTTGATGTCCTGGCGCATGCGGCTGCGCAGTTCCACCTCCAAGCCAGCCTCAAGGCCCTCCTTCCCATAGATGTCGTATACCTCCCGCTTGCGCTCATCGCTCAAGACCTGGAGCCCAAGGCAACCGATTCTGAGCCCCTCTGCAGTACAGAGCTAAAACTGTGTGGGGGCTAATGTAATTGCCAGAATGAAGGCGTCGTACCATACACAGATAATTGAACAGGGTGTATGATTAAAACATGTCGTCAAATTCTCTCTCTCTCTCTCTCTCTCTCTCTCTCCTCTCTCTCTCTCTCTCTCTCTCTCTCTCTCTCTCTCTCTCTCTCTCTCTCTCTCTCTCTCTCTCTCTCTTTCTCTCTCTCTCTCCCTCTCCCTCCCTCCCTCCCTCCCTCCCTCCCTTCCTCTCTCCCCCCCCTCTCCCTCCCTCTCTCTCTCTCTCTCTCTCTCTCTCTCTCTCTCTCTCTCTCTCTCTCTCTCTCTCTCTCTCTCTCTCTCTCTCTCTCTCTCTCTCTCTCTCTCTCTCTCTCTCTCTCTCCCCCCCCCCCTCTCTCTCTCTCTCTCTCTCTCTCTCTCTCTCTCACACACACACACACACACACACACACACACACACACACACACACACACACACACGCACACACACACACACACACACACACACACACACACACACACACGGGAGAACGTGCATACAACCAGATAGAGAAATCAAAAAGGTCAGAGAGGACATCCGAGAGTTGATTCTGCAGAGGGGGGGGGGGCACACGGGGGGCTTACTTCATACGCTTCTTGCACCAGCATGAAGTTGGATGATGCCAGCGTGCGCAAATTTGGGTCTTGAACCTTATCCGGGTGGGACACACTTGCAAGCTGCCTGTAGGCTCGCTTGATTTCTTCATCAGCAGCATCTCGAGGTACATTCAGGACTGAGTAGTAATCTACTGAGACCTTGTCCGGCTGTGGCGCATTCATCTCTTCAACCAGGAAAATGTACCGGGTTCAAACCTTGCAGAGCCCTAATTTCCTCACAAATTGAAAAGGGTAACCACTGTTGCACCTCTTTTGGAATCTTTACATAAGCTGTGTCAACATTCTCACCAACTAAGGTCACAGTAACTAAGTACTCTTTTCTCTTTTCGTATTTCTGAACCAGCTCAACCCATGGCTTCAGATGAAGTGTTCTAAAACGTTCATAATGTGTAGAAACAGGAGGCGTAAGTGTGTTGCAGTGATCGCCCCGCAAACTTGCTCCGTCAGGAAGCGGGTCTCCAGGGATAGTCTGGAGGGGATGAAAATTGAGAAAGTAATTTACAACATCTTCAATTCAAATTATTGGCTTTTAATAAGTGTTTCGGAAACCTCATCTGTCTGCTCTTCGATCTATCAAGTGAACTCGATCACACAACAGGAGCCGGTCAAAGCATTGGCTACAACACCTGATACCAAATCTTCATGCATGAAGTGCCCCATTATTTGAAATAAGAAAATGCCTTCAAACTTGCAATGGCGGTTCTCAGTCTTTGGTCTACTGGAGTTGCAAACGGAGTACGCAGCACACCGGCACACCCCGCACAAATCGTACTACGAATCGTACTACCCCGGGCGTCGGTACCCTGGGTACCATATCCAAAGTTAAAGGAAAAGTGAAATATGAAGTTAGAAAGGCACCGGGGCACCGTGACTGTTAGGGTACCGGGGGCCTGAGAGCGATATATTCACTTTTCCCTGTACAGCTACATGTAAAGCGTAATATATAGTTGGCAGCAGCCGGCCCATTGGCTGCCTGGCTGCTAGGGCTCCGCAGGACACCCTGTTCCCCCCCGTCACAGCGCCTGTGGCGGTGGGAGATGCCTTGCTATCTCATGAGGATCATTCTACAGTTCATTGTCTCGCTTTTGCCTTAGCTGCTGAGACCGCTATCCGCGAAAATATGTCATGTAACTAGACTTGCGCAGGCATGCCTAGCCCGGCCGAGCTAATCTTCCAGTAGCTATGGTGATTTATCCACTCCCTGACCTCGCAGGGCATCCATGTCACAAGTGCAAAAGCATCAACCAACTTGCCAATACCATTTTTGACAAACCACTTCTTCGTTGTTTTCTTTGTTTGTGGCGCTGTATCATACTTATAAGTATATGTCACATTACTAAGCGTGTTTGGATAATCTAGAAGTTCAATACAAAGACTGCCATCTACGGCCCAATCAGGACATTGGCTGGCCCCAAAACGACTGGCGCGAAAGCGACCTTGGTAAGGCTGGCCTGTCCTTCCAGTATTTCCAGCCTTATCAACACAAGAGGTACTGGTAATGCAAGCAGACATCCTAGAGCTAGCCTGACTTCTAGACCGTTTTCATCTTTTGTCATTAACAGTCTATATATGAATCTCTCTCCATTATTTCCAGTCTCAGATGCGTAATATGTCAGCCGTGTGAAATTCAACGTGCATTCAATAGTGATGTCGCAAGGATCGCCTTTTCCTCGCATTCTGTATCGAAAGCAGCAGTCTGGAGCTCCAGCTCCTTGGAGCTGGAGCTCGTTCATCACATTCGACATGAGATGTCTGCGCTCTCTGCATATCTTCGAATAGGAAGCCTTTCTCTGACTGCGGGTCCTTGATAATTCTAAAGCACAAATAGAGGTCGCTGTCAGATGCATCCTCAGGCTTAAGTGATAAACGGTTTCCGTGCCGCTATGGAATATTTTACCCGGTGGAAGCTTCCACCGCGGCGGCGGGGCCGGGGTAAAACCATTCTAGATGTATCGGTAGGTGTCCACCATGCTATAGTATATCCGAGACATAGCTACGCAGCATATATACGGTCGTCAGTCACACACACACACACACACACACACACACACACACACACACACCACACACACACACACACACACACACACACACACACACACACACACACACACACACACACACACACACACACGCACACACACAGACACACACACACACACATACACACACACTCTCACACAAACACACCCCAGACACACACACACACACACACACACACACATACACACACACACACATACACACACACGCACGCGCACACACACACACACACACACACAGACACGCACACACACACACACACACACACACACACACACACACACACACACACACACACACACACATGTACAAACACACACACCCGCACACCATAATATGCCAACGGAACATAGTATTCTCGCTCATCCGCCAGTTTGATTGTTGCGGATTCATTCGTAATTCCTTCGTTTCCCTCATTAGGAGTTAGGATTTAGGGTTCCAAAGGAATATTGGAACAGCGGAAGAGTTCCATCGGAATAGCGGAACAAGTATATGTTAGCAACGTTCCGTTGGCATACTATGGGAGTCTTTGCCACCGATTTGGTTCTGCACCTGTGGAACCAAATTTAAACGAAACATTCACATCAGTTTCGTCCTTGAGGGCCCCAGGACTAAAAGAGAGTCTAGAATAGAAGGGTTTTTAAAATGCATATTATAGAGTCGCTTTTAGCAACAGGGCCCGCAAGGCACGCGAGACCAAAAGAAGCCAAAGGGTGTGCATGAATATCACGCCTCATGACTAATTAGCTATAAGGCGGGTTTGCATTTCACGCCACAGCGGAATTCCACTGCAGCAAGTCACGTCATCCTGGGCACAGTAAGCATGTTGCGTAATACCGTTGCCAATGTAGCATGTCAGGTGACCTCATCCCACAGGGTGCACCTCATTCCAGTGAGCATGCCATGCCATCCCAGTAAAGCACGTGTTGTAGCTGCTCGGCGCTGCCAAGCTGTCAAAAATATAACCCGTTCCAGCTGTGCGGCATTATTTCCGTTCAAACGTACAAACTTCTACCCCGACAGCCGCCGTGACTCAGCACACGCAGCATGCAACTTCCATCCTATAAGCCACCAAGATCTCGGCACCTGTGTGAACGTGGACATGTCCACTCAGACAGCCCCAAGACCTCAGCAGCACGTGCAGCAATTGCAAGACTTCCACCAACGCAGACTCCGGGCCTTCATCCCGGACTAACATTATGCTTCATGCTTCAGGAGGGCGTGGTTGCTGTTCAAAAACCTCCGGCAGAATGGCGGGGCCCGACTCTTAATCAGAGCAGGCACCCTCAACTCCATTCACAAAAGGGGGACCTAAATAGGCCCGGAATATGCGTAACCTTCACTCAAACAGGGCGGTGCGGGGGAAGTCGTCCTGCAAGGAGGTGCTTGTGGCCTGCCCTGGGTCCCTGGCGGCCCTCATGGCCTCCTCCATGGCACGAGCCTCGACGGGGATCAGCGAGTGGAAGCGGGCCCAGGAAACCTGCGGCTTGCCGTCCCCGCCGGCCCGCACTGAAATGGGGCGCGTGACCACGGGCGCGAACCGCTGTCCCCACTTGACGTCAGAGGCCACCGCGTACGACCGCTGTTGCAGTACAGCCCGGCTGCTGCAGTACTGTGTTGCCTCCACCTGTCCCGCCCCGTGTTAATCTTCTCGAACTCTGGCTGCCCAAAACAATTTTGGGGTGGGGGGGGGGGAAGGGGGGAGGGTGTGAAGCCCCTTTGCAGCGCTCCCTCGATTATCTGAGTTCACAACCCTATGGTTGAATTCAGGAAATGTACTGGATAATTGACAGTCCCCGTCGCAAATGTTTGGCTGCATGTGATGCTTATAAAGTTTTCTAAGTGATTTTCTTTTATGCAGTTGCCTATACATTTAACGACGTGGTGCAATGCAATCCATGAACATCTATTCTGGCACTCAGAACAGAAACGCTGCAGGCACCCCGTGCAGGCACTCCGGACAAGCTGAATCTAGGGCCATACGTGGGCAAGTTGTTTCGGGTTGCCTGTTGCAAACGCAAAGCGATTAAGCAATATTGGAGGGGTGCCGCAGACCACCGGCTTGCGCACATGCCAAACCTGCTGGGCACAGGCCAAATCTTCTGGGCCCAGGCCAAAACATCAACAGTTCTCCGCGGTTCACCAAGCCTGTCCTAATACCCTCCAGAGGGGATCCCCATGCTTCAGCCAAAGGGAGACATGTGAAGTATTTCACATGTACCTCCTTGCTGGAGTACAGGGGGGTGAGACAGGGGGTCGCGACGTCCACGTACTAGATGTTTTGCACCGAAAGGGGCGTATGGGTGTTTGGAACCTCAGTACCATTGTTCGAAGTATATCATACCTCCACCTCGCGGTCACACCAGATTCCCCTTTCTGCACCACCTGCTACCACGAGCACTACTGCCAAGTTCGTCTGGCAGGTCACAACTGATATCTGTCTTTGCATGCCTGTGCATGTGTGCCTCCGCCCCTGCGCGCGCGTGCGTGCGTGTGTGTGCGTGCGTGCGTGCGTGCGTGCGTGCGTGCGTGTGTGTGTGTGTGTGTGTGTGTGTGTGTGTGTGTGTGTGTGTGTGTGTGTGTGTGTGTGTGTGTGTGGGTGGAGAAAGAGCGTTACTGAGCTTCGCATTGGAAGGGGTTCGCAAGCGCAACCATCATAAATGCAGTGGATGTCAACAATAAGAAACCTACACAATCTTCAATACTACCGACTCCCAAATGCACTCCCGCCAGAGTATAGTTCCACCATATCAATGCAGATACTAAGAGGGTCACAAACAACTAGGAGCAGCAACCCGAAGGCTAATACGGGTTCAAGAATGTGATCACCGGTGATTCACAGGTTCAAGGAGCAAGGGATGCAAGCAGGGCCGGCACGTACAACAACGACTATCTCCGAGTCCGCATCCTTGGCGAGGCCCAGGGTACCGTGCCGCCAGTCCCACAGGGGGGAGCTCGGCTCCAACTTGTGGCTGACGACCTTCGGAAGCCGAAGGAGTAGCGGCATATCCCCGCTCCCCCCGTCCCCATCCAGTTTCAGCTCGTAGTCCTGCTCACGATAGCATACAACTCGGCAATTCTTTCAACACAATCCAGTCACAGTCACACAACCCCCCCCCTCTCTCCCTCCCCCCGCCCCCTTTTACCCTTCTGTTTCCAAAAGAAAACCGTTTTCTATATCGTGCCCCCCCCCCTTTCCCATCCCTTTCTCTTTTAGCAGAGAAGAAATGAAAATCTGCCCCCCTTCCTCCCCGAGCCCTTGACTATCCTGGTTGTGGGAAGATAGCTTCGTGAATCTGTAGTCATACCGTTTCTTGAAAGGAACAATGGAGGGAATTACTGCCGGGACCAGCACTAACGGCGGAAGATGAGGGACAGAGGGCAGAACTATTCTCTGGCCATCTACGGACGCACAGGCCAGGCAACAACTTGTGGCAGTGGTGGCAGGGCAGACGACAAGCAATAACAGGGCAGACGACAAGTAGAAGTAGTAGTGGCAGGGCAGGCGACAAGCAGTGGCAGGGAAGGCTACAGTAGTGGAAGTAGCGCCAGGGCAGGCACCAAGTAGTTGCAGTGCAGACGACAAGCAAGAGCACGGACGCTGACAAGTAGCGCCAGGGCAGGCAACAAGCAGCTGCAGTGCAGACGACAAGCAATAGCAGGGACGCTGACACATAGTGGCAGGGCAGGCGACAAGCAGTGGCAGTACTGGCAGGGCAGGCGACAAGCAGTGGCAGTAGTGGCAGGAGGTGACAATCAGTAGTAGCAGTAATGGCAGGACAAGCAACGAGTGGTTGCAGGAGGAATGCAAGGCATTTGCTCTCTGAAAGCGAAAAATTGGAAATGCGGTTTACCTCAAAGGAAATAGCCTCGCCATCTGCCGAAAAGCGTTCTGCCCAGCGGTACAGGTACATCCGCATGCGTACCGCCAACATGTTGTTCGGATACGTGTCCCCCACCCTGCCCCGCCGACGCAGCCTTCAATCACCCAAATTTTTCAATGCAGATTCACCTGTCTCAAACCTACTGGCGATGTGTCCCTGCGCGTAAGGGAAATCAGATATCTTGGAAATCTGATATCTTGCAAATCTGAAATCTTGGAAATTAGACATCTTAGAAATCTGACATCTTAAATCTGATATCTTGGAAAGTCGACATCTTGGAATTAAGATATCATTCAGACTTTAAATGCCTGAAATGAGCCTCACATCCCTCCTGCTGATACCACTCACAAGCCTCCAGACACATCCAACCTCCACAATCCACAGCCCCATCCATCCAACACACAACACTGCATCATGAACAGCAACATCAACCACAGACAAATGAGAGACACCACCGGAGGATATCCTCCGATGGACCTCATCATTTGAAACAGAAGCCTGCACCAGAGACACATTCTTCCAGAGTGGAGTGTGTCATCAAACTGCAGAGCATTCATCTGAAACGCAAGCCTGCATCAACAGCCACGAGATCAGCTCTAGCAGGAGCCTGTATTAGTAATACTGGTACAACATAAACGATCGTGAGAAAAAGAAAAGTGCCTCCTCCGCAGCATGATGAACTGGAATACGGGCTTGGACAAGTACCTCAAATGCAAGCCTGCGCTCTCAACAACCTAAACAGCGGAGGCAGAAGTCTTCCTTTTACTCAATGTGCTTATCCGAAACAAGGCCAGCCACTCTGCTCCAAACAGACACAAATGCGCACATGAACACACACACACACACACACACACACACACACACACACACACACACACACACACACACACACACACACACGCGCGCGCGCGGGCGCGCGCGTGCGCACACACAAACACGCACACATGCACACACAAGCACACACACACACACACACACACGCACGCACGCACGCACGCTCACTCTCATGCCCACATGCATGCACACGCGCACACACAGATACACACACGCACGCACACACACACACACACACACACACACACACACACACACACACACACACACACACACACATGCACCCAAGCACCCATTGAAGTCCAGCACGTGTATCCGACTCCGCTTGAAAGATACCTTGACTACTTATACAGACAGTTTAGTCATGACGCAAGGGGGGGGGGGATGTGCGCAATTGGGGAGAGAGCGGGGCAGCGCACCTGACCAGGAGGCGCAGGGTTCCGTTCCTGGGGGCGACGGCGAGGCTAGAAGACAGCACCAGCGTGTTTTCTGTGAGGGAGGGGAAGGGCATGGGGTGGGAGGGGCGCGCTACTATTCTCTGTGATAGCTGTGCAGGTGGCATCATCTCCAGGCCTCGCTGGGGCTCCACCTCATGGAATCTGAACCAGACCCCATGACGTTCAAGATCGTGACATAGTGACATGTGCAAACAGTAACACGGTTACATAAAGGCCCAGCATCAACGGTTGTGCTTGAAGACCCTAACAGAGTGGTAGTGACCTGACCATCACATTGTGATAGTGAAGAGAGCAACAGAGTTAGGGTAAGACCCACAATTGCAAACTACCGGTGACGGCCAAGACACAGTGGCAGTGAAGCACGTGGCAGTGACGGGGCAGACGGTAAGAGGGAATCCGCACTTGTGCTCCGAACGAGTGCTCGCGGCGTTGGCAGTACGGAAAAACAAACACCGCGAGTGTTCGTTCGACCAGCAGCACAGTGTGCTCGGAAGCGCACGGGACTAAGTGCACATGCCCTCAAACACAGTAAGAGTGAGACCGACCTTCACAGGTTGATGGTGAAGACGGTGACACAGAGGCGATGAAGCAAGTGACACAGGTGGCGGAGAGGACCGTGACAGAGTGACTTTGAAGCACGTCACACAGCCACAGTAATAACCGTGTCCTTATACTGCTGAAGTAAATGACACAATAGTGGTGAGCTGGCACACGCGCACGCATGCACACACGCAAACACCCATCCTTCACACCCACACACACGCACGCACATCCCCCCCCTTACACACACACACGGACGCGCGTGCGGATGAATGTTGTGGAAATGCGGGGCACAAGGACCTGGAGAGGTCGACGATGTAGTTGGTGCGGCCGGCCGATGCCGGGTATGTGATCCTGGAGAAGGTGAAGCCCCAGTGTATCTCCGACCAGAGGTAGGAGACGCGCTCCATGAACTGCTGCCCCAACTCGGATGTTCCTTGGAAGCTAACCACTATCTCTGCCGACAATGCCTGCCCCCCCCCCCCCCCCCCAATCCCTCATACTTCGTTTTGGTTTGTTTCTTTTTCTCCCCCGGTTCTTGTTTCACAGTTTTGTTGTTTCGTTTTGCATGCATGAGGTCCTTCGTTTGTTCCATGGAAACTCCGCTCGTTTCCACGAAAAATTCCAAATTTGCCATCCTTCGCAATCCCCCACAAGAGCATCATTTTGTATTTCCACACAGGAACTTCATTTGTTCTGAAGAAAAATCAAACACCTCACCACCCGCATCCCCACATGGGCTCCAGCGCTGAGTAGTGCGTTTTCCGGACACCAACTTTCTCGTGTCACTCTGCATTTTCCGTGACAACCGTCATCCTGTCCCGTCGAGTCTGTCCGTGCTTTGTCACGCCTCGTGGTGGTCTCCCATTCCCCCATTCCTCCAGCAAGTGTTCCTGAACAGTCAATTAAAGCTCCAGCGGGCCCCCCATTCCCGAGTCGGTTCCGCAGGGGACTTTATTCAGGTGGTCCCCTAGTCGTCTGGAGTTTCCCTCGGCAATTACCCCGAACACCCTCCAGGCGACCCTCCCAACTCCCAGCTGGTGCTGCAGGGAATTCTCTCCATGTACCGCTCGGTGCCGCAGGGGACTCTCCCCACTCCCAAGCCGGTGCCGCAGGGGACCCTCTCCACTCCCACAGCTGTCTATGAGACACAGTTCTCCCCCCATCCCCTCCTTTGCGTACCCCACAATGAACTGTCGCTCCCACTTTTTAAACGGCCCCGCAGGCAGGCTCCCACCTCCACCGCCAACCGTCTAAGGCAGTTGTGCCGTTCCCCAATCTGATCCCACATCGGTCCCCCCGATCCCAAGCCTCGCAAAGGCTGGTCTCCTGAACCCCGAGCCAACCCCTCTGGCAGTCCCTCAAAATCTCAGCCACCTCCCAGCTGGTCTCTCAACTCCAAGCCCCGGCCTCCCCGGCGGTCTCCTCCACTCCCACCTCCCCGCACCGGATCTTGCCGCATTCCCGCCAGCCCCGCAGGCAGTCTCTCAAGATCTCAGCTAGCCCACCCTACTGACTCCGCCTCTATCCCTGGCCTCCATCCCCGGCGCTCGCAGGGTCGGAGCAACCCCGGGGCGGTCCCCCAGGTACTCAGCCGGTCCCTCAGGCGGGAGTACCTCCAGGGACCCCGCAGTGTGGCCATAGAGTGGGCTGCTCTCGTCAATCGTGTGCTCGACGGTGACGGGCAGCAACAAAGTCATGCCGTGCTCCCAGGGCCCCAGGTCCAGCCGGGTGACGGAAGCGGGGATGTGCTCCCCCTCCGCCGTCGTGCGGCCCCGGCCCCACGTGAACAGGAACGCGCTCACTGACGGGCCAACCACGTGCGTCTGCGCACCCCATGTGGACCCATGTGACCACCGCTAGGAGACCCGCACTATGCGCCTGGCCCCTCCATGTAGACCCATGCGCATCGAAGGCCACGCTGAAATGTGGGGCTGAGGCGCGCCAAAATAAAAACCAAAACACACACACACACACACACACACACACACACACACACACCACATAAAAAGGGACAAAATAGCAGAAAAAGAAAAGAAGACGCCTCAGTGTATGCTTGTCATACCCCAGTTGAACTAGTTTGCGCAGAAGGTTGAGCCATCACACGAGCAAATGTTAGAGAAGGACCCACTGAATGGATGAATGTGACAGACAGACACACCACAAGCAAAAGCCGTGCTTACAGATTACCTGTCACAAAGAGCCACGTGTGACCCATCACCACGCGTTTGGTAAAACCCATGTGGCACTTTTGAGCAGGAAGGCAGGAAGGGCCCCGCCACATGCCTCTGCTCATTTTTCTGTGTTGTCTCACCCGAAGACACACACATGGACGGGGACGGACAGGACACTGCACGCCCGCCCGCACTCACGTCGTGCTTGTGCATGTGTGTGTGTGTGTGTGTGTGTGTGTGTGTGTGTGTGTGTGTGTGTGTGTGTGTGTGTGTGTGTGTGTGTGTGTGTGTGTCAGAGTGAGCGAGAGAGGGAGTGAGAGAGGGGGGGGGGGGGGGGAGAGAGAGAGAGAGAGAGAGAGAGAGAGAGAGAGAGAGAGAGAGAGAGAGAGAGAGAGAGAGAGAGAGAGAGAGAGAGAGAGAGAGAGAGAGAGAGAGAGAGAGAGAGAGAGAGAGAGAGAGAGAGAGAGAGAGAGAGAGAGAGAGAGAGATAGAGAGTGAGAGAGAGAGATTTAAGTGTAAGTGGTGGTTTGCCGCGGCCGCAGGATTGTACAGAAATCCCTGCAATGCCCTCTCTCCACTACCTCGCTCCCTCTCCGTTCCCCCGCACATTTGAAACATCCATGCCTTCC
>KV908510.1:308038-315538 GCA_002005505.1 Botryococcus braunii
TCTCCTCTTCCATACCTTGCAAACCGACCCGGCCTGCCTTGATCCGCTTCTTCACCGCGACTTGGCACTCGTGCCAGCTGTCCTGACACCCACCACCCACCAATCCTTGCCACTCTCGCAGACGCACAAATTGTGCGTCAACGCTTTCACCTTCCAAACCCACTCTCTGTAGATTCCCCTCCTCGACTCTCCCTTGACGCATAAAATCCTTTGTATAAATTAATTTCCTCACCAGCCTTACACGTTCCAAACCCCCTCCCTTCAAGTAGTGGTGCCGACAGTCCGCACCATTGTTCCCTGCCTTCTCCTTCCGCCTCCCGCCCCTTTTCTTTGCGGGTCGACTACCTAAAACCGTCCCAAGCTCCTCCCGATCCCACGGTATGGTCTGTTTCCTCCATTGTTGGTAGCCATGTCTTCCTAATTCCCCTTTTTCTGACCATCTCCCTCCTCCCCCCCCCCCCCACACATCCAGGTGCGCATGCGCACGCACACACACAGACACACACACACACACACACACACACACACACACACACACACACACACACACACACACAGCATGCACGTGTGCGCACCCCATGTGTACGTTCAGGATAACACGTAACCTGACTGAATCACGCTTCACTTCCTGCATGTACCCATTCATTCACATGTGTTGACAAGCAAGAGGTGCACCTTGTGTGTGCATGCATGAGTGCGAGCGTGGATGTGTGTGTGTGTGTGTGTGTGTGTGTGTGTGTGTGTGTGTGTGTGCGCGTGCGCGTGCGCGTGCGCGTGCGCGTGCGCGTGCGCGTGCGCGTGCGCGTGCGCGTGCGCGTGCGCGTGCGCGTGCGCGTGCGCGTGCGCGTGCGCGTGCGCGCGTGCGTGCGTGCGTGCGTGCGTGCGTGCGTGCGTGCGTGTGTGTGTGTGTGTGTGTGTGTGTGTGTGTGTGTGTGTGTGAGTGTGTTTGTGTGTGTAGGTGTGTGTGTGTGTGTGTGTGCGTGTGATTGTGCGCACGCGCCGGGGGGGGGGGTGACGACGGCGGCGAGGACCAGCTTTTGGTCATTCAGGAATATGGAGTTTCAACATGAAGGTTTAACTCAACCTCAGAAGGGGATGAAGGGAAACAATGGACATAATGCCATGGGGGATCACACCTTACTCATGCTTGGAACATTATCGAGCTTGCGGAACGATTGTCACTGTGGAATACTGGCAAATGTGAGGTCCTTGTAACATGAAGAAGCAGTCCGGGGGTACGTCTTGATCATCATTCCACCTGGCACTCAAAGCCGGGAACACTAGGAGTCCGATCCAGGAAGTCCCGTAAATATACATAAAGACCAGGACATATGTTGTCTACGTCAGACATAGCTTCGAGCATGCACATCCACACGCATGAACACATTGAAACACCGTCAATAAGACCTTTGTTGGTAGAAAACATACCATATGGCCGTAACTACCTTAGAGTATCCTTTGAACTACATTTACCCACCCACTTTACCTGTACACGCGTGGTCCTCCACCAACAAACATGGCCGAACTTTAAGAATCCCTTCATTTTATCTATATAATAAGATTACGTGGGATCCTGCAATCTCACTGAAAGTTGAACGGCATGCGCACGTTCAAATCGACGACGGAGCTCAGTGATCCGTATAATCTCTGGGTGTCGAGGGCCCAATCACAATCCCTAATGCACCTGGCCTACTCATCCTTTTGCTTCGTCAATATGAAAATACCGTGCAAGCAACTATTTGATTGCTAATCCTCACCTGAAGAAGAGGTCGAGGCACACCGGCGTCGCAATCGGCACGGTACGGTGTGCCACAGATGTACTGCACATAGGAAACGGTCTCCTCGATCGACGGGGATGAAAGCGCCTTCTTATTGAACTGCCGATGAAATGTTATCGTCAGTGAAATTTTTAAGGAATCTTGGAGTTATGCCACTTGGCATAATTTGGCTAAGTAATTTATTTTTCGTCTGCCACAGGGTGGCAGACACGGCAGGAATAATTTAATTTCCCACCGCCACGGTGGCAGAATTAGCATCAAATCAAGAGTTTCGCCAACTGACCACAGAACTCGCCGCTTTTGTACCTCTGCTGGAGTTTGATCACGAAACTCGCCTCCTTTGTAGCAGACCCCGACCTCTGCTCGAGTTTGATCACGAAACTCGCCTCTTTTGTAGCAGACCCCTACCTCTGCTGGAGTTTGATCACGAAACTCGCCTCTGCTCTAGCAGACCCTATCTCTAGAGTCTGATCACAAATTTGTTTTAAAAGTCTTTTAAAAGTCTCCGCTCCTGTACAAGCTTTACCGCATACCCTTGTCTCGTTTCGAGTCATTGAATAAGACTGCTGTTTTGATGTCTTGAAAGACTATCAATTCCAACACCCAACCTCTCCACTGCATTATTTGCACATGCACGATTCTCTTGCAGCCCTTCTTGCTGTTTTTTATGCAACTTGAGCATGTATATACGCGTTTCCAACAGCACACAACAAAGAATTCAGTAAATAGCAACACGAGGGATCTCTCCTTTGCAGGATACTTTTTGCCATTCATTAACATTACAAAGCCATGCTGGAACCAAACGGATATTCAATATTAGCACCGGTGTGACAAACTTACCTAATGTAAGTATACTACATTCAATGCGGATGTCCAAGGTGCAGACCAGAACTTTGGAAGGCCTGAACTAAACCATTGGTTCTTTCGTTCATCCTATCAAAATATGGCATCCATCACACTCTCATAAACAAAGACGGCATTATGAGACCTTTTCATTGCCGAACGCCCAGCTGTGACACCTCTGCGTTCTTTCGCATTCAAGAAGTAGTCAAGAGCTTTTTCATAAGGGAAAGTTTTCATGTCATACGCTGACATGAATAGCCTCACACAGTCGTTAAAGTGATTTTCACCCAAACGATTCCGGCGATCGTTCTTCAAGAAATTCATACAAGTAGTCAAGAGAACAGGCGCTCGGCTTGCACAGAACTAACTGGAATGATCAACATGATCACCGCTAGTTTGACTAAATATTGCTGGCGAAAAGGGCCAGCTTTAGCCCCGGCCTTTGGCGGTACGTGAAGGTCGGGGGAGTTGTAAATGGGCGTTACATGTTTTGGCGCAGTGAGGCTGGGGACCTGCGCTCTCAGCGATTGTACTGCTGCGCTCTCAGCGATTGAGGGTCAACCTATATAGCCCGGCGAGGACGGGGCAAAAACTCTGAAATATCACGCCCTTCTCCTGCCTTAGAAAGGTAGGCCCAGACGTATTGCGTCAAACTCTTGACCTCAACCTCTTCCTCCACCTCAACCTCCTCCTCAACTGCATCATCTTAAGGAGCTTTCGTCTTCAACATGCGAGCGAGCCTTTCTAGCCTCATCCTTTCTAGCCTGATCCTCAGCTCTGCGTTTTGTGATTGCTCCACGGAATGATGGCACTCTCTCACGCATGGTTTAAACCCTCCATCAGCTTCAGCTAGAGACGCCTTCAACATCTCTCTCTCTGCATAGGACAGGGCCTCAAACATTTTCCAGGCTGACACAGATGATCAATGTTTCCCCGGAAGGTCTACAGCCCACTCTGAGAGCCCACTCTGAAAGCCTCTCTGTGAGAGTGCTCTGAGAGATCATGACCCTCGTCCGGAATACAGGGGTGGCAATCGTCCCTTGAGAAATACATTTTCAAATGCCACCGTGGCAGAAATCCCTATCTTGAATTTTTTTCCCTCTGCCACTCGGTGGCAGAATCAGCCTGTCCGCATTTCTTTTTCGCTGCCTGAAATGGCAGAGTCGGAGGGTGCAAAATGGGATTATTCTGCCAGCCAACCGCTTGGAATTATAAAATTCTGCCAAAATGGCATAATTCTGCCACTAAAAATTTCACTGGTTATCGTCGATCACGCCCGGTATTTCAAGCCCACAACAACCGGGACTCTAGAACTATGCTCGTAGTGATTGTTTAAATTTTTGTGTTTGGAAGTCTATCATCCGTCTTTGCTTTCTTTGTAGACTCTCTAACCAGACGACGCCGACAACCTGGCTATCACATTCACCGAACCTTGTGCGTCGGTTGGTGTCTCAAGAAATCGATATTGATTGCAAGGTATAAAAACCTAGATAATAATCGCCCACGTCACCTGTAAACATTGAAAATTTGCGTCGATGAATCGAACGAGTTGAAGTAGGGCACACTGCAAGAATAGATCATCAATGGATGATTTCAAATGGCCAAGCTGTTTTAGCAATGGAAGATTCATCATAGTAAGATATTGTTTTAATCGTAGAAAATGATCTCGTTTCGAAAGTTATCAACAACGTTTGTTTAAAACCTTCTTTTACACTAGCGGTCTCAGCTGATGTGTATTGTCGACTTGCTTTGGAAGTAGGAACACCATATTATACCCTAGAAATCGTTACTTCCAGTGTCCCAACCAGCAATGTGCTCGACCCTGTTAGAGATGGCAAGTGGGAGCGCTCCGCTTGTGATCTCATCGATGAATCCTCTAGTGAAAAACTTTGAACATCTACTGGAAAAAGCAGTAGTCCAAATACAATATCCTCCTGAGAAGCATCGTATGTTTACCTACAGGGGCAGCTTGATATTGCCGAAATGCGCAGCAGGATTATTGTAGCCATCCTGCTCGGAACAATATTCCTGTGTCAGACTAGACATTCGGTGAGTTCCGTCTCCTGTGTCCAACCAAGGTACTTGTAGGTATATTTTACAGTACGGTGCATTATTTGGAAACCAAATGCACTAAAACTAGTCAGAAATTACGGAGTCACTGGTTTGAAGTACTGATCAAGAGACCATCATACAGACAGTGTACAATGTGCTTTTCTGCTACAAATTAACCACAGTCATCTCAAAAACCCATGCTCTGAGAAGCAAATTAAAAGCTGAAAATTTTCTGTGATGAGATATATTGAGGTAATCTGCAGCCTGGGCTCCAACTATAGGAATATGCTCATTGATGGGGACGAGGTCAGAACTGAAAATGTCTTTCGAAACAATCAGCATAACAAGGAATTTAATATCATGAGATATTGGTGTTTGAACCTACCTTCGGATTAATGTACCCCTAATCTCATCTATCTGGGGGCGCGCGCACACATGTAAACACACACACACACACACACACACACACACACACACACACACACACACACAAACAAACACACACACACACACACACACACACACACACACACACACACACACACAGACACACACACACACACACACACTGTAACAGTGACTAGGACCGGGTTCGAATCGGCTAAGTGCTCGGGTCGGATCCGTGTTATCATGGTCCTTCTGGATAAGGTCTCGTGGAAAGTGCAGAACGGCAAGTGTGCATGGTAGTAGCGTAGCTCCCTAGTCGGCGCAACAAGGATACAGATTGTAAGGGATTCCGTGCAAGCTTTAATGTAATGTCTCCGTCTCACTTCCTTAACCCTCTAATTGCACTATTCTTACACACACACACACACACACACACACACACACACACTCACACACACACACCCCACACAAACACACACACACACACACACACACACAACACACACACACGCACACACAAACACACACACACACACACAAACGCACGCACGCTCGCACGCACACACACACACACCCCCCCCCACACACACACACACACACACACACACACACACACACACACACACACACACACACAGACCCCAAACACACACACACACACACACGCACGCTCGCACGCACGCACGCGCGCACACACACACACACACACACACACACACACACACGCACACTCACACGCACGCACACACACACACCTGCACCTCTTCTATGAAAAAATAAGAAAGATTTCCACCTACATATAAGCTCTAGTCAGCTAAAGATAAATCACTACGGGAAATCCGGGTGCTGAATCGAGTCGAAACGCGCCGGATCGAGTCGATTCGAGTCGGAAAAAAATTCCGCGCGACTCCCGAGCGCCTAATGTTCGTCGACTCTTTCTTACGAAAACATGGCGAAATTCCCTGCAATTCGGACCCGATTCTCCGGTTCGTGAACAAAATTTTGTCGGATTCGCGTGTGATTCCGTCGAATACCTTCAGGAAAAAGCCCAAATTTGTCGGACAAGCTGTAGACGCTAGAGTCAAGAGCAGTGGTTTTCAGCACTTTTTAGACGGTATTGGACGTTTTTCAGATATTCACGTACGAAACAAACTTTGCTCGCATATGCACAGCAGGTGTGTAATCCAGAATTCTCGCGTTACATGAAGCGTGCATATAGATAAACTATCGTGGCCAAGGGGTATTCTTTATTGTTACATCATGCATCCGCAGTTACGGGCACCGGCATCTGGTCGACCCGCGATACTCGACAACATTCAGGCAGCACTTGGACCCCCCATAAAGAATAAATTTGGTTTACAAGCTTCAAGTACAAGGTAATGAATGTCCTGAATCGCGTGGCACGCCTGTACCTTGCGCTGTTCGCAGACAATGTCCGTGGAATTCCTCGAAGTCGCGACCTTCCGAATGTCCATTTCGACATATTTTGAATACATGTGGTAATAACATTCTTTAAAAAGCTATAGCACATGCAATATGGCGATGTCCTACAGGCAGCATACGTACATGTTCTGAAACATCTGCCTGAGTTGGCATTGCTAAACATCATGTGTCATACAAGTGCTGCACAGCTCAAGATATGGTGCAAGTGTACATGTTGTCATCAGCTGTACATGTCTGCACCAGTGAGCACTGCACAAATATGTGTGCCCTTCCCAAATTTGTACCACAAGTCTGCAGACACGGCAAACCCAGGTGGCCAAGTACATAATGCTTGCCATAGCTTCAGACTATATTGTGAATGATTGTCCAGCCTAGTCGTACTGAGATACCACGATGTATACCCATCATGCAAATGCTGAGACGCGTCCATGACGCCCACATTCTTGATCCAGGGTTGGTTGAAAGGGTCTGTCCAATTCGACATCTGCAATTCCAATGACCAGCTGATGCTTTGGTGAAGTAAGACGTCGCACACTATGTAATGGCCTATCGATATTTCAAGCCATTGCTGAACTGCTACATCTTTGCTGCAGTCATAATTAGTCTTGACTGGTAATCTATAGGCCATGCAGTCATTGCTCCATTGCTGCAAAAGGCATCAACGCATCCCGCTTGCTGCCTTCCCTGCTGGCCCCCAAATGATAATGAGCAATGATAGGGAAACAGGTTTTCTGGGGTAAGGGGGGGGGGGGGAGGGCGTGCAACAAGAAGCAAGTCAACATGGTCTAACTTTAAAATACGTGAAGGCCATGTAGTGAAAGCGTAAAGGATTCCTATGACAGTACAAATAATAAAATCACTCCTGCCTGCATGAAGTAAGAGCAATTTCATAAGTGCTACAGGAAGCAAGCGTGGGAGGCAAGAGAGGGACATGAATAATGCAAGTGACGAAAGCAGGCCAGGCGTTGAAGCTTAAATGTGTTGGAAGGAAGGTAAG
>KV908510.1:320173-322673 GCA_002005505.1 Botryococcus braunii
GAATAAATGTATTAACCATTCACGCGTTTTCCGTCATGATGACCAGCTGTGTTTTTCAGCCAACTTGCTTATGAGATTCATCTAGCGCTTATTGTCACTATGCGTAAACGTAGTGTAGACAGAAATGCCACCATCCGAGCAGGATTTATCTTGGGCCTTCTTCATCTGGTGGAGACTTGATCCCCTTTATGTAATCACGCATTCCATGTGCATACACATTTGTAGTATGTGAAATATACTTCAGATCAACACACTGCTTATGTTATACCTTCTGTCATGGATCACATTCAGCCTATGTACGCGTCTTTTGTTAACAATCAGTAATATCAATGTCGTGTTCGGGATACCTGATATAATGGTGCACAGCTTAAGCCTGGTTAAAAAGGTTAAAATTAAGACTTCCCTCTGGAACACGCACCACCCCCCCCTCCCCCCAGACAGACAGATGTACGTAGTGAATGTGTATGTTTACGTGAAATCGTGGAGGTGTCATGGAATGGCGTGTGGCTGTGATAAAAAGTAAACAAGCAATAGCTATTGTGTTTTATGATTCAAATTCGGTGGAAATAAGACGCCGACAAAAGGGAGACATTTCATGGTTTGAATCGAGTGGAAATTTCAATTGTACACTCTTCATCTCATCGGGGAAAAAAATTCCATCTGTCCAGCCAGTAGGGAATGAAGAGATTTCCACAACGCACACACACACACACACACACACACACACACACACACACACACACACACACACACACACACACACACACACACACACACACACACACACACACACAAGCCGAAACTATGAAGAACGGACCACAAGAGGTGGGGTGAAACGGTTGAAGGCCGCCAACATCGTTAGAGTCCGTCTACTGATTGATTCTATTTAGACTGCTTACAAGGTATTACGGTATAATCATACTGTCGCATGCTGTACATTCCAGTACAGATGTAGACTGTTTTTAAAAGCATGTTCTTTTAAACTACGTACAGCAATGTCGAGATCTGCCCTTACATGGCCTAATATCTGACGGGGCCATCTGATCAGGCTTCCTCGTAGGCCTTCTTCCTCTGGTAGAGAGTTAACACCCTTTCTGGAAGATCGCATTTGTTAGGTTATGGGCAGGCGTATTTGCTGTATGGCGCCGACACGGAGGGTGCTTAGTCGGTGTCACTCTCTACTGTGTGTGAGTATGAGAGCAGTGACACATTCATAACAAGGACGGATTGGCAACTGTGAGACAAGCACCCGTAGTGCCTTTAGAGTTACAACCAAGTGCCTCGCCTATCCATGCCAGCACCTAAAAACCTTTGCTAGCCAAACGTGTCTGTAAACTGGATTAGTATGTTCCAAATGTACCACAGTGGCCAAATGCATTGCCTCCCCAGCTAGCGGCGCCGCCAGCGCGCCAGCACGTCCGTTGTGGACATCTTACCGTGCCCTAGGCCTAGTGGCTGGACAGATGTAACTTCTTCTTCGTCATCTTCATCTTTTACAAGAGTGGAGTAAAAAAGACCAGCCAATGTTCAAGGACCCAAACCCAAATGTTTCAAGCTGTGAGTCACACCCGGCGAGCGGCCAGCTGGCGACCCACAGCGACACTGACCTGACGCACAACAAAATATCCCTCCATATCTTGTTGAGCAACGATGGCTTGACCCTCGGAGCATCTGCAACAAGGCCAGCGCATCAGCATGCAACCCTCCAGCGTTGGTATCGATGTTTCAAAAGAGAAGCCTTGGAAGGGCACAGGCGGTTGTTAACGCGACAGCAAGTGCCAAGTGCATCAGCATGCAACCCTGTTGTTCTTCTTTTCCCCAAGGGAAACAACAATGTGGCCACATCATTGTTGGACTAGGGAACGATTACGGGGTACACTCCGAGAAGCAGAGGGCGCCTGCTCAACTTCATGTCTCGCTTCCGCCCATTGTACCGCATTCGCTGGGAAACGGTCTCCTAGTGTCGACGGGGATAAAGGCGCCTTCTAATTGAACTGCCGATGAAATGTTACCGTCGATCATGCCCGGTATTCCAAGCCCACAGCAACCGGGAGTCTAGAACTGTGCTTGTAGTGATTATTTGAACTTTTGTGTTTGGAAGTCAATCATCCCACTTTGATTTCCTTGTAGACTCTCTAACCAGACGACGCCGACCATCAGGCTATCTCATTCACCGAACCTTGTGCGTCGGTTGGTGTCTCAAGAAACCGATATTGAAGGTATACTGAGCTACATAACAATCGTCCACGTCACCTGAAAAGAATGAAATTTTGCGTCGATGAATCGAACGAGTTGAAGTAGGGCACACTGCAAGAATAGATCATCGATGGTTGATTTCAAATGGCCAAGCTGTTTTCTCATTAGAAGATTCATCAAGTGAATTATTGTTTTAATCGTAGAGAATATTCTCGTTTCAAAAGTTATCAGCAACGTTCGTTTAAAACCTTCTTTTACACCAACGACATTTCTACCCAAGTCTCAGGTGATGTGTATTGTCGAA
>KV908510.1:332673-334377 GCA_002005505.1 Botryococcus braunii
TTGCGTAGATGTCTCGAACGAGTTGCAGTAGGGCACACTGCAAGAATAGATCATCAATGGATGATCTCAAATGGCCAAGGTGTTTTGTCATTAGAAAATTCATCATAGTGATTATTGTTATAGTCGCATAAATTATTCTAGTTTCGAAGTTATCAAAATAGATCGTTTAAAAGCTACTTTTACACCAACGGCCTGAGCTGATGTGTATTGTCGACTTACTTTGGAAGTAGGAACACCGTGTTCTTCCCAAGTAATCGTTATTCCCAGTATTCCTACAAGCAATGCGCCCGACCCTTTTATAGATAACAAGTGGGAGCGCTCCGCTTGTGATCTGATCGATGAATCCTCCAGTGAAAACTTTGAATATCTACTGGAGAAAGCAGTAGTCCAAAAACAATATCCTCCTGAGAAGCTTCATTTGGTTACCTACAGGTGCAGCTTGATATTACCGAAATGCGCAGAAGGGTTATTGTAGCCATCCTGCTCGGAACAGTCTTCCTGTGTCAGATTAGACATTCGGTGAGTTCCGTCTCCTATGTTCAACCTAGGTACCTGTAGATATATTTTACAGTGCGGTGCATCATTTGGAAACGAAATGCACTAGAAAGAGTCAGAAAATTCGGAGTAACTGGTTTGAAGTACTGATCAAGAGACCGTCATACAGACAGTGTACAATGTGCTTTTCTGCTAAAAATTAAACACAGTCATCTCAAACATCCTTGATCTGAAAGTAATTAAAAGCTGAAAGTTTCTGTAAAGAGTTGTAATGAGGTGATCTGTCGCCTGGGCTCCAACTATAGGAATGTGCTTAAAGAATGCTCATTGATGGCGACGAGTTCAGAACTGAAAATGTCTTTCAAAACAATCAGTGTAGCAGAGAATTTTTTACATTGGCGCTTGAACCTACCTTCGGACCTATGTACCCCTAATCTCATCTCTCTGGGGCGCGGGCATACATGTAAACACACACACACACACACACAGACACACACACACACACACACACACACATACACACACACACACACACACACTCACACACACACACTCTCTCTCTCTCACACACACACACACACACACCCCACACACACACACACACACCACACACACACACACAAACTTACACACACACACACACACACACAAACTCACACACACACGTACACCTGTTCTATGAAAAAACAGATATGATTTCCACCTACATATAACCTTTAGTCCGCTATAAATAAATGTCTTTTGGATGCAGGTGTGTTTTGTAAAAAAGCGGGGGTATTTCGAATCTGTTGAACTCTGTTCTAAATGCCGGTGCAGCATGAAATGCCCTAACGGATGTCAGGTCTTGATTTGCTTCCTTGATGAATATGCTTCCACCTGTGAATCTTTAAAACAGGTAAAACCCCTTCGAAAGGGTATTGGACAACTCGCCATTCCCCCTTTCGAGCTTGACTAAACCAAAACATTTTATACATTGGAATTAGTGCTCTGGCCTAGGCTGCTTTGTACTTGAGGTTAGCCCCCCCCCCCCCGCTCTCCCTCCCTCTCCCTCTCCCTCTCCCTCTCCCTCCCCTCCCTCCCCCCCCTCTCCCTCTCCCTCTCCCCCCCCCCCCCCCCCCCCCCCCCCCCCCCCCCCCCCCCCCCCCCCCCCCCCCCCCCCCCCCCCCCCCCCCCCCCCCCCCCCCCCCCCCCCTCTCCCTCTCCCTCTCC
>KV908511.1:0-12500 GCA_002005505.1 Botryococcus braunii
TTGCAAAGGATTAGCACCCAAAGCAAACCAAACGAGGGGAAGCGCACACTCACCATCGTGAAGTGCCACCTTCCTCCCCCACCGTCCCCACGGAAACGGCGGAGCCAAACGCCATTAGAAAGATTACAGAAAAATCCGAACTTTCTTGCTTGGATCCACACACCAAGCTTGGCGTCGACCTTCGTAGGCCAGAACCATCCCCGTCATCCGAACTTATATGGGTGCGAAGAACGGATTCTCCCAACCAAAGTCCGTGAAGGTGATACCAAGGTGTTGTTGATCCGTCGATCTAGTGGGAAACAACCCAAATACGACGACAGGCAGGAACGAAGACACACTTAAGTATCGACACCATCCGCAAGACACACTAAAGCGTCAATCGGGATCAACAACCAACATCGCAAGTCCACCGATTTGGATATGGGCCACCAAAATGTAATATTCTTGCAAAGGATGGCCGTGCACCGACGAAAGTGCTAGTATGGTCCGAACACCATACCATATACTGTGCGAGCCTACGAGGCTACACCCAGTACCAATGTACCGCTCGGCACGTGCGGGGACGAGCCCCGGCACCGTCTGCCTACCGGCGCGCTACAAACCCCTTAACTCAGTGGAAACCGTGACCGATTGGAGGCAAGTGTGAAGCAACGAAGAAACCAAGATATGATCTGGGCGAGTGGCAGAGGTACGGCTGGTGGCACGGTACGTCGGAGGAGCATGAAAGTCCCCCGGGACACGGCCCGTGCATATAAGTAACCCACTTTGGTCAGCCAAGGTGACAAGCTGGCGGCCACTAGGATCTTGACCACTGAATTTGCCAACATCAACCGAGGAAGAGGTAGAAACATACTCAATATGTCCATTGAAGTCACCCCCCAGAAAGACATAACCGTCACTGGACGCCAGAACCCCATATAACTCATCGTAACGAGTGGGAATAGGAACAGTCTGAAGGAGCGGGGACCCAAGGGGGGGAATGTAAACGTTGCCCAAGTAAAGTGGGGAATGGGTGTCGTGCACAAAACGCAAGGATACCCAAAGGGACGAAGATGTGGTGGCCCATAGTTGGGCACTCTACAAGGAACTGACCTTAACGGCAATCACCAAACCATAACCGGTCTTGTCAAGAGAAAGCTGCGGTGGAGAACAAAAAAGTTGAAAGCCCCTAAACAGATCCGGATCAATATGCTTATGCAGAGTCTCTTGTAACATTACTACATCGAACTCATGAAAGAACCGACCATAATCATAGAGGTGGAACTTTGAATCTGTGAAACCACGGATATTCCAGGTCAGAAGCGAAAGAGTGACTTGACCAACGGGTTCCTAAGCAGAGGGGCCCTGAGCTCGAGAGGATGGACCCGGGCCCGTAGCTGGGGGAGCAGAAGGAGTAGGAGCTGGGGAAGCTGAAGGGGGAGCAGCAAAAACTCCAGGGAGCACTTTGACGGGGGGCCCTTGCCCCTTGACTTTGAATAAGGAGTCGCCCCTCCAGAAGGTGATCCAGCCCTGGTTGCGCAAGGCGGTGGCTTGAGGTTGGAGAGCTGCCCGGGTTGCACGTTGCTTGGGTGTGAGGTCGTCGTCCATAGAAACGTGAAACCGCCTCCTGAGGTCCTTGGATTTCTTGTAAGCGGCATGTTTGTCTGCAGTGGAGTGGAACCGGATGAGAACAGGACGAGCACGAGGAGCACCAGTAACAAACTTCCCAAGCCGAGCTGCCTCATGAATCTCGCAGTTGAGAAAGGACTTAACTTCGTTGAGGGTTTTTTCCCCCACGCTCTCCTCCACCCCAAAAAGGATGGCGTTAGGAGAGCGAAACTTTCTCTCCAGAGCGTCTAGAGAGGAGTCGCACTTGGAAAACTTGTTGTCCAGGTCTTCATAACCGGCGCGTACAATCTCCTGAACCTCAAGGAGTTTGTTATCCAACTTTGCCTCCACCTTAGCCTCCATATTTTCTACAAAGGCGGCAATCTGAGTGTGGAGGGGCGCGAGGATCTCGCCGATCTGTTGCTGAATCTCAAGTTTAAAGGGAACCAAAGCGTCGGCCAAGGCCGCCTGAAGCTTATCATTAAGTTCGGATCGCAAAAATATTTTGAGCCCAGAGGTAATACTAGCAAGGGCATCCTCTCCGAGGGTCTGAGACTTCCCATCGGTGGTGGGGGATGGCGATTCCGGACGGGCACGCTTCTCCCCAAGAATACTCGACAGCATAGAAGTCATGAGAGAGTATCAGAATAGTTAAGTCAGAGATACATGAACGAGGAATTGAGGAATTACGGAGAGTGGGTCGACGATGAAGGAAGAGATAACACGCGGATAATAGTATTAATACAGACGGATCGTCCCCAATGAGTCATGGCCCCAATTTGGGAGCCATCACACACTAAGCAGCTCGCAAGCTCGCAGGTGGTTGCGTGCAGACGTACCATGTGTTATCGATGTCAGCACGCAACAGTGATTATAAGAGGAGCTGTCGTCTTCGCTACTTGCCTCGGCGTGACTCTTGGTTGTGCTAATAATGCTTATAAGAGCTTAGGTTAGAGCATGAAGCTGATGTGAATCGCCCCCACATGTGTAAGAGTGATGCGCATGATTTGTTAGCCCTCAAGGACGGTGCCCCATGTAACCTGGAACCATTTGTAAAGCGGATCTTGTCCAAAATATATAGTATCGCATTGCCAGAAGAAATAGGGACCTGGGTTTCGGGGAATTAGTCGGAAGGGCTTGGGATGTAAGGATTGCGAAGCAGTTTTTTGAATGGACCTTCCGAACGAGGTAAAATCTTGGTCTGTAAGTGATTACACTTCCTGCTGGTGCAAGCGGAGGAAGGCTGGGGCTAGCCTTGTGTTACATTGGGCTCGTCTGCCGGGCACTCTGAGCTATGGGATATAGGGTCGCAAGCCCAAGTTCCTACATGTATGGGATTCTATGTTACATTTCCAAGCATATTCCATTAACTTGAAGGATGCGGAAAGAGAGGCCGTCTGGCAGTGCCTTGTGATCTCTCTCACGACATACTTGTAAAGCTTTGCCCCCGTCGCCATCGTTGATAACCAGACATACTTCTCAGCCATTTCATGCCATGATCTGTTCTTTCTACTGAATTACGTTTATGAGGACGTTGAGCCTTACGGAAAAAGTTCGAGTCGGCACGCAATCGGAGGTTGCTTTTGGGGAGCAACCATGCTGACAACGTACTGTCCCGGTGGCACTGCAGTTGAAATTATCTATATTGGAGTTATTGGTCCTTAAAGATGCGGCACGGGCATCCGCAACATGCAGAGAATGGAGGGACTTGCTGAAGAAAACAACTTGGCGCATGTGTGTATGCGCTGCGTGTGGAGCACATCTCTTCCATCCAAGGTAACTTCTAGGGGGCAGAGCGTCTTAAGAAGGAAAATAATTCATGAGGACAACATATCAGCTCCCCTTGGCATTCACTCTCACCTCCAGTGTCCCGGACCAGCTTGTTGAGGTTGTTCATCACTTCCTGCCGGTAGCGTCGCACGCTCCTTTAAAGATTTCTGGTGTGTTTAAGTGTTTGGCGGCCCAAGTTCGTTTCAAGTGTGTACTCAAAATGATCGAGATGGGGTTTTGTCAGGTAAGTGGTAGAGGCTTAAGAGGCTCCAGTTGGTTATCCCATTCTTTAGAGTTTGAGGACTCTTATTCATAAAGGCCCATTCTTATACAACGGACTCCAACCATACAACAGACTCCGATATGGAGAGCCTGTAGGATAAAGAAAGGAAGGATCCCGACCCACTCAACCCCCCACACCCGCCACCCACACACCCACCCACCAACCCCCCGCACCCGCCACCCACCCACCCACTCACCCACACACACACACACACACACACACACACACACACACACACGCACGCACACACACACACACACACACACACACACACACACACACACACACGCACACGCACACGCACACGCACACGCACACGCACACGCACACACACACCGTCGTTGCTGCTGCTGCTGCTGCTGCATGTTCCTCTTTGTCCTTCACTGCTGCATTTAGATTCTTGTATGCCACTATCTGGTATTGTCGTCGTTCTGTACATTGCAGGGCCATGAATAGCCACGCATGGGTGTAGGCAATGCAAGAAGCAAGTGGTGGCCGCCCCCCTCTTGCTGGAGGATGGATCGGTGCATTGCGTGGATGGTGAAGCCGGGTCCAACTTTGCAGATGGGCCAATGCTGCGCCAAATTAGGCGCCTGCCCCCTTACCTGGCCACTCTCATAGGCAAGGAGAGGAATGCCTGCCACGTTTGCTGCCCTTCCTGCTCCTTGGTGCTGGGGGTACGCTGCCCTCTCCCTTCGTCCGCTCCTCCCCTGCCCTGCTGAACAGATTAGGAGCGCTGTGTATGGACCTTCTTGTTCATCCTTGTCACTACCACTGCCATTGTCGTTGGTGTCCGTGCTGGTGTCACTCTTCTTGTTTTAGTCGCTTACGTTGTGCTTTTGATGTTGCTGCTGCTGCTGCTGCTGCTGACTTTATTACTGTTGCTGTTGCTGTTTTGGTTGGTGGTGATTGTTGTTGCTGCTGCTGATTTTGTTGTCGCTGTCCTTGTCGTCGTTGCTGTGCTGAACAGACCATATCAAGATGAGCAACAACACCAGAATACAGAAGGCTAAGCTGTAACAGAAATGACGGCCTGACACTTAAAACAGATGAACATCAGAAGTGATGTTTCTGATTATGATGTTGATGAGGGTGGTGGTGGTGGTTGTGGTTGTGGCAATGGTGTTGAATATTGTACCAAGTAGCACTGCAGCTGTGGCGCAAACAGCAGTAATATTGATGCGTAGTGTGGCATACAAAGCCAACAACAAACAACAATAGCAGCTTTGGAATGACGACGATGAATTCCGCAGATATGATTCTCCTATACAGATATTAGGGGATAGCTGCAGCTTCTGCGTACCTGATGGATGATGGTGATGATGTTGATGATGATGATGATTGGTGCTGGTGGTGGCAAAGATGATGATAATGGTAAGTGGTGGTGACGATGATGACGATAGTTGGTGATGGTGATGATGATGATGATGATGATGATGATGATGATGATGATGATGATGATGATGATGATGATAGTAAGTGGTGATGATGGTGATGATGACGATGACAAGTGCTGGTGGTGGTGATGATGATGAGGAGGAGGAGGATGGTTTTGGATGATATGTTAGATGGTGATGGTGATGAGATTGAGTTCAAAATCACTATCAAGCCATGTTGCGTTCATGTCTATCACACCCTGCTACACTGCTTGTTATGGAAATTTGTCACATCTCTGTTTGTCATAGAAATTTGTCACATCACTGCTGTTGGTAGGATGACCTTCACAAGCACATGCGCATCCTCACATAACCAGAGATGAGGCTAGGCTTCACAAGATCAACCGCCGGGAGTATTGGGGTGGGAACTTAGGCCTCTCGCCCCCATCTTCCTTTTCCTGTCAACGACGTCAAGTTTCAGGACGTCAAGTTCGAGGATCGTCAAGTATAAGGATCGTCAGACGTCAAGTCTGAGGATCGGCGTTCGGGCTGTGCAGCTGAGGCTGCTGGAAATTGGAAACGTGATTATGGCTGGGGACTCGGGCTCTGATCCCTTCCTCAAGAATTCGCTCATCGTCTGCCGGAAGTATGTGCGCCGTGTGGATGCTGATGGGGACGAGGCACCAGAGGAGGCCCAGCTCGTACCGCCTGGTGACAATGACGTCCTGAGGTACAACCCGAATCACCCTCTCCATAACCTGCCCCTCCTCAAGTCATATCCTGCTCTATCAGAATGTTCTTCGACACCTTAATGTCCGAAAAGGAAGATGGGATGGAATGGGATGGACCTTGACATATGAAAAGGAAGATGGGATGGAATGGGATGGACCTTGACATATGTAAAAGGAAGATGGGATGGAATTGGAGGGGCCTCGACATATGAAAAGGAAGATGGGATGGACCTTGACATCTGAAAAGGAAGATGGGATGGAATGGGATGGACCTTGACATATGAAAAGGAAGATGGGATGGAATGGGATGGACCTTGACATATGAAAACGAAGATGGGATGGAATGGGATGGGAAATGGAAGATGGGAAGATCCTTGACATTGCTAGGCACAGCGCTCGAGTCTAGTCGTCACAGCGTTTGAGGGTTGCCATCATGAGGTATGCACGAGGAAGACTTCCCCTGCCACTCCCCTTTCCACTGCCTTAAGCATTCGCCGGCATAGGGCATCCCCCATCACTTCCAGGACCAGTTCCTGTGGGACGTTACGGTTTACAACGGGCTTCTTGGGGCGCCCCCGCCAGGTGCACTGGGGTGAGGCGCGTAACGGGCAAGGGCCCCTGTGGGCAGGCCATGTTCCGCAGAAGGGATGTGCTTTCTGAGGAGCATTGCTGGGTGGCCCAAGACACCAACTGCCTTGAGAGATCGTATTACATAAACCACCTGGTTCCCGGCAGCTTCCAGGTCGGGCCGCCCCGCAAGGAACGCCTCATGCAGGTCTGCTCCACCCCCTAAAACCCCCCCCCCCCCTTGAAAAAAAAACCCCAAAAAAAAAGAAAGAAAAAAACCAAAAACAAAAAAAAGTTGGGCCCCGCCTTCTCTCCCCCCTCTATCCCTTTCCGGCTCTCACCTCTCCCAACTATCACCTCTAAAACTCACCATCCTCGCCCCTTCCCCCGGCCCGCCCCCTCCACTAAGTACGGGTGCCCGTGCGCGCATGTGCATCTGCCAACGGGGTGTGTTGTCCTCATCTAGGAGGATGAGCTGTGTCGTTGTTGCATGCTCGGCAGAATTGAGAGAGGAGAGGGGGGGGGGGAGCGAGGGGGGAGGAGAAGGGGGGGATGAGGGAGAGAGATCATTGATGCTTGGATTGGTGGATGCTACTGGATGTATGGATGGAGTAACACTGTCGGCGTATCCCAGGTGTTGTAATGATGGGGAAACGCACCTTGATCGTAGTTGTGGTAGTTGTAATGATGTGGAAACGCTCCTTGATCGTAGCAGTGGTGGTGGTGATGATAGTAGTAAAGGTCCTGGCAGTAGTGCGTTTGGAGATTGTTGTGGCAGAGATGGAGGTTCGTCAACATCTTCGTCTCCAATTCTCCAATGACAATATCAATATTCACCATCATTGGAACCATTGTGGTCATCCTGGTCATCATCGTGAGTGGTGGGTGGCGACGATAGTATCACCATTTTGACGTCGTTTGGTATGTCACAAGGAGGTGATATTCCAGATAGGGTGTATCTACTGCAGGCGATGGTACACATGTCATTCATTATATAAGATGTAATGTTATGTAAGTCATGTGTCAGCTGCACTTGATGGTACATATGTCACCTGTCAGCTGTAAAAGGCTTACTCCCATAATATTCACGTGATGGTGGTACATATGTCATATGTCAGGTGTGAATGACCTAGTATCAATATCATAATCACATGGTGCTGGTACTAAGGTGGCGCGCATGTCACATGTCACCGGGAAGTGGTGAACGATCTTTATAATTGAAAAGATATTGGTGCACATGTCGGCAGCTTACAGCTTCAGCAGATTGCCCGAAGGCCTGAACGTTTTCGGCGCACCGTTTGTCAGCTATAAGTGATACAATGAGATTGTACCCACAAGGTGATGGTCCCGCACATTTTTGGTGCGTCGTCTGTCAGCTTGAAGCGATACACTGATATTGTAAACTACAAGATGACGGGGCTCTTGGTCTGTGGCCAGGGAACCATGGAAGTGGCAGATGTGAGCTGTTCAGCGTGCGAGGGCATCATCGGCTGGAAGTTCGTGAAGGACTGCAGCGCAATGCTGGTCAATGTTGCTCAGGCAGGCCGCTTCGGGATCCTGGCCTCCTCCTTTAATCCTGATCGCCAGCAATGCCAAATGTACCGTAACCACGACATTGCATAGCCTGTTTTTGCACCGTTGGGTCTCGTCCGCTCCGGTGGAATGGACCCTCTCATGTACCACAATCATGCATCGCATGGCCATGCACTTTGCATTGTATATTACATTGCCTTGTAGCTGTACACCGCATGGCCATGTGTTTGGCATTGTATATCATAGATTTTTGTAGCCGTACAGCACGTGGCCATGTACGTGGCATTGTATATCGCATTGCTTTGTAGTTGCACCCCGCATGGCCGTGCACGTTGGAAAATGAAGGGCGTGTAATTAGAGTTTTACATTGCTAGGTTTGTACTTGATTAGGGTAATTGCATAACTTCGCACTTGTACATCATCGAGCCTGTATACGTGGCATTGGCACATCGTATAGTTTCCCAGCAGTAGTTCGTTCAGCCTCGCAATTGGTGTCTGTGGCACATCTTGGGTTAAATGTCTGCTAAGCTGATCTCTACTTCCCATTTCCCAAATGGCCACATGAACACCATGGATGCAAGTAGGGGTTGGCCAGTAGTGTTGGTGTTCATGTGTTTCGCGTTTTGGTCCAACGTCTAGGATATTGTGGAGGCTGGTCCATCTCGACAGCCTCTAGTGGCTGGGGCTGATGTAATCTTCTCTATGTTGCAAGAGTGTGAACAGAAAGTCCAGCCCAATGTATCAACAACCCGAACCCGAATGTTTCAAGCTACAAGTCACAAACGCCGAGCAGTCCAGCTGGCGACCCACAGCGGCCTTTACTATCGTCTCTTTTCTTCTGCATACATCTCCTGTCAAGCGTCCAGGCCGCTTTGGAGGCTTGCTGGACGTGGGCCCCTCACCGTTCTTTCTCTGTGAGCGGAAGGAACATCAAGTGGAAAATGAGACCAGGAAGGCCATGGCAACTGCAGTTGGAAGTGCAGGGCTTTCATGCGAAGGAGAGACTTACCTAGAGGAGAAGAAGATAAACTTTCGTTTTCTGTGATAGGGAGGAACATCGAGTGGAAGATGAGACCAGGGCACTTGCAGTTGGAAGCGCAAGGCTTTCAAGTGAAGGAGAGACTTGCGCTAGAGTGAATAGAGGAGAAGATAAATTGAGAAAACCTCAAAAGCGATAACTTCCTTTTTAGAAGAAAGAGTGAAGCCTATCCTATCCGCACGCCTTTTTGGACAAAAGCGTGAAGCCTATCCTAACTTCAAATGCAGTTGAGCTGGAAAAGTCTCTCCTGCTCCAGCCCCTGCTGAAGGGCGATCTGAAAGTTTCAACTTGAAAATTAAATGAATCGTAGGCTAACTCAGTGTGGTGCGCGTCAAGACACTGGTGCAGATCCTCTGGTGTGTGTATTGTCTCTTCTGATGATACAGCAGACGAAAGACCTTCACAGTGTGTTAAACTTTCGATCCCACATGTTAGCAGCACTTGACCTTCTCAAGATATATTCTGAAGCACTGTGTCTCGGGTTCCCTTTTGAGGTGGTCCAACAGGCGGGGAGACCAGCGTGGGCATGACTGAACATGTGGTGAAATTTTAAGCCTGTCCGTAAAGTGTGTGCGCAACACATTGAGAAGCTACCCAACAGGCCTGTGCAATTTCATGCGCGTCTGCAGGATCAGAGCTCGGAAGGTGGTTATGGGTTCCACGTGACCCCTTGACTCGCACCTAGCCGACCTTTGCAGTTTTCAACGATCTCACGTGGTCGGTTTGTGGTTGGGGGCCGCGATGATATGCGCGTCGTCTCCGTTCGGGATCGCATTACGCTAGGCTTAGTCGTTCTTGTCAATACCAAGATCGAGCGAAGCTGCGGTACCGGGCTACGTGACCCCAATTTGAACGTACCATCTGGATCTGTTCGTTAGTTACAAGGATCTACTCAAGTTGCGGCAGAAATGAAACGTTGAACAAAAGCTCAACTGGAATCACTTTGCTACTGGTTTTTGATAGAATATAAGTATGGCATATACAGTGAGTTTACACGGCGCCTTTGTGCATACCGAAGGTCGACTTGGCCTCCGGCAGGAACCTTCAGCGGCTCTTCCAAGAGCGCATCGGGCATGCTTGCATTCCCAGAGGATACATGAATCAAATATTTGCTGCTCTTCATCAAGGACCCGGGGGCCAGATAGGCCCTTGGTGGCTAAAGTAAGTCCTACCTTGACCGGAGGCGAGATATTTCTGTTGTCTGTGCCCGCATCAAATCAATTATTTGGGTGTCAATAACATAATCAGTGGAATAATAAACAGTGGTAGTAGATCATTGACTAAAGTGAATCCAGGGCATCGGTTAGGTTTTCGATTTCACGTAGCGCCTATTTCCTTCTCGTGCAGGCTGTCCTTGACAAAGCGACTCCGATGACAACGAAACTAGAGCATCCTATTGTTCTTGACAAAGGAATCGTAACGGGGGAAGCCTTGCGTGCGGAGATCCCAACTGCGTCCCGAACGGCGGAAAAGCTTCGTCTAGTGATCTTGGGTAGCGGGTGGGGCGCCATGTCCATCATCAAAAACCTCTCTCCACGTAAGTTCCCTGTTGATATTTGTCTGTGCGCTGAAGATCGGCAGTCTTACCTGCTTGGGACTCGACACCGCGTTCCAATGGAACCAAGGAAACCGTTAAAGCCGGAGACCGCTAAAGCATAGTCTCAATGGAGAGACGATGGGACTGGAGGAACAAATATACACTTGGTTTTTGCTGATTACTTTTGGTTCCGTCACACACCCCACTCCTAAGGTTATTAATTCCAGTTGTTGAGCATATTCACCTTGCCCGGCCTCCAACAACGCAGATTGTCCCAGTAAAGGAAGTCGCCCTCTGTCCAGAGACACTTTCAACATTGGCTGGTCATGAGGCCCAAGGACAAAAACATTGTTTGCCCTTTGCTTGCCATGAGGTTGCTCCTTGAGGTGTAAAAAACATCAACCAGACACAAACTGATCAAAAGCTGTTATGCTGTATCGTGCTCGTATCATCATGACAATGGGTGCTCTACCTCGAAGGGAAAAGTTTTTGTCAAAGGAATGACGGCAATGCAGGAGGTTCTCATGACTCCTGAACAGAATATGCTCCAAGGCACTGACGTCTTGCTTCTTTGGGCCCAGCTTTCCAGATGTCCCAAAACTGTACCTTACCACCCTGAGTCCCTTCCAGAAATTTGGTGGTCAAATTTGGTTGGACAGTATCTATGAGGGCCCTTTAGTGTTTAGAAGGCATCACCCCCCGGTTTTGGGGGGTGGGTGGGGTAAAAAGAGCACGGATCATCAGAAGGCGTTGTTAGTGGCATCTTAGTACATCTGCATGTCTCTGATTGTCATGTGGGAACCAATTGTTTTATTTTTGGCTGCAGGGGACGCGGAGATGTACAATATTTCTGTCATTTCCCCCCTCAACCATTTTGTGTACACTCCTTTACTGCCCAGTGCAGCGACTGGCAGCGTGGAGGACCGCTCTATTGTGGAACCTGTACGACGAATTCTCAAAGGCAAGGTGGGTGATCTTCTTGTCCGAACTCTTTCACCTTCGATGCCAATCAATTCTGCTTTTTATAATGCCATTTCTTTCCGTCCCAGCACTCATCAAATCTGCCCCATTGTATGTCGAAAGGCTGTCTCGGGTCCGAAATGTTTGTCAGATGTCCGACGTGGCCAACACTCCTTTTCTGTGCCGCTATCAACTCCTGTTTGTTTCATGCAATGCCTGCATCTGCTTGCTGATGTGCAACCCTTGGCTCTGTTGCGGCAGATCCAAGGGTGTCCTTTGCGCACGCTATGAAACCCACGCTTTCGAACCCAGTGTGCGCACGCTTTCAAGCCTAAAAGTTGTAAATTTACTCACATGCAGCAAGTACCCTCAAAGAGTGGGGCTTAAGAAGGCATTTCTTGCCCCTATGTGTATTCGCAAAAGCCCTTCGCCATCTGTGCAATCTGACCGAGCTTTCTCCTGGGGAGGGCACAGGCTGACTTCTACGAGGCGGAGTGTCTTTCCATCGACCCCCAGAAGCAGACTCTCACATGCGTCAAGCAGTTCTGTGCTGTTTGCGCCACGAAGGAAGGCGCTCATCACTCAGATGCGGACCACACCTTCCAGGCACGCAACCCCCGTTCTCTGTCGTGGAGACCTTTGATGCTCTGTCGTGGACCTTTCATGCTCTGTCGTGGACCTTTCATGCTCCGGCGTGGACCTTTCATGCTCTGTCGTGGACCTTTTGTGCATCTCTTAACAAAGGGAAGTGAGCTCATTTTGTTTGTTCAAATCGATGCTAGGAATTCCCCATGTGTTAGCAAGGCTCTTGTTTACCTTCATAAAAAGCCCTTGATTGCTGGATACCTGCACGGAGGCGAGTGGTGCATGGGTTGGGCTGCAGGTGCCTTATGATGTTCTGGTGGTTGCTGTCGGAGCATCCACAAACACATTTGGCGTCCCCGGCGCAGAAGAGAACTGCTTCTTCATGAAGGTGAGCATCCCAAATCTCCCTCATCCTTTATGCTTTGCCACTACCTGCCGTCCCTTATGCCGTCCCTTGCCATTGTCGTTAAGCTCACAACCCCCTATCTCACCCCCCCCCCCCCTCTCTCTCTCTCTCTCTCTCTCTCTCTCT
>KV908511.1:17500-40000 GCA_002005505.1 Botryococcus braunii
CCCCTCCCTTCAAGTACTTCCACATGGGTAGCCTTGCCTACTTAGGCGCGGACAGGTAGCTCCTGGACCCCTCTTCCTCCTCTTTCCTCCCGCCCCCTTGTCGTCCCTGCGTGCCCGCATGTTGCGCACGCATGTGTGCAAGCGTGCGCCTGCGCGCAATTACCGTGCTTGTTCTCTTTCTTTTTTTGGGGAGGGGGGGTGTTGTGGGTAGGTGGGTTTTGGATGGGTAATGTGTCTGTGGGGTCGGGCAGGGGCTTCCCTCTCACGACCTCTCCTTCGAGTCGTAGAAGTACAGAGATGGGGAAGTCAGACGCTTAATTGACTACTTGATTACTTGATAAACGATTTATTTATACACTCACTTAACAAAATAACTGAAGATTCAATCATAAATCCTCTCACTCACTCAATTACTTTGTTTTCATGATTGGATTTTCAGTTATTCTGTTAAGTTTTTGAGTTCCTCACTTCTTCAATTGCCCTGACACCTAAAGATTGTTGGTCCTCTACTTTCTGTTGGGTTTCTGAGGCAAGGCGGTCATTCTTTGGAGGGACCCTGTTTGCTGAATGTTGGGTTTTTGCGGAAAGGGAGGAGTCCCTTAAAGAGACACCAACTCGCCCTCTGCCCCTCTTTTTTTTTTTTTTTTTTTTTTTTTTGGGGAAGGGGCTGATGTTTTTGCGGGAGCTCGTGAGCTAATGTTGGGTGGGATCCGGGGGTGCGCACAGTGCTGTAATGGACTTGCCGTTCTCGGGGCCCTTTGGAGTGCTGAAGGGCTGGCTCATCGGCTGGGCATGGCGCGGTATGGAGACCTTCATGCAGATCAGTGTTCGCAACCAATGGCTGGTGGCCAACGACTGGGTCCGCACAAGAGTTTTCGGGCGCGACATCAGCAACCTTTGACAGAATACATCCGCGACCTATTTAGAGAATTGGGCCTCGGGCTCTTTCTCAAGGAAGATCTGGAGCGCCCCCACCCCCCCCCCCCCCATCCTAAGTGAAGGATGTGTCGTGCCCCCAATCTCCACGGGGACTGGAACTGCATATGCATCGTCCATTGCCAGCACAACGTGCTCCCGTCTTTTGAGGGATGATGGCAGCAGTATCTTCAATCATTATTCACCAACTGTGACCTCTTGTGGTGCACTCCTGTGCTCAGGAGCCGAGTCGAGTGTAACCACATATGTGCGGTGAAAGAACTGAAATTTCGTCTAATTTTTAAGTTCACTGGAGAAGATCTCTGAGTTTGTTATTATGCTCATGGAAAGGAAGGATAGAATATTTTCAGAGCCATGGATGGGAAGGAACGCTCGATTTGCTGGAGAACTAATGTTAGTATTTTTAACGTCCGGACTGTCGGGAAAACAGCTGCATACCACATGAAATCTCCACATTGGTAATTCCGTATGTCTATACAGTAAATCAATGGGATGTGAACCTGGTGTATTATTTTTGCTGTTTTGAGTTCTGGTACTCAAATCTGGAAAACATTGTTGTCGTGTCAGCACACAAGCCGACATTGACGAGACTTGGTCGGCTGCTCAGCAGCTATTTCGAGAACTGGAGATGCTCAGATTATTAAATCTGGACCGGGTGCCTTCACAATCTGTCGCAGGATCAGGCGGTAGCTAGGTTCAGGTTCTTAATCATAGCTCATCACGTTCAAGAGGCCATCGCACCCCATATTGGGGTGGAGGGGCAGTTTCGTGCAGGCACTGGACTGCCGTATACAAGTATGGTATGGTCATGCTTTACAGAAGAATTTGTGTGGAAGTGGCACGTTTTCTCAGATGCGGCGTCTTCATTTCTGTGACACATTTGATGCGATCCACTTTGTGATTCTTCCCAACTCCTCACACCCAATTCCATCTCTCCAAGAAGGGGCGGGAAGGGCGCTTAGAAGGAATGTATGTATTCAGGGGAGAGGGGGAGAGGAGTTGACCAGTATTCCCTTTTTGGGGAGGTCCACAGAAAAGGAAATAACTTGGGTAGAGGCCCGTGGCTATTACAGGAACCATCTGTGACATTCATTGGAAAGGAAACACGCTTGGGTGAGGCCCGTGGCATATTTAAATATGCTGCAGGTTCCCGTTTTGCAATTGTGGTGGGCCAAGTAGCCTTCGTTCTCCGTTTGGGACGGGCACGAGTGCAGACATGATGTACACTAGTGGATTGTACTTGATATGCCCCTTGTCCCTCAACATGCAGCATGCTGTGAGCCTTTTGGGGCGAGCTCTACATGCTTGGAGTACATACCCACACATGCATTTCATTGTGTGGTAGCCAGATTGATTTGTATTCTTGTGAACATGCTTGTGTGTCAAGCAGAAGCGCTGCAGCACGAGTACAGGGGCGAAGCAACGTTCTCTGCTGCAGATTTTTACTACTTGTTTATGACTGGAGTATTGACTGGAGAAGTTGTTCATGCGGTTCCTATCACAAATCAAACGATTTGGGGGCCGGAGGGAATCCAACCTCATTCGACTCCCCTGCCCCATACGGGCAACTCTGAATTCTGAAGGTTTGACCTTGGCTTCGAAACTTTGCATGGACGTTTTGTCAGCAGCACATAAGAGGTGCCAGTTGCTGGTCCGTTTGTAATCTCATGCTGTACAACTTTATTTGGTGGTCTATACGTCGGGGCATAGAGCATAAACAGGGAACCGTGGCCCATGGCCATCTGCCCTTCAGAAGGTTGTGGCCCCACATGCAGGGTTTATGGTGTGCGGTTTGGATAGGCTTCACTCTTTATTCTAAGTAACAAAACGCCCCAAGCTTGGGCCTTAAGGGCAACCAACTCTAGGGCACATGTACCTAATCATTTGGCCTTACGTTGCATACGATTGATCCCCCAAATACATCTCCACTATCCCTAGCTATGGCTTTAGCTGTACCGACTCCGCTGACAGAAAATGTTAGTTGTTAAACCGGCAGGGCAATTGTGAAACACAATATTCAAATTGATAACTCCAGGTGAACAGACATTGCTTCTAATCAGAGATATCTCATGGCGTCTGGCCGTGGGCATGCCAATTGCAACCGACACACACATGGTTACATCACTGCAGCGTTTGCACGTGCACGAAAGAAGCCGCCCGCTTTTGAGAGCTTACGAAAGCCCAGCTTTTGCTGATAAGAGCCCTCAGTCATTTGCTATAACAAGCACGCTGCTGCTGCTGCTTAATTAACCCATCAGAACCTGACGTGCACTTTCATCAGCGCAAAAGTAAGCTATTTGCCCCCCCCCCCCCCCCGCGGCCCTCCCCTCTCTCGCACGCGGGGGGTCCCATTGGAGGTGGGGAGTCCCCACCCCCACCACCCCCCACATACAACTGCTTTTCTTAATGTGGTTATCTTTGCTACATAGTATGTATAATATATTGTTTTTTGCCACAACTGACGGGGTTAGGTTAAGCTCCGAAGCTCCAGCATGGATCCAGGCAAGGCAAGGCATGGCACAGCCGCTCATGCACGTGGTCTCCAGACTTAATTTCAGTTGCAGCACTCCTCATACAGGCGTCGCCCAGAGGAGTGGCACGGCAAGACAAACTTTAAATGGCATGATATCATATAAGCGACTATTACATATTCCATACCACAATCACTTCACATTACACTTGACCTTACTGATCAGTTCATAATTATGGACTCCAAGAAAAAGTCAAAAGTCAATATTCTGTGCAAGACGGCTCCCATATATGTATATACACATAAGATCCTCTCATCATTCAACGATAAACGCTCCTGCGTACCCGTCTACTGTGGAAAATTTTAACACCCTCATCTTGTGGTCGGCAAGGATTGGTCAATGACGCCGACAGGTTGGCAGGGGGAGGGGGGGTGGACTGTGGAATTTGAGGCTTGTTGATGTCGATCGCACTGGAAAGCAGCTTCTTCTCCCACAATGACTGAGGTCCAAGATTTTTCATGACTCCTGCCTTTCGTTCTAAATTTAAGAAGTTACCCTGACCCGACCCTTAACTAGCGAGATTTAAGGGTACAGTGGGAACTCCGCGACCACATGGACCTGAGCCGCTTCAAGCGGCAACTGGAACAGGGCCTCCAAGCTTCTTCGGCCTATACTTCCCAACTTAAACAAAGAAGAGAAATCTCCAGATAGCCACAGTAGCTCGTAGAGGAGCGTGAACTCTTAATTTACAGCGAATCATCTTTGTCTAAATTAATGGCTCTAAAGCTTTTCTCTGGGAATTCCAATACTTCCACATGTGCGCCTAAATGGGACTAGAGCTTTTGTCACTACCTGTAGTGAAACTCTAGGATGTTGCTTATTTCCTGGAGTATGGCCTTTGCATTGCTCTATACCTATCTAATGGTATATTGCACGTGCGCCAGTACAACCTCCTCTAGGTAGTCCTTAGTTGACTGCCAAGGAGTCGACCGCAAGACTTTAATTCGCACTGCCTATATGAAGGCTCCGCGCATGTCAGATGGTAACTTCGCATACTCTTCCGCTTGTTAAACTGCCTGATGATTTCAGTGTGAAACTTCGAGGTAAACCCACTCTAAGCATCACCTTAGTAAAGAGAACAGGACATGGCCAATACTGGATTAATTCTGGCTTTACACGTCAGTGCCACGGCCTGCAGGCAAATAGCACACGCCACACAGCTTGTATAGACATAGATAACCCCGTAATGGAGGAAATAACCATAATAACACGGTCAATTACTGCTGAAACTATGGACAATAACAGCCACAGTAACAGCCATAGAATCAGCACGCTAGACCAGCTCAATGCCATTCCCCGGACTGTACGGAAGTGTGTCATTGCATTAATTAATCATACAATGACACGATATGACATCCAAAAAATACCATGACCCCCTCATTTCAACAAATGACGGATCATACCGCCACCAAATGACCCCGGCCAACTCATGGCAATCAAAACTTCACAAATGCACTTTACGGCACATGGACTGAATGACTGTCCACAACTCCGTAAAGCAAATTGCAGGCAGGGACAGGCCATTGTTTAACAACGGGGGAACCTCGGAAGAGGTCTGGAATCTAGGTGCTCAAGCACAAAATAGAAAGCAACAACAAAAATAATTCCTTAATCCTAAATTCAAAGAGTTCCACCTGCGGAAAGATAGAGGACAGACATGGCGCACCTCGGCTCCAACACCAAACTCGGAAGTTCGACTCGAGCTCATACCTGAAGCCAACGTGCACAGAACGCAACTGCAGCAAAAGTATCTCAAAACGCCATATATATTACTTGCTCTTAAATTTATATGTCACCCACGTCCACTTATATGTCACCCACGACTACCATTAGCATGGAATTTCAACAACCACGTCATAACAAACCTTCCACAAAAGGTTTGTATATATATCATCCGTCGATTAAGCCTGCAAGGAACTTGTTAATCCTGTCATCCGGCTTCTCACTCTAACCGGCAAGCCACCTTCCAACCCACAACTTGAGAACTATGACCAACTCTGTCCTAGCCTGAGGCGCCATCACTCGAGGTCCGGTAACCACACAACGGTCAGCAATCTTCCGGAGGTGACTCGCCCAAAGCCAGCAGACGCTGTGTTGCAAGCGCGCGAATCCCCTCTTGGCTTGGCAGGACTGGCAGCGAGGGGGCAGGCTGGGTGGGTGGCACATTCCTTCCCATTTTACTCTCTTCAAGGGTCAGTGCCAACGTACCATGAGGCTGCCAGGTTCCGCGCGAGACCCCCCTCCCATAATTTCGAGAGCGTTCCCTAAACCATACCCTCTCGCGATCGCCCACGCTCACGGAGCGGGCCTGTGGCGGGGACCGCTTCCATCCCCCCACTCCCTCACCGGTGGCCAGGCTGGTACAGATCTCGTCCACTCTTGAGCTGCGGTGTGCCGTACCCAAGCTGACGCTGGCGCGGTCTGTCCCGCCTCCGCCCGTCACTGCTGCTGCCATCCTGGAAGATGTGGCCTCCACTACGCTGGGGCCCACCAGGGACGCGGTCCCCGCGGGACGGGTCTCCTGGCTCAGGGCAGGGCCTTCTGTTGAGCCTCCCACAGACAGCATTTGCTCCCCCCGCGTGATAGAGGGCCCCGTCGCTACCCTGGACTCCGAGGGCTCGACCGTGGGGCCGGTACCCGTACTCCCATGAGAAGCTTGCCTCTCACAGGCGAGGGCACTCGCCCCCGCCGGGCTTCCCCGCCTTGGCGGGACGTCCTCCAAACTGCCCCCTGGCAGTGCGGCAGACGGGCGTGCCGCGGAAGTGTTGCTTGGGGAATTTGCATTGTCCTGAGACACTGGCGGAGGCCGGAAACGAAGAGGAGCACAGGGCGCTGCGGGGTGCCGCGACGGAGCAGCAGGCGCGAGGGGAGAGTCCACACAGAAAAGGGGGCTCTCCAGGGAGGGGGACCGAGAGCGGCCCGCGAGAGAGTGGGACAGCTCGAGGACGGGCCGCTGCTGCGGGGCAGGGCTCCCGCGCAGAGGAGACCCTGAGCGGAACCGCAGATGGGGGCTCCGAGGGTGGGAGCGATGGCCGCCCACCCGCCCAGCAACCACACGGGGCGCCCCAATCCGGCGGGACCGGTGCCCTCGAGGCACCGGCCAAGCTGACGCGGCCTCGGCTTCTCTCCCAGCACTGCCCGGGCCCATGGGACCCGTCACCCCGGGCGGGCTTGTGGCTTGTGCGGGCTCGTGAAACAGAGTCCACTGCTCCCTCTGGACTCTCGCCGACTGGACAGCTGCCTGGAGCCTCCCCTCCCTCTCGCTCGAGGGGTGGTGCGACGCTACCCTGGGTGTAAGCGTTACTCGTGACCCCCTTCTCCGCACGCCTGGGTCTTGCCGTGCCGCCGGCCTTGAGGGGGCTGCCGATGGCCAGACAGCTGGAGAAGGGGCTGGCGCAGGTCCCACAGCCCGGGAAGGGCCACCCCGAGACGGGCCAGAGTCCATGTGGCCCACAAAAACAATGCCGTCGCTGCCTTCGGAAGCTGCCCGGGAAGGAGGGCATGTCGGGGAGGGAGACCCGGTCAGGTCGATGAAGGCGGTGGTTGAAGCGGTACCGGGCTCAGGCCTGCGGGGTCCACCCAAGGACTGTGAAGCGGGACGCGGCTCAGGCCCGCGGGGGCCACCCAAAGAGTGTGAAGCGGTACCGGGCTCGGGCCTCCGGGGGCCACCCGGAGCGTGCGGCAAGGGCCCCCTGACGGGCAAAGGGGGGGTGGGGTGTTCGCGAAAACGTGCAGCCCATAGGTTAAACGCGCTGAAGTGATCTACTGGCTCGTCTTCCACGCCCTGCATACAGCACAGGTGCGGATCTCGTTAACGGTGGGGAGCTCTGTATACGATAAGGCGTATACAGAGCTCTCGGCATTCACTTAAGCTTTGAAACGATGTCCAAACCTAACCCTGGTTACATTGATGTCCATTCCCTTTCAGGCGACTATCGGATATCAGCTTTCGGACTGGCTAGGATCCCGTTGACAAGTAGAGCGAGTCCTTCCGCAGTGCATTACTGTTTCCTCCCCAAATCCCACCCGCGCACCACTATTCAGGTACTCACATCTGCCCTCAAACTGCAATGCCACCTGCAGGACCATGGTATCCGCGGTAACAGTGACTCGCGGCACAAAATGACTTGCCAAGCATAAGACCTTGCAGTACGCCCATCTGCTGTCGGGCGCCCACAATGTCCCCTTCCGTCATCCGAGGAAGGCAAACACAGACACAGACACCGGCCGCCCCCCCCCCCCCCCCAACACACACACCTACCAACAACCACCCACCCACACATTCACACACATGGAGGCACAAATACACACTCTCTCACGCCCCCCCCCCCATACACACACACACATACCGCCCAGCACAGGGACAACATGAAAAAGAAAGAGAGCTAGTCGCTCGGGAACTCACCGCTGCTGGAGGGCGTCCACGTGCATAACGAACTATTTGATCGTACGTCACCATAGTCACTCGGGACAGCGCGAAGCACCTGCAAAATACACATCACTCTCACCGTCTCTTGCCTCCCACGGAAAAAAGGTCAAACTTCCCAGAAAAATACTTACTGTGGCAGCTAATAACATGCTAGCTGAGGCTCTTCATTTTGCCCATGTACCAACCAAAATATAGGAAATGCTCCCCCTCGTCCTCCCCCACTGGCAGCAGAAGACCAGTCCTGCCGCGTTCTCACAATCGGCCAATCCTTACCCCACGCGCGCGCGCGCGTGCACACACACACACACACACACACACACACACACACACACACACACACACACACACACACACACACAGGCATACACACACGCGCACACACACGAACACGAGAGACAGGCACGAAGCCAAAGAGCTCCTTATCCCCCCCCCCCCCCGGGCCAAAATGTGTGTATCACTCTTTGCTCCCAACTCTTGAGAATTGTGGGGCCTGTTCCACCTAATCGGCCTCTATAGTTGGACATAAGAAACCTCCTTCCTCCTCCGTCTAGCAGTTGGACATAAGAAACCTTCTTCCTCCTCCCTCCCTCCCCCCTTCTCTCTCTCTCTCTCTCTCTCTCTCTCTCTCTCTCTCTCTCTCTCTCTCTCTCTCTCTCTCTCTCTCTCTCTCTCTCTCTCTCTCTCTCTCTCTCTCTCTCTCTCTCTCTCTCTCTGCGCAGGCAGCACGGTGGCTCATATGGAAATGGAGTCCTCAGAAGAGTGAAAGCAGAGCGCACCTTAGCTCATGCCAGAAGTGCTCGGTGTCATGGCCCAGGAACGGACGCAACCCGTTGCGGATCTCAGGGGCAGGGTACGTGTTTCCAAGGAGGTCCGGCAAGCGGTGGCCAGTGTGAAGCCCGTACGATGTGTTCATAGCCATCACAAAGTCACAACAGAACGCAACATCATCCTGCTGGAGAACAGCCCGCAGCTCCCGCTCCACCCACTGCCTCAGTTGGAGCGACTCCCGATGCTCTTGCGCCTCGCGCTGTCCTGCTTTCCCCCATTTCACACAGGTACTTCACACAAGGGTCAGATGAATATACTCGCACAGGTACTTCCCCTTGCACACAGGTACTTCACACAACGGTCACATGAATACGTGAGCGCAGGCCCCACCCTCCCATGCTTCCCGGTTCAAGCTGCCTGACACCCTGCATCAACCAGTGGTCTAAACACCCCTGCTGGGCACAAGCTGCAGGACTGTCCCTCTCGCGCAGGTAGGCTTCGAATCACTTAAACACAGGGTTGGGTGGCCCAGGACCAGAGGAGGATTTGAAATAGTTAGCTAGTTCAGCGTGGAATGTGTCCCCACCATCATCCAAAGCAATGGCAGATTCTCACGGCCCCTTCACACCTCCCCCCCCTCCCCACCCCCCCCCTCTCTCTCCCTCTCCCCCTCCCTCCCCCCCTCCCCCCAATCTCTCTCTGCGTTTCTGCACATGCAAGAGAAAGGCGGGGCGGGACAAAGGCCAGAGAGAAGCGGGCCAACAGAAGGGAAAAATGAACAAACAAGTATTTAAGTGCGTGCCCGTGCGCACATGCACACACGCACACACACGCGCGCACACACACACACACACACACACACACACACACACACACACACACACACACACACACACACACACACACAAGCACATTAAAAGAATTAGACCTACACAAAAGCAAAGGCTGGGGGAATACAACCCCAAACACATCCAGACGAAGAGGAAGGAAGCATCAGACGGGGACTTCAATCACTTCCAGAGCATCTGAAAGCACACAAGTCAAACCCTTGGAGGGGGGTGGGCGGGGTTGGGGGGGGGGGGCAAACGCAAAACAAATGAGAACCCACTTGTTGGAGGGACCCGCGCCCAAAGGTCTTGCTCATATATGTGCTGGCGCCACCTCACACGGATGTCGTGAAGAAGGGGAGCTTGCGCCCGCTGGGGAGAGGCTGCATGCACCTGCGCCGCCCGAGAGGCAGCCGCCCGCTGCGACTGCTGGGCGTGCTGCTGCACTCTGTAATAGTAGGGACTCGGTGCATTCTGGCCTGGAGGCATCACATCCCAGCGGTTCTGCCTGTAGTTCCTGCATGACCTCTTCCACCCTTCAAAAGACACACCTCCAGGTCTTGGTGCCAATCCCCTCAGGCACAAGATTTACTTTCAAATGCTGTGGAAAACCTAGGCAGGCAATTCTGCGAGTGTTGCCCCCACCCCCCACCTCACACATACACACATAGCTTGGCAGTGGCTTCTTTATCTCTGTGTGTGTGTGTCTGTGTGTGTGTGTGTGTTTGCGTGTGTGTGTGTTTGCGTGTGTGTGTGTGTGTGTGTGTGTGTGTGTGTGTGTGTGTGTGGCGCACACACGTGCAGTCGTGGGCTTGTCCTCCCTGTCCCCCCCCCCCGGGGACTCTCTCCGCATGCGCGCAAAAAGGGGGATGGGGGAAGACAGAGAGTGGTGTGTGTGTGTGTGTGTGTGTGTGTGTGTGTGTGTGTGTGTGTGTGTGTGTGTGTGAGTGTGTGTGTGTGTGTGTGTGTGTGTGTGAGAGAGAGAGAGAGAGAGAGAGAGAGAGAGAGAGAGAGTGTGAGAGAGAGAGAGAGAGAGAGCGCGAGAGAGAGAGAGAGATGTTAGTACCCCATATCACGCACACCCGTCGAAAGCACAAGCACAGTGAGTATACCGTGGGGAAGGGGAGAGGATATATGCCACCACACCAAGGTTTTACCCGGGGCTTGCAGACGACATTAGGAGACATCCTGCCAGAGCCAAGACAGACCCTTGGACAAGAATGTAAACCTAAAGGACATATACCAAAGTAAGACGTTGTTTATGGAACAACCTCCCGAAGTCCAGAGAAAAGCGTTGTTTCTGGTACAACCCCACTGAAAACCACCAACCAATCTGGAGTACCGTCTATAACTAAAGAAGGAGAACACATGCCACTCTGTAGACAATGTAACAGTGTGAAGCCCCAGGGAAAAAGAAACACACACACACACACACACACACACACACACACACACACCACACACACACACACACACACACACACACACACACACACACACATCACACTCCCGCCGGGCAGTCATGTAAGCACGGGCTGTTGGGATCCCTCCCGATGCAAGGACTGCAGTGAGCTCAGCGGTAGAGAGAAAAAAGGGAGAGAGAGAGAGAGGGGGGGGGGGAGAGAGAGAGAGAGAGAGAGAGAGAGAGAGAGAGAGAGAGAGAGAGAGAGAGAGAGAGAGAGAGAGAGAGAGAGAGAGAGAGGAGAGAGAGAGAGAGAGAGAGAGAGAGAGAGAGAGAGAGAGAGAGAGAGAGAGAGAGAGAGAGAGAGAGAGAGAGAGAGAGAGAGAGATCCCGAACATGCCTGCATGTGTGTGTTGGTTGGGGGGAGGGGGCTGGAGCAGGTGTAGGGTATGGCAAGTGTCCTCTTCTTCACAAGCAGAAATCATGCAGGATGCGAGTCCCTAGTTGGGGGGCAGACAAGCAAATGCAAGCCACCAATGGAGCATTACTTTATAGCTGATGTAGCCCAACATTACTCTCTAGTTGAATGCACCCCACCAATGGAGTAAATTTCATCTGTGACAGAAGCGAAGAGTGGGAGGGCACCTTGTGCGATGCCCCCGAGGCCCCCGCTGATGGAAGAATGCAGGTGCCCAAGGTCCACTGCGGTGGTGTCCGTCAAGCTCCATGACGGGGTGAATCAGGCTGGCCCGCCCTAGCAATTCGATCCATGGGGGCTCCGCGAAAAATGGTGGAAGATGTGGGGAAGGGGGTGGGGACGGCGGAATGACGGTCTCTTGGTACTGTCTCTCGCTGTAAATATCATACATGTATCCTTCAATGCGTCCCTACATGAAGCAAGAAGCCACTTGGTCACACGCACCCAAAGCAGACCCAGTTCAGACATCCATGGCCAGGTAACACTCTCTCGCCCTGACACTTGATGTGTCAATGATGTTCATAATGAACCCTCATCATGGCAGCCCTTGGTTTAGTAATGACATTAGTAACGACGCTCTAGCCCTAAAACTTGATGTTTCCATGATCTTCATGATGAAGCTTCATCATGGAAGCACTTGGTTGAAACTAGTACACGCACTCTGGCCCTTCGACACTTGATGTTTCCATGATGTTCAGGACGAAAACCCTTGAATCGAAATATCATGCAAACAGTTTTGCCCTGAAACTTCATGTCTCGGATGTTGAACCCTTGGTTCATAAAAATCTCTCGGCAAGCTTTCCTGGTAAAATAGCTTTTGCGACCCTATCAATGGGCCCCCCACCCTCCACACCAAAACAACACTAGTGCGCTTCTGCCCTCATTCTCAGCTCCAAAGCCCCTATGCATCATCCACCTGCCAAAGACCAAAACGTTCCCACCAACATTTGAGGCCCTTGTGTAGCGATGCAATCCTTAGTGGTTCAGCCTTGACCACGCTGCCAGGTTTCCATCCTTGGACCAGGCTGTCCAACGCATGGCTCTCTTTACCTGGCCCCTTTCCTAACCAATCCAGCCTCCCCACATCAAGTTTTGGCCTCAGGACCTTTTGACCGCTTTCCTGACCAATCCAGTCCTTCCCACATCATCGCCCCCCCCCCCCTCTAAAGGGCCTCCCTCCCACGGACAATTTAGTCCCTTCTCAATCCCTGTTCAGCCCTTCACACAACCATTGGAGTTCATCCTCTGCATCCACCACGGGTGTCGTTTTCCTGTGCTTCGCCCCAATTCTGGATATGGAGCCTGAAGTGTTAGGCCCACGACCAAGTCAACATCCTGAGGCCGGACCTAAACTTCCCCTCATGGCCTAAACCCTTCACGCTAGATTTATCGCAGATTTCAGAGCTAGCTTTGCGGTCGTCAGCTGCCTCTAGCAAGATAGCCAACCACAATGTGTTCAGATGACTAAGGCTTCAAAGATATGTATCGGATAGGGAAAAAGTGAATGGAATGCCAAACAGGACATGTGTTTTAAAAACAAGTGGCAGAGGTGATGCTATCCCTCCTCAATTGTGGATTTGACCAGAAGCGGTGGGCACAAATCGGGGCTTGTTTGGTGCCACATAAGCACAAACTTACGCCACCTTCTGCACGCTGCTTCACAGCAACCCACAAACCCCAGCCACTTGCCCCAACTTCCCAACCCACCAAATTACATGCCACGCACTCCCCCCCACGCACCCCCCCCCCCCCCCCCGGGGGAGGGACGTGCGCACACACATCAAAAATCCGACGCAGCCCCTCCCCACATTCACAATCACAGACACAGAGACAGAGACAGACACACACACACACACACACACACACACACACACACACACACACACACACACACACACACACGCCCTCCCTCCATCCCTTCCCCCCCCCTCTCTCTCTCACACACACACACACACACACACACACACACACACACACACACACACACACATGTGTGTGTGTGTTCCACTCGCAGAGAGAGGGGGGGGATAATAATATGCCATTTCACAGTATGCCTTTCACACAAGGACACACGCATCATCTGAGGGGTTATTGAAAGGGAAGCACGAAACACACATGCCATACCTTGCACATGGGACAAACCCGCTTTTCCTGCACCCATCTTGTGAGGCAACCAAGGCAAAATGCGTGCATGCATGTATTTACAACTGCCTGCAAACAAAAAGGACCTTCATTAATCCAAAACATCCAGCGATAAGGACAAAGAATGAGTTCCCCACCACGTCTCCAACAATACCACTCCCCCCCCCCCCCCCCAAAACAAAAAAAAATGGACACGGTGCAGGGGGTTTGTTTCCTTTTAAAAAATATGAACCTACATACATCAAAACCGCAACCAGAAACTTCCATGCTTGGATACACTCCCACAAAAACACACTCTGCACGTATGTAATATCTCACAGCAATCCAACTTCCATTGCTGCTACTGAATTACATGGTTTTGCGGATCAAAACAGGACATCAACAGCTGCGCAAGGGCCGCCAACACGTCGGACAGGGCGAAAACAACACATAGGAAATAGTCAGAAACCTATAACCAGCACGTTTTTGAGAAAATTTGAAAGAGTGGTGCAGCAGTAGAATAGCGGGGCTCACTTTGTCCTTCAACTCTAAAGCAGATAAACCTGCAGACCAAAACACATGTGTTTAGATTGGTTGCAGTGCCGTGCTGCTGCTGACAACAGGGGCTCGAATTGCCACCCCTGTTCCACTGCCCTGAAAGACTGATTGCATGCATGTCTTCAGTATTCCCTGGTGGATTCTGCCCTAACCTGTCTAATCTTAAGCACTTCCAACCCCTTCAGGATTGCATGGTAAGAAAGTGTGGCCTCACATATAGGACAGATTTCAGCCTGCTCTTGAAGCTGCTCTCCTTCAGGGTCGGCTGGGCTGGAGCGTGACCTCACAGGTGAAGCAGCTGTAGGCTTCCTCTGTGAATTATCGATTGTGTTGTGGCGCTCAGCCCCGGCCCCAGGCACAACTTCTTGGTCCTCCCTTGACTCGCCTGTGCAAGTCCTTCGTTTTTTTCTGGAAGGAGCGCTCCCACGTTCACGACTTGAAGAGGCATATTGGGCAGAACCCCCACTGCTAAGCCCTGTCTTTACACGCAGACTCAGCGATTCCGTCAGGGATTGGGCTCCGCCTCCGTTCCTCTCCTCTCTGCCTCTTCTACCTTGACTAGTTGGACCAGCAGAGTGAACCTGTCAAAGCCAAAAGGCAAAGTAAGTACTTCGCCAGTCCATTTAAAAGCAACTGTTGCAGGAAGGAATAACAAACAACAGCAGGGGAGCACAACCGAAACCAGCCCCTTACCTCCACTTCAGATATAACAGTTCCGGTTCGCCTGCGTTGATCTCGTCTTAGGGCCATAAAGGATGGATGCAGCTAGTTCCACTAACCAGTCGACGCCGAACCTCTATAGTGCACGCGAGCAAGCTTCAGAAACAAGCGTGTCACACACTTCCATAACGACGGCACACGCAGAGAAAACTGCGGACCAAGTAATCAGATCAATATGGCGTAATGTAACCATGGCAATGTTGTCCACAGCCGGGGTAAGATGCACAGCTTGTACTGCACCACACGTGCCGGAACACCGAAGCAGGAGCACGAACACGGTGGTTCAGAACAAACCAGAGAGATCTAGACCAGGTCTCAAGCAATTATGCATCTACTTCAACAACGGAGTCGATCTGTACAACGTTTATGTGTAAGTAAGATCTTCAGGTGGTTGCCAAAATTGTGACTAGAGCACTTTGAGAGCTATCAACTTTCCCAGGTGCTATGCCATCTTAGTTGGCTAGACATGGTCCATCGATCATATATTGTACGTCACATAGATCATTTATTGGATTGTCACAGGGATCACTTATTGTACTGCCGTCCTCTCCTCACCGGGCCGTGGTTTGCCCTGGAGGTAATACTCAGTTTCCTTCTCCGAGAGACAGTGCCTGGGACCACCCGGGGACACCTTGTGCTTCGTGCAAAGTGCTTGGTCGCCATAATGTGTGAGTCCACTTGACGTTCTTTCCCGCACCGTGCTCGTAAAGGAAAGGCATACAGAAATTGTCCTCAGGAGTTTGTGTTAATGTTTAAACTGTGATACCAGTGTCGCCTGGATTTTAAAATATTCGTACAAATATTGTAGAAGAGAAGCAAATACTAGTACAAAAAGCTTATGGGTATTCGACCTCAAAATGTTCAATAACACAGATTAACTTAAAAGTTGGACCGAGATGCGTATTCTTGCTGGGAAACTTGAATTTCTCGTTGGCAGGCCTTCTGAACTTCGCTTATACGTGAAGCCCTACCTAAATCTTGTATTCTGTATCTTCAGACATACTTTAAGTACTGCATCTAGAAGGAGCAACTGTCAGTAGTCAGGTTTGTTGTCACCTGTTGCTGCCAGTGCATCATAAGAATATACTGTACCAGCACGTGCTTCACCTGCATGGTAGTTCAGTACACCCTTTTTAAAGCCCCTCAAACTCCCATTATATGTATATTTATGACTTGCATTTAAGGGAATATATTAAGCCCTCCTCTAACTCGCATGTAGCCTGTTGTTAGCTGCTCTAACTCCAGAGGCAGAATGCAGTAAAATCCCTACTGCATTCCAACGGAAACATTCGCATGGGGCCTTTCTGCACCTTTTTGATTATTTACGGTGTCTTGTGTATAAACGAGACACTATGAACACTTAATCAATCAATTAGTAAATTAATTGAATTCCCATGATTTTCTTCGCTGCTCTTACAAAGTATAACTGGTACAACATTTAAGATTCATAAGATTACTAAATGATCTTTATGAACACTAGACTTTATCATTAGTGCAGGATATGATGAGTCAACATAATGTAATGTTCGTCCTTCTGCATCATTTGCATCTATGGCTAGCAACAGTAACAGTAGGCTTTACACTTAGTAGTTAGCTAGGAACTTGTTTGAACCATTAATGGCAGTAGCCATGAAAACAATCCAACCAGTTTCCATTCAAGAAAGCCATGTGCATGCCTGTCCCTTGCTTGGAGCCATAGAACAATAGTGGGAAGTGTGGAAGAAAAGTGTTAAATGTGAAACGTTTTGCATGACCTGACACGCGGAGAGAATATTGTGTAAGCACCAGAGGTATGCCCTGTTCCCGTTGTACATACACGTCCTGCCTTACACATATACGCATCTTCATCAGGGCCGGACCACTAACCCTGATTTTAGGGTTTGTATCAATGTAAATGGCTCGGATGTCTGCTGGTAGCTGTACAGCTGTACAACATGGTGAGCCGCCAGGAAGACAGTGGATCTGCCCATATGGTATGTACTTCTGATACATTGTCTTGTCTGCTGATGTACCGTATGTGATGTTCACACAAGTGGCTACATCTGGATATGTATACGTAGGGAAGTATCCGTTTATGTATGCCAGATGGAAATGTGAAGCTGTGCTGCAGTCTAGATTCAAGAGTTATATGAAGCCTACGTATCCAGCGCACGATGTGTACACGTGCCAGGCCTGCAAGCTTGCGTCCTAGATTCAGAGGGAGGAAGGAAGAAGGGAAGACACTAGTGACCTGGAAAAAGGAAAACCCTGAAGCATTCTGGAACCATTGATGATCATTCATGAGTGCAAGAAATGGACGAGCATCCGGTCCGTGAGACACATCTGATTCGTCATGACTAAACCACGTCAATGCTTCTCACTCTCAGATTTCGAGGGCAGGTCAGGCAAAATCTTTCGACGGCAGGTCAGGTGAAATCCTTCGACGGCAGGTCAGGCGACATCTTTCGAGGGCAGGTCACCTGAAGTCAAATATGCGAGGACACAATTGAGCCTTTAACCACCTTCAGGTCGCCATCTGCCAGTACTCACACCTGCCCTCCCTCTCCCACATATACCACAACTGCTGGACCAGCCGCAGCCTTTCTGACCTCTCAATGGACACCCCGACTCTCAACGCCAGGTCGGCCCACTTGAGGTTCTGTAACAAAACCCGGGCTCCAAAATGTCGGACGACACTTAGCGGTCTGCGCAGAGCCTGTCCGCACAGTACAATTATAGTCTTCACACCCTACGATAGTGTCTTCAGCGGCAAGACCCCAGTTCGCACAGTACAACATAGCCGCTGCATTGTACAATAGTCTCTTCAACTAGCCCTGCCCGCACAGTACAATGCACGGAAAAAAGTGTGAGTACCTATCCGCACAGTACATTACACCCTCTGCACAGTACAACAGTGTCTTCCCAACCCTGTCCGCACATCACAATATAGCCTCTGCATGGTACAATAGTGTCTTCTCACCCTGGCCCACCTAAATTAACTTGATGAAACTGCTTGCCAGGTATGCTGTGCCATGAGCTAATGTGCTAACCACACAGCAGGATATATGCACAGCTCCGTACATGCCCCACTCACAAACCTCTCGATCTTGTTCAGCAGCCACACGAATCATCACTGGGCGGCTTGCCTTGGCCAATGTGTGTGCGTGTGTGTGTGTGTGTGTGTGTGTGTGTGTGTGTGTGTGTGTGTGTGTGTGTGTGTGTGTGTGCGTGCGTGTGTGTGTGGTGTGTGGGGGTGTGTGTGTGTGTGTGTGTGTGTGTGTGCGCGCGCGCGCAGACGAATGAACCCCATACGGGGTGCGCCCGTCTGCATGCGCGACCCGTATTACGCACATTCTCCTTCCTCACAACTCCAACTCAGTACAGACACAAACATAGCAGATTCAAAAGGTGGATCCCCGACATTTACACAGCCCACGATTCCCCCTTTCCTTTCATAACGCTCTGATGATTCGACATAGAGCCGCCAGGGTCTCCATTCTATCAGCAATCTTCTTGGCAGACACCTGCCACATGACGCATGCGTGGATGTCGGCCATACAAGATGCACCTTTGCATATTGCATGTCAGCAATCTGAGATGCGGCTTTGCTGACACTCGCTCAGACATGCTCTATGCAAACATACTCCCAAATGTCCCCTCTGATCATAGAGATACACATTATCATCATCTAATCATGGCGACCATGGCGACCTCAGTAGCTCGGGTCAAAAGCTGCAATGAAGCGCTGTCAGTCCTCGAGAGTCTGCATCTTGATACGAAACAAGCAGAGGGGATCACTGCGAGGGGCGGGCATCAGTCCGGATCGCGAAGTGGTTCCGGAGCTTGAAGGTAGAAGGGTCATTGGGCAGGGACCCTGGCTGTTTCTCTATGACGCCTGCGTCCCAAACACATGCTTGCATTCAATGTCTGGGCATCCGGCTGTACAGCTGCCATCGACCACATCTTTTGGATACTTGGTGCATGTCAGATGTTTTGGGTACCCACGCACGTGCGCTTGTGCGCACGCACACGCACGCACGCACGCACACCACACACACACACACACACACACACACACACACACACACACACACACACACACACACACACACACACACACATGCACACACACACACACATGCACACTTGCTTGCGCTCGCTCTCCCTCCCTCCCTCCCTCCCTCCCCCCCCCCGTCTCTCTCTCTCTCTCTCTCTCCCTCTCCCTCTCCCTCTCCCTCTCCCTCTCCCTCTCCCTCTCCCTCTCCCTCTCCCTCTCCCTCTCTCTCTCCCTCTCTCTCTCCCTCTCTCTCTCTCTCTCCTCTCCCCTCCCCTCTTTCCCTCCCATAGCCCCTTACCAAACATGCGCTACATCCACATCCGCCCCACCCCACCACATGACCCCGCTCCCCTCCAACAGACGCACGCACAGACAGAGGGGGGGGGGGGGGGACAGTGAGGCAAAGGGGAACATAGGGAGAGCGCTCTCGCTATTTAGGGGGGAGGTCCAATCATCCACGGAAATGCCATGAGCGTTTCTAATCCATTTACGCTTGTGAACAATGCCCTGAGAGAGTCTGGAACCGAAGGCACACCGTGATGTACATGGAAGCGCCCAGATGCCATGTCATCCAGATAGTACCGCAGGGCAATGCTGACTGATGAGAAAGCAATCTGCACACACCCATCCCCAGAAGCTCAGATTATACGCATACATGGACATACAACACAGTCTCGTGCAAAGGGGACCATACCGCAAACACAACCCCCGTTCCTGCTCACAACGTGTGGATATCCCCCAGCGAGGGACAGTTCCTCTGACAAACGTGCAGTAATCCGTGTGATTGCAGGTGGAATTGCTCATACAGCAAATGTTAACAGTAAGATCTGCAGTATAATGAATGAATGTGTCAACAACAGTATCTGCAGATTGAATGAATGATTGATTGAACAAATGATGCATGAAGGAATGAATGAAAGAATGAATGAACAAACGAACAAACGAACGAACGGACGAATGAACGAACGGATGAATGAACTTTTTAATTAATTATACAGTCAACTTTTCAATGTTACACATTACCCCATCATGATGACTAGGTGTGCCTTGTCGGCCAACCAACTTACAAGATCCATCCACTCCTTGGGTTCTGTCAGAACTGGCTAACATGAAAACCAACACCAGGATCCAGCACCCAAACAGGCCCCTTGATAGAACAAGATGCACTGCCGCTGCACTATGCAATTCCCTTGGAGCATGGACCCTGTACCAAGGACAATCTGTAAGGAAAGCTCACAGACATCCTGCATTAAGCACGACCGAAGTATACGCCTGGGAACAGGCTTCATTGAGCCAACTGGCAGCACAAACCAAGGAACGTCCTTTCTTGACCAGACCTGGCATACAACCCCACCCAAACAAAAAGCACCAAAAAAAAAAGAAAAAGAAAGAAATATAGACAAAAAAAGGACCAAAAAAAAAAAAAAAACAAAAAAAAACAAAATTAAGAAGCACTCCATCAGCCGATCTGCGGTACAAGCTCCAGAAACATCCGTCTGTGAAGAGGAATACGTACAGGGCTTGAATGGTCTCCCAGAAAGCAATCTGTAACTAGTGCACACCAAGGGCCTACCATGGGTAAACCATGACAGGCAACACTGAGTAGGACCCCTTCAGCTCCTTCTGGGACAAGGGGAATTGCACCTGTGCTTACAGAGGGGTCACCACGCAGTCATGTACAACAAGGCACCCCATTGCTGTCTGCGCTGGGGTGGGTGTGTGTGTGTGTGTGTGTGTGTGTGTGTGTGTGTGTGTGTGTGTGTGTGTGTGTGTGTGTGTGTGTGTGTGTGTGTGTGGGTGGGGTGTGTCTGTGTGTGTGGGGTGGGGGGGGGTGGGGCGGAGAGGCTAACATTCAACACACGCGGAACATTGGAGGTGGGGTCTGTCAATTTCATTGTTTATATTTGGTTGTGTCTAGTCACACGTTGATGGATCAGAAGATGTATGGCTTCATGCAGAACAATACCATACACATGCCAGACAGAGGCATAGAGAGGGCACAGGAGGCGGAACCTGGTCAAAGGGAATGTCTTCGGGCTTCATGAGGACGGTCTCTAGGGACTCGGGACCCGATCCGAAGGTGAAGGGAGGCAACAGTCGTGCCCTACGTGTCAATCATCTCCCCAACACCCCTTTACCACATGAAAGGATTGTTCATCGCTGACCAACTGTGATGATTGCGGTGTTGAATATAAGCAAAATTTGCTCCACTAAAATGTCGTTTTGCTTCTGACTTTTCCAACTCATGAATCCATTCCATCCTACCTCGCAATCGCCCCACGCCTTTGTTTTCCTACTGCCCTCCTTGAGTCGTCACAATCCTCCTCCTTTCGTTCCATGTCCTTTGTGTGTCTTCACTGTTTCGTCACCTTTACTCTGTCTTCTAGCTTCACTTGGTTCCTTCCTCCTCCCCTTTCCTCCATCCTTCCTTCATTCCTCATTTGTTCTGTCCTCCACTTTTCCTCCATCCTTCCTTCATTCTTCTTTCGTCCCATCCTCCATTTTTGCTTAATCCTTTCTTCACTCCTCTTTTGTTCCGTTCTCCACTTTCCGCTCATCCTTCCTGCATTCCTCCCACGTTCCGTCCCCCACTTTTCCTTCATCCTTCCTTCCTTCCTTCTGCCCTCCTCCCTACACTTTTTACTTCCTATCAACGTACTAGAGGAACTCCTTTCCGACCTTTCCTTCATTCGCTTCCCCCACTTTTCTTTGGTCCCTTTCCTTTTTCCTTGCTTCCTTGTCTCTTATCCCATTCCTTCATTCCTTCCTTCACTCCTCCCCCACCATCCTTCATTCCGCCACTCCAACCTTTCTTCCTTTCCACTCTCTGCATTTCCTCATCTGTCAACCCTTCGTTCCTCCACCCTGTCTCAGGCCCCACTTCCCCTTCCCCTTCTTTCCTCCTTGAGCATCACAATCTCCGGCTCTGTCCTGCAATTTGGGCGGGGGCCCCATGACAAGATGTACAACTTGACCCACCGGAACAAATTTCAAGAGATGTACCATGGGGCCCCACCAGAGCAAGATGTACAACTGGACCCACCGGAACAAGGTAGATAAGATGTACAATTAGACCCACTGGAACAAGATATATGAGACGTACGACTGGCCCCTCCGCAACTAAGACCTAGGAGATGTATGACAGGGCCACAGCGGAACAAGATGTACGAGATGTACGACAGGGCCTCACCGGAACAAGATATACAAGATGTACGACAGGGCCCTACCTGAAAAAAGATACACAAAACGTCCGACGGGGCCTCACCTGAACAAGATGTAGGACTGGCCGATGAGCGGGATGTCAAAGTGGGCATAGGGCGCCAGCACCTCCACATGGGCCTGGGCCTCCTCCCAGGTCTCCCGGCAGGCTCCCTCCATGCTGGACTCGTTCAGCTCCATGTACCCCGCCGGAACCGTCCACTTGCCTCTGCAGGGCTCGATGGCCCTTCGGCACAGCAGCACCTGCCCCTCGTGCTCCACGATGCAGCCCACTACCTGGCCCCGCATCCCAAATCAGACAGTGTGTGTGTGTGTGTGTGTGTGTGTGTGTGTGTGTGCGTGTGTGTGTGTGTGTGTGTGTGTGTGTGTGTGTGTGTGCGTGTTTTGCGTGGGGAACTCCAAATTACGTTCAGAAGACTCTTCAGTAGCCCCCTTCCCCCCTACTCCGCCGCCTGGCCCTGCATCTCCTGTGTGC
>KV908511.1:45000-62500 GCA_002005505.1 Botryococcus braunii
TTACTGAGTAATGCAGAGTGATAACCCTGAACTCAAGGTAGAAACGGTACATCATGATGCCTGTGATGCCCCTCTTGTTCCAGCATGCCCATGGAAACGCACGAGCACTTTCTTCGTATGAAAAAGCCAGTGGTACGCTGGGAGACCATCAGTATCATTCAAAGCAAGTATAAGAACATGTCAGGCCATGTAAATTAAGGGCTGAGGGCGACCTAGAACTGCAAATGGCGATTTCTATGGACTCCCACCCCCTGTGGCACATGCAACGAGTCCTCCTTGCTAACCCTTGAAAAACCTTGAGATATGAGACGATCTTACCTGCAGGGGATCCCGGGGAATCTCACGGCCGGACAGCGTCTTGACGCCGATAACGGGGGCTTCCTGTTGGAAGGTCACAGCTCCGTATGCAACCAGCGCCAACGTCAAAATAAGGACAACTCCAGCGGAAGCGAGGCATCCGGCCTTCTCGGCAACTTCTGGAACGTTTCGGAGGGGACCAAACTTGATGAAAGGTCCTGTCACAAGGTAGCCGTGTGCCAAGCCGATCTCCACCCCGCGGAGGAGAGGGGAGACGCCAGTGCGGTATGCCGGCAAGTTAGACAAGAATGTGGCAACAAGTGGAGACGATGTGACGGGCGTCTCCAACATGCCGATGAATGGGTCATTGTTTAGAGGAACAATCACCTGCGAAACCGACACGTAATTCAAAACCACGGACTCAAGGCAAAATCTCGAAGCCTGCGGATTCCAAAATCACTTCTCTATTACCTGCTGGGGTGGCTCTGCAGCGCAAACAACAGGGAGTCCCCGAGCAGCCCGGACCCTGTGGAGGGGCTTCAGGCCAAAAACTGGGCCAGCGCTTGCCCGCCTGCAAGCAATACGAGTGGAGACGGGAGCAGCTGCAATACTCAACTCCATTGCGGTCTGCATGGTGGTAGGCTAACTTCGGGATCGATGATATGATGGTCGAATGTTTCTGCCTATCAGAGACTCTCAGGATAAGCTGGGAGATACACCGTTACTGTACGGATGACGTAACGCCGTTACTATTTGAATTCCCCGGACAAAATTTCCGGTACCACCACTGTCCTGAGCGTACCGTCGAAAAACTGATAAAACACTCTTTTCCTTTGATGAAAACCTCATTCCCGATGGAATCAACAGTGGTTGTAGCAAGCTCTTAATCATAAAATAACAATTACACTGGAGAATTTGAAACTAGCAGTTTCGTGAAGGTATGGGACTTGATAAGTGCGGTTCGATCGTGATGTACCTCCTCCGGACAGTCCTTTTGTTTTTCGGTATGCAGGAAAGACCTTTGTGCTTCTATTGCGCATAGGATAATTGTTATTCTACCTATATTCATTAACGCTGCTGCGGTGGGTCGACAGCTCTCCCCCTGGTGTGTTATCTACCTGTGTGAGTAAATGGGTTGGGGGCTCACACGTGCTCCGGCTGGACTTCATTATCCATAAATGTAGTATCATTTAAACTGACTCATAAAGTACGAAACGATTGTAACACAAAGAATCTTCCATCTGTCAAACCAGTACAGACGTTGTGGGACCACTGCCCGTTTGATCAAGTGATTGGAGCGAACTGCCAAGCATGCTTAGCAGCTCGTTGACGTGCAAGACAACAATTAGGTCTTTCAGCTAAACCCACATTGCAAAGCAACCGCAACGAACGGATGCACGAGGCAAACAGATGGCGGAAACGATGGAGCGGAGCAGGGCATGTTACAAATGAAGTGGTGCTCGTTTACCTACCGCATCCCTGGGAAGACACGTGATATACAGGTCAAAATGGCAAACGAGGCACCCTACTCCTACACCCAACCTCTGCGACTCGGCCAGTTGCAAATCAAACGATTATCGTGACCGAAACAAGAAAAGATGCAAGGGCCTGCCGCGAGATATGAACACCACCTACCATTAGGTGGGCAGGATGAGACGAACAAGTTGATGTGTCCATTGGTCCAACGGGATACAACATAAAAAGACCATGGTACCGTAGGGTCTGTGGCCGAAACACGTCCCTTTGCTAGGGCCCCCTAGGGGCACTTTCTATGGCAACAATTTCAAAGGCAGCCTTGAAACCACGATATTATCGGTCTCTGCCCCCGCGGGGGAGGGTGGGGGTTGGGTGGGTGGGTGCCACTTAGACTGCAGGACTCAGGCATATGGGGCTGTAACTTTCCCAGCAAGGTGTTTGGCGCGGTGACCCCGGGGACAGACACCCTGAGACATTTCTTTTCCGTGACATGCATGCCGTGCAGAGCAGCGACTCTTGGATTGACTGAAGGTTAAGGGGATGCATGGGGTGGTCATCAATTGCATCACATTAATGGCATGGTTTAAACATCAACTGCATTCCGGTTGCCAATGTCATTGCCCCCCCTTGGCCTACATGGTAATCCAGGAGCCGTCGGCAGGCGACTGAAGATTCTGAAGAATCACAATAAGAAAAAAAAGCATCAGGATCATCCTCGCGAGACAGTCCAGCCAATTATTTTCAAGAAGTCATGACATGATCAATGCATCGATGCGTATTGATCTTTCTTTAAAGGGATGCAAGTGTCAATGAGTTCCCACTGCACGACTCGGTGCTTACATGTATTGTCTGTCGTACTTAAAAAGGTAAAAGTGAAATGTACTTGGTAACTGCTTGAAATATCTCGCATTGGAGTTTTGTAGCGTAACTAATGATGAATATCCAATGCAACGCAAACACCACTTGCATATCCATACCAATGGTATTACCATAGGAACTAACTGATCGTGATTCCGATATGTCCAATAATGCACACACAGACGTACTATGTCCTGCTGCAGCTGTGTATACACATGTGTGTACACAAGCCTGCAGAAAAGAACAACTTCGCCAGCCAAAACGTTGCCTTGATGATATCTAGCAACGTTGCAACGTAATTAGGAGAGGCAATGGAGAGCAAATTATGTTGGTTAACCAACATGATTAGCTCTCCATTGCCTCTCCCAATTACAAGCAAAGTCTCCCAAAAAAAGACTACTTGCTCAGTACAAGCATGTTCACAACTCATCTACACATTCATGGATCCAATATTTCCGGAAATATTTGCAGACAACCTAAAATCAAGAACATCCATGGATGGACATATGCATCTCGACAACTGTGGCTGACAAGGTCGAGCACACTGACATGTACTACAGTACGGTACGCACTGGAAAACAACCACCACGGGTACCCTGCATAGGCATGATCAGCCACATGCAAATGCGTAAATGTGGCGATTACCCAACAATGATGTTTCAGGTCTGCGCACATAATCGTGCTTCGACCTACATAAAGGGTCTTGAGCGCCTATCGGCAAATTTGAATAGTGTGTTGCAAACTCTTGAAATTCCAAACTCCTGGCTGTACATTTGCACATGCATTGGCGCTAAATTTATATCAAAAAGTTTTTGAGCAAAGGAAGGTATACACTCGCACAGTGTAATGCTTAATGGAATGAATGCGACTGTGGCCCGAGACGCTCTTTAACGCCTGACCTCTAAGAAGAACCCACGTTCAACGCTCTGTAGAGTTGATCTCAGCTGAGGTCAACTCTAGAGCGTCAACTTAGAAGAATCCACGTTCAACACTCTGAGATCAACTCTATAGGGGTCAACGCAGCAGAATCCACGTTCAACGCTCTGAGATCAACTCTTTAGGGTTTAACGTAGAACAATCCACGTTCAAGGCTCTCAGAGTCTGAGATCAAATCTATATCGTTCAACGTAGAAGAATCCACGTTCAACGCTCTGAGATCTCGTCGTCTCTTGCATCTGAATATCCTGCACCATGGAGGGATCAATCAGATGTTGCATCTCCACGTGCATGACTACACTAGCTCATGAGTCCATGATTAAAATAATGACATGCTAAATCAGCCCACCCCAATTGGTGCAACGGCCAACCTTCCTGCAGGTTGCAAGTCATGGCATCTTTTCCAACAAACTCGAAGATTCCTTTATTTCTTTAATGAACTATCTCTCCCTACTTGGAATCTTTGAACTGAGAGCTATATATCCATGTAACCTCATCAATTTTTGCCACTTTTTGGACCACACGTACAAATGTAGTTTCCACATGTGGCGTGGAGAAATGTACATTTAGAATTAAGAGTGAAGCGTATCCTAACCGCACACCAGAAATGAACATTTCTCCATGCCAACGAAATCCTGTGACACTCGTTCCAAGCCACCTTCGGGCCCTAGTGGCGGAAGGGGGACGAAGGCCTCCGTCACTGATTCTCAGGTGATTTCTATGCACCATCCCCCTCCCCCTCCCCCCAAAAAGATATGTCTCTCATTGGCCGCACGGTAAAAAATCGCACACACACCCATTCTTTTGTTCTAGCTAGAACAACACATCTTACGTCGACTGCGCAACAAAGCAGTGAATTGTCGCCTGCAAGCCCATTACCCCCTTTCCCCCTATCTCCCCCTCTCGCGCGCGCGCGCTCTCTCCCCCTCTCCCTCCCCCCCCTCCCCCCCCCCTTTGCTCCACGCCAGCTGGAGCCCCCAGCCCCCACCTATTTTACTGCAGTACAATATCACCCTTTTCTCGCAAACATGGGGAAAGCAGGTTGTCTAGTAGTTGGGCTAGGCACGTATCCCAACCGGCCCCAGGGCATAACATGGCCCCGTTATGTATACAGCTGTGTACTGCAGTGAACTGCCATGAACGGAACTCTGACGATGCCGCGTTGGGTAATACATATAATGCCCTAATCTACGCAGACTGAGCATTTCACATATTCATATGTCTCACTCCCCCGGCCCCTCGACACCCCATGTACAGCTGTACAGCTACAGCAGCCCTTTCGTCCCCATGTCCTTTTGTGGGGGAGTTCCTACCACATTCACAGCTGCTGTGCCCTGCTAGCTGCTAGCAGATATGTACAGCAACACGCAAGTCGCTACATATTGCATTGCAGCACCAAAGCTTGAGTACGTACCTCCTTTTCACAGACTCCGTGATCAACCAAATGTAACGAAGCTCCTTTCCAAATGCTCCATGATCAACCACATGTAGCGAGGCCCTTGATTGTCAAAGCACCGAAATCAACGCCCTTGGGACTGCTTACCAAACTTGCTTCGCAGTGAAGGCAACTACTTAGAGACTGCCAAGCTTAATTACTGGCAGTTATAACCAACGCCAACAGGTTCTCCCGGCTTTTGTTTCCACCAGGATTGATCAGCTGCCACCCAGGTCAGCAGTAAATGAGATTGACAATCAAGCAGCCGAGGCCAACGACCATCATTGACTTGGCTGCGTCGGCTTTCCCACGTGGGACGACCATCATTGACTTCGCTGCCTCGGCTTTCCCACGTGCACGTCACAAGGCAGACCGTGGTTTGCGGTTAGGATATGCGCCAATTTCATGTCTAAGGCAGGCCACTATCAAGCCTAACCAATTGCCTATGCCCTTAGATATTCCCTCCTCCGGGTGGATATTCCTCATTTGACTCGAAAAGCATGAAGCCCTTATATTTTCTTTCCTTATATACTCCCTATGTGGGAAAATCGCATGATGCCCTTATGTAATCCCTCGGTTTGGTGGCAAATCATATGACATGAAATTATGCATGCTCATGGTGATGTAACCTATAATCTATATCTATATTTATATCACATGGACGTTAACTTCGAACAATACAAGATACAATGCTGCCAAATTCTGCTAGCCTGCAATCACGGGGACATTTCATTGTGTGGATGCACCGACTCACAACGTCTAAGTAGCTACGTTATAGACGTTTATAAATGCCTAATTAGGTGGTTATAAACGCCTAATTTGATGCCTATAAACGTCTAATTGGCTTCAGGATGCAATTTGGCTACAGCCTGGTTGCTGCAAGACCGCCCACTTCTTCTAGAGGATCTAGATCTAAGCTCTCACTTAGGCTATGTAGCCAGGAAAACTAGGGCTAGAGCATACGCATTGCAGCATTCACAACTGCTTGCTACAAGTGCAAATAACAGATAGTCAATGCTGCATCGATATCGCATGGGCTCATGCACCATATGTCTCTTATGCAGGCCTTGTAGCCACAGCAGACAGCTAAAGCACGGCAGTGTTCACTACTAGCTTCTTGAAGGAATGGAAACCTTGCAATTGCAGCCGCGAATGCTTTGTTGCACGGGCATGCGCACTCACAGTCTCTAGTGGCTGGACGGACGTGATCTTCTTCCTTGACAAGATTGGGATAAAAAACACCAGCCCACTGTTCAATGACCCAATCCAAATGTTTCCAGCTTCTTCTACCATTTTCCTCGCCTTACTCCTCCTCCTCCTCCTCCTCCTCCTCCTCCTCCTCCTCCTCCTCTTGTTTTCCTTCTCGAGAAGGAGCTCCTTCTTCACTTCCACAATACCCCACATTGGATTCTAAACACACCAAGCCATCAGGAGGTGCAGTCTTGACCTAGAGTGGCAAATCTTTTACATGACGCGGACGTTCAGTCTGGACCCCCACAGTCGGTCGGACAGTCGGTTGATCAAATACTCAGACGTTACGCGGATGTGAAACCGTGGCAGTGACTTGCGGTCTTCCTCGAAGTTGAAGCAAACATCCTGAACTTGCAAGCTTCCTCAGAATTCACAAGCTGCGATAGTGGTCTGACTCACTCCTAAGTAGTCAGGATATAAGTCATGACATGCAGCCTACGTAGTGCCGCTCAACGAGTCATGGCCGGTGCTTAATAAAGAATCACGTGCGCCCAGGCCTGCTCTGACAGATTCCCTTACAGATCCCTCGAGGAACCAAGAGCCGGGGGAGCCTTGCAAGCTGGGAACGTCTCAGTTCGACCTCTGGCACAACTTGTAATTATAAGTTTACGCACACTAAGCTTAGTGAGCGTAAGCATGCTTGAAACTCTAATATTAGAGTTTCAACGGCAGTGTAGCTCCCGAAAGGTGCACGAGCTGCGCCTTTAATCAGGGGGGGGGGGGTAAGAGCTGCGCCTTACTTTGCGCAAGGGCTGCGCCTTAGTTCCCTCGGACTTTTCTGTCCTGACGGTGGCGACAGATGGCATCTCAACTGATACCTAATTAACTATAATGGGCTACATGTGGAATACACGTGCATGCACGGCTCTCAAATGGAGGTGCCTAATGGCAATGTTACAGGAAAAGGCTCACGTGAATGCTCTGGCTACCACTGTTACCTTTTCCAGAAATCCTGGAGCGAATCATGGGCCCTTACCCCAGGCGTTGTGCCCCTAGCCCCCAGGGTACATACCCCAGACGTCACGACCGTGCACGATCATGCTCTTAGCCACATGGGTATGAACGTGCATTATGCCGTAAGGGAATACACAACGAATAAAGGTCCTTACATACACATTTACCAACCTGCGGAGGAGATTCAGCACCCACACTGACAGATATTCCTCAGGCCAGAGCACAAAGTCATGACCCAGACCGGGCTGAACCCCCCGCGCCATGCTTGAAAACTGGGTCTTACGAGGGAGCTTGCATTCCACCCCCTTGGGGCTCCCTCCGTTGCCTGCCCCCCCCCCCCCCCCCCGGGGGGGAGGGGGGTGGCGGCGAAGCTACAAGAAGCCTCTAATGCTCCGCCAGTCGCTGCTCCCCAGCTGCTCCAGGCATTGCCTCGTCAGGCGACTCGATGTCAAGGTTCAGCAGCATGGAGGGGCTGAGGGGCCCCTCCTCAGAGTCCGGCCACACAAAATGTCCCGCGGACAGCGGCTGTGGCTGCCCCGGCAGGTGCAGGCCCATGTCCCAGCCTGCTGCAAGAGGTGCTGCATCCCCCTCCCGATCGGGACTGCGCTCCACATCTGCTCTCCCACCTGTACGGTTGTGCATCTTCAGAGAGGTCTACACCTCTTCCCCCTCCCTCATCCCCCCCCTTTGTTTCTCTCTCCCACTCCCCCCTCTCCTCTCTCTCTCTCTCTCTCTCTCTCTCTCTCTCTCTCTCTCTCTCTCTCTCTCTCTCTCTCTCTCTCTCTCTCTCCTCTCTCTCTCTCTCTCTCTCTCTCTCTCTCTCTCTCTCTCTCTCCCCCCCCCCTCCCCCCCCCTCTCTCTCTCACTCTCTCTCTCTCCTCTCTCTCTCTCTCTCTCCTCTCTCTCCTCTCTCTCTCTCTCTCTCCTCTCTCTCTCTCTCTCTCTCTCTCTCTCTCTCTCTCCTCTCTCTCTCTCTCTCTCTCTCTCTCCCCGCTCTCTCTCCCCTCCCTCCCTCTCCCTCCCTTCCCCCACCCCCTCTCTCTCCCTGCCTCCATGCCCCCTCTCCCCTTTCCCTCCCTCTCACCCTCGCTCCCTTCTCCCCCCCCCCCATCCCTCTCTTGCGCTCTCCCCACCTCCTCTCCCTCTTTCCCCAAGCCCCTTCCCTCGCACCCCCGACCCCTCTCCCTCCCAACCCCCTCTCCCTCGCTGACCCCACCCCCTCTCCCTCCCTCCCCCCCCTGCTTGCCCCTCCTACATCTCTACACCCCCCCCCCCCAGGTTTTCCCTTCCATCACCTTCTCCCCACCACCCGCAAGCCTTACATCCTTCCCTCCCCCTCCTCTATCACCCAGGTTTATACAAACATCCCTCCTCGCTCCCCCCCCCCCTTCTGGGCATCTCCCTCTGCCCTCCCCAGCGCCCCCTACCCATGCCCCCCCCCCCCCAAACCGCTTTTGTGCGTGCGCCTCTGCACAAACACACACACACACACACACACACACACACACACACACACACACACACACACACACACACACACACACACACACACACACACACACGTGTGTGTGTGTGCGTGCGCGCGCGTGTGCGCGTAACTACCAAATCATTAAACAAAGTCGGCACCGGGTGTTCTACGCAACAATAACAACTTATACATCATGAGTCCTACAGGTCCAGGCAAGCTACACTGTAGGGGGTGGGCACACCAGTGGGGGTTAGGCTGCTTCGGGAGGAGCCCCTGGCGGATGCTTGAACACCGAGGGAGGTTGCGTCCCCTTGGAGCCTGCCTTGTTGCTGGCTAGGCCTCCCAGAGGAGGCCGAACGCCTCCCCAATCCCCCAGAATTCCTCCCCAAAACCGAGTCCCTCCCCTGTCCCTGCTCAGGCTCTCCCTGCACACCCCACTCCAGAAGCGTGTCACATCCTTGCACATCCCCCACAACAACCCTTCCACAGATCTAGCCCGGTTGTGCCTTCCACATGCCCCAACCACCAAACATATGTATCCACTCACACACCCACCACTCACCCCCTCCAACCTGTCCACACACCCCCCCCCCACACACACACACACACACACACACAGACACACACACACACACACACACACACACACACACACACACACACACACACACACACACACACACACACACACACACACACACATGGACGTGCGCATGAAGGGTTCCAATCCTCCCATACCACTTTCTTGTTCCACCCACCCTAGTTCCCTTGAGGCTCATCCAAAGTGGACTGCAGGGCCTGCGCTGGGAGACTCCGATGTGTAGTATGGCGTGGGGCTCACCATTGTGGTAAAACCCAGCACAGTAGGGACTCCATGGACAAGCATTGGGAAGTGCGGGGCGCCCACGCCGCTGGCAAATCCCTCCGGCGTCCTGTAGGGGAGAGGGAGAGACTCCGTGCGTAGCGCCCGCAAGCGTGGGGGCGTCTGCGGGAGCCGCACAATCCCCCCAGGGGGATCACCCCACATCTGATGGGCCGGGGCAGCGCCGCCCCCAAGGGGCATGTGCAGGAACCCGACTGGCACATGCAGGAGCCCGGGCGGCACATGCGGGTGGTCAAGCAGGGGGTGCGGCTGGTCAGATGTGGCACGTTGAGGTTCTTCTGGACCGTGCGCAGGCCCCACCCTGGACACGTCCCCTCCATGACTCGCAGCAAGGAATGGGGTGGCGGTTTCTGGCGGGAGGGCAGAGACGCCCCGGGTGAACTGCATCGGGTTTGGAAAACGGACACCTCCAAGCTGGACGACGGAAGGGTGGGGTGGAGCGGCAAACGCCGTCCCAGGCGCCGCATGGCCAGGGCCCCGGTACTCCAGAGAACTCCCGATGGATTTGAGGGACCCCCCCCGGTTCCCCACCGGGACCGCTGACCGGAAGGTTTCTCCGCTTCCGGCTGGGAGGAAGCCCCTGTAGGTCGCCCATTGGGGCGCTCCCGCGGCCCGTCCCTCCTGAGTGAGTGCTGACCGGGGAGTGGTGGGGTTACTCGGGGGGCCAAGGGACCGCAAGATGGCCCCGGGACAGGAGGCCCTTCGCCCTGTTGCTGAGAGGTCTGCTCCAAGGGCTCCCGAGAGACCATTCGGGGTGGAGGAGCCTCTCGGGGTCGTTGATGAGGCGACCCCAGAACGCAGACCCCCGCCAGAGGCCGTGATGAAGGGCAGCTGCGGAGATATGCCTGGACCACACCGAGCCGGCGGGACACGTGGCAGCAGAAAGGACGGGAACGAAGGCGTTGCAACAGCCAGCCTTGCCTGTGACTGCTCGCTCCTACACACACCCCCCACCAAATGAGAGATCACAATTGCTTGTCTCAAAATTGCTTGTATTAGAAAAAGTGTAAGGTATGCATGACCCGGCACACGCGGAGACATCATGTAAAGTACCACAAAGTATTGGTTGAAACAACATATTGCGTATGCTACTCCATGACATGTAACACAAAGTGGCTTTGGAGCACATCTCTCAAATGTTTGTTGTTATGTCGTCCCTGATTGGCCGTTTCAGGAAGGAAGTGACTGGACTTCAAAGGGCAGAAGTTACTTTTCACCCCAGGAGTTGTGTAAGAGTGGACAATGTGTTGTTGAAGCAATGTCGATTTGAATGGCACTCCATTGCTGTTGACTAATTGTTGGGAGCACAGCAAAATCCGAGACTTTCATGATTTTACGTGAGCCATGTTGAGGGCAATGTTAGGGGCAAGGCCTCTAAGGGATGTGCGTTTTTTTTTTCTTCTAGAAGAATGGGTTTCTTCTAACAATAAGTGGGGAAAAAAGGTACTAGCCCAGTGTGCCAACGACCCAAACCCAAATGTTCCAAGCTACTACAAGTTCCTTTCCTTTCCCGCAATGCTCCTGAATGAGGTATGTTGCAATTAAAAGTCAGGGACCCAGTCCCTCAAGGCTGCTCGATAATCCATGTGGGGAACACAGCCCGGGGCAAGTCTTAACGGCTTTTTATCAAACAAGCCGACGAGCAAAGATAGCGTAGGGATGCAAGGAAGACAAGCAAAGGAAGCACGCAAACCACTAAATGCTCTTAATCACCCATGCCGGGAAAACAGCCGGGAAAACAGCCAGGAACAATCATCATTGAGCCGGTTCGTCACTTTCTATGCAAAAGACAGGTCAACGATAGATCAACAACGAACACGCAAACATCCCATATTGCCCATGACATGCAGATGCGAGGGCTTTAGACACGGAAGCAACCAGGACGTTACCCAAGACAGGAACATGAAAGCTCTTTTTTTTTTTTTTTTTTTTTTTTTTTTTTTTTTTTTTTGGGTGTGGGATGCAAGACTTCAATGACATTTATTAATAACAACAGTACAGCTGTCTAACTCCCAAGTGTTCAGATACCATGTTCACGACTTCCAACAATATAACTTCCTTTCGTAAGGGACACTTGATAGGCTTGTTGAGTGGCGAGCATTGTTTGGAAGCATCTACATGTTCCATTGGATTATCAACCTTTCAGCCTCTAAAATGAATACCACTCATGGCACACTCCACACTCCCCCAGACCCACGACCCCCCCCCCCTTTCCCAATAAAAACGTGAAGGGGGGGGGGGGGGAGGGTGTTCCAACGGTTCCACCTGCTTCTTGTCCACGTTTGATGACATCTGATACAGGTAACAAGGGGAAAGCCAAGCAGCAGACACGAACACGTTTGCCACACGTTATACATAACTAATATACGTGGTACACTCACGCCACTGGCAGTGATGCAAGGCATGTAAGGACTGCTGATGCTGGGATATATCGACATTTTCATTATTGACGTCGCTGAAACTCAGATAGTGATAATTGCAAATGAATGCATGCACTCACCAAGCTGGAAAAATCTAGGAAAAGGGGGGAAGGAGGGTGAAGGGGTGGGGGAAGGGAACGGAGAGGGGAGGAGGGACTGACGGAGCCGGAGAAAGAACCGGGGGGGGGGGGTCAGGAGGGGGAGGGAAGGAGGGGCGGGGTTTTGCGAGTCGGGGAAGGGAGGGAATGAGGGAGAGGGAGGAAGGGGAGTGGCAAGGGGGTGGGGGCATCCCCTCCCATACGAGTCCACTATGAGTTGAGGAGCAATCATTTAGTAAGGGCACATAAACAAGAGGGACTCCGGGGAAAGAGGGGGGGGGGGGAGAGGAAGGAAGGCATTATTACATCCAGAGACAAAAGGGGGGGGGGGGGGGGTGTTGAGGAAAAGCGTCACCCAGCAGCCACAGCAGCAGGAAGAATAGCGCCAGGCAGAAAGGCAGTGTCTGACGCCTGTAACCGCCCATGCAATAAGGGACCATCCCTGTAAGGCACGAAAGGGCCATGCGGCAAATTAGAAGGGTGGAAAACGGATCGGAAGGTGTCAACGCCGGTGTCACCAACGGCAGAGTGAACCCTGCAATATCCCAACACACGGGTGCAAGGTCAACTCGACCTCAATGCACAAACAACAGTATTTCTGTTCCATTCTATTACTGAGTACTTGGCAGAAGAATCAGAACGAATTCTGACGGAAAGTGCAGTGGCAGGGAGACCGGTGGGGGCTTGATCACCCCGACACATCCTCGGAACATTTCACCCACGTGTAGATCATGGGATTGTCGCATGCCTTTGGAAGGGCATCCGAGCATTAAAGCTATAACTACCGAGACGGATCTGCTTAAGCCAAGCAAGGTCAGCTCCGTTGCTTTTCTTGTCTTTTTCCCCCCTACAACCTCACATATCGTGAAGTTCCCTAGACAGTCTCCACACGTTCGCTCTTCCGCCACATGCGTCATGTGTCTCTCTTGTAACAACCGCCTGGGCTGGCATCATCTTCACGATGCAGGAGGTTGGTCCTCGCACAAGGCACGTCCAGGTGTCAATAAGCAAGGAGGCACCCGACACAACAGTCTAACACTTCACGACAAATGGGGTACCTGTTTACCCACGGTTTGGGGTACTAAGTACAAACTTCCAGATGGGATACCTGTTTACCCACGGTTTGGGGCATCAGTACGACTTCCAGATGGGGTACCTGTTTACCCACGGTTTGGGGCATCAGTACGACTTCCAGATGGGGTACCTGTTTACCCACGTTTTGGGGTATCAGTACGACTTCCAGATGAAGTCTTGGGGTAGAAAGTACGACTTTCAGATGAAGTCTTGGCACGTATCGGAACACTGGAATATAATCTACCGCCATCATACAGACAACTATACAGAACAGAGTTGCAGTACAGGGGTCAGGCCCAGAACAGTAAGATATATGTCCTAAATACTAATTTCTATAATGGTCCTTCCTAGTGTATTGGGAAATGCAAACGCAGAAGTTCCACAGCATTGCGAAGGTACGGCATTTTCAAGCAAAATCCAACGCTTGGCAGCCACTACTCTAAATTTATCTCACACACAACCCCCCCCCCCCCCCAAAAAAACTAGACAGAAGATTGAAGGCAGTAACAGATCCTTCGCAGAGCATTCCTGAATACTTCACACCAAACAGCCTATGCCCACCACAAAAAATGTGGACATACATAATTACAAGCTGTGGCCTGATATATACGGTAGTCGCGGACACATCACTTTGGGCACGTCACACCTGTATATCCCAACTTCTAGGGAAGGTTGATGGTCCCCCCCCTGACACACACACACACACACACACACACAGCACGCACGCACATTTTTAAGACATAACATTTGTGTGCGATACAAAAAAAGAGAAACATTCATCCAGATGCGCAGCGAATACGGACTCTGCAAAGTACAACATAGCCCACACACATGAAGGACAGCCCAAACAAGGAAATGAGGTTATACAAAATGGCATCATGTCGTCAAAATCACGTAATATTCTTATTACAAAGCCTTAAGATTTTGAGCTCACAGCCACCCGCGCTTAAACCGAGTTGCCATCCACGCAATCAAATTGACCTCTTCAAAGTCCTCAAATAACCCCAGAAACTCTTTGTGGAGTTTCTGAAGGCCTGACACTGCCCGCCTGAGATACCCAAGGGGGAACTAAAATTGTATTCATTAAGCTGCATCAAAATTTTGTGCCATCAAGCTGCACAAAGCTGCTCCTGACAATTCGCATCAGCACCCATTCAAAAGGGTGAAGACCCCAAATCTGGACAGTTGGTGTTGGTGACATCCCTATGTTCCTAAACTAAAATCCGTGGGGAAGGATGACTCCCGATCAAGAAAAACAACATGCGCATGCTCGTCTTTCAGCTGTCAATTCGAAGCATGGTTAAGAAACCACAAGCGCATGCCCCAGGTGCACACATGTTACTGTGACCAAGGGGTTGGCAGATCCACTGCATGGCCAGTCTGCCATTAATATTTGCTGGAGATATCTCCAATTCCTCCTTTCAATGTATACAATAATTCGTAATAGGCACTGCTTTTCAAAAATGCTAGGCATAATCCCAGCGTAATTATACAAATAAGGCAGCTCTCACAAACCACCAGGGCAGGTCAATCTCAAATCATACAAATCCAGTTCTGGTTATGCACTGGTAAATTGTGCACACCCTTATACAACTAATGCACTTTTCAGACCAGATAACACTTCGGATTTGGACAACATTCGAGTTGTCAAACACTGCATTCTAGATACCCGTCATTTAGATTGCCATGAGAAACGATCCACATTCCATCACAATGTAAATGATGTCCCTCTTCATGTGCATCTACTAATGCCTGGTGGCCAGGACCCAGGCAATGTGCATCTACCTATGGTATGACCAAGGGAACTGCTAGACACCTTGCACCTACACAGACGCGGTACTGAGCTGTGGCAACAAAAGAGAGAGAAAACGGCACTATATTCTTTTCCATCCCCAGCTGGGCTGATAACAAACTTCAAATCCCACTGCAATAAACTCAGTAGTATTTCAAATTCAAACAGGTGTCCTTTCAAAAAAATTAGAAACCACCTGAGGTGACAGTGATAGGGGCACACTCTAAAACAGGCAAACTCTCACTATATTCGTAAGGCAGGCTCGAAATTGGCCAGGATGACAGGCCCGCTGGTAATACCCGACACACAGTTGCAAATTCTCCATAGCAGCACCAAACTCCACACTGGGGTGTGGCCATGCACAAGAATTTTTCCCTTGCAAATAATTCGCACTCAGAGAACCAAAAAATTTTGCCACATTTTTTAATCCATAGATACTGGCTTGCAAACTCTGCCATGATTCTATCCTTTGGAGTTCCAGCAGAGAGGATCATCCAAGTCAGGAAACACAGTCGAAAAGTCCAACACATCCTCAAATTCCACGTCGGCCGCAGGAATTGCTGCGGGACTAGCACCTGAGAGCACGGCAGGCTCGCGCGCCAGCGCTGACACTTCCGATTCGGTTGCCCCGCCCACACCACTAGTGTGGCTAGCAAGCTCCCCTCTAAGCCGCATGTTCTCTTCATCTTTCATGGCAACTTCCCGTTGCAGCCGTGCAATCTCCCCTTTCAAGCTTGCATGTGTAGCATCCATGATCCGCACACGCTCAATTAACGTTGCCATCTGGTTCCGCTTTCGCTCCCTACAAGTGAATAAAGGATTGATCAAAGATAAAAACCGTGCAGCCATATCAGCAACACTATGATCTGTTTCACCGGCGAGTTGGACTTTCAGCATATTTACTAACATGCCTTCATTTTTAAGGACCACTAATCCCTTCAGCATGAGATCCACCCACATGATAGACATGATAACGGAAGGCAGCTTCCCAGACAATGCACCCCCCCCCCCTCCCCCTTCCAGAAATGAAGTGTTAGGAGATTCCCAATGACAGCCAGATGATTGGTGGCCACAATTCTGTCTAATAACAATGGGCAGACGTACCTTGACAGAGCTGCTGTTGCCCTATTCTTAGCCAAACGTCTCTGCTTCCTTCGTTCATCAGGATCATCTATGGCATCCAAATCTACATCCTTCTTTCTCTTGCCTTTTTTAAACTTCATCTCAGGCAAATCGTCTAATTGGGACTTTTCCCCATCATCCTCGTACCTCGGCGATGAAGAGGAGGACCTGCGTTGCACAAGTTCGTGAAACAGCGCCATAGATTATAAATAAAGGAAGGCTTTAGCTGGACAAAGCACATGAAATAAATGAGGGACACGAATGAAACATGGGCAGGAACACAATTCATTGCCAAAAACGATGTATAGCTACAACAGGCTTACCCTGACAGACTGTCAGGTGATGTGACAGGCCGTCTCAGCTGAGTTCCTGTTCGTAGCCGAGTTGCCATGGGCGAACCACTGGTCACAAGACTGGGACGGCTGGTCCCTGGTGATGTACCAACAGTTTCAAGCTGGTCTCCCGTTTTAACAACATGAGGAATCCCCGACTCAAGCTGGTCTCCCATATTAACAAGGTGAGGAATCCCCGTTACAGGGTAGATTGGAGCCTGAATGATTGATGAAGAAGGAAGGACGTTTATAGGTTTCTCGTCCAAATTTACAAAATTAAACGCGTCCTCCCCGTCCAGATCTGCACAAGGTGCACAGTTAACAACCACTCCTTTGCAAAGGACGGCCCCTCTCCTCTTCAAATATCCACCATTAACTGCAGGAAACTGTCAAGCCAATGCACAGATTCCTGGTCAAACTCTGCCGACTCAGTTGTAAATTCCGAGCGGAAGCTCTGTCGTAAACTCCGAGCGACCAGTCTTGCCTGCCAAGCACACCTGGAGATTTCGAATGTTGTGGGACTTGCAAATTCAACAAACTTTTTTCGCAGGAATAGCAATCCTCGCCAACAGCATGGCAAGCCGGAAAAGGGACTTCGCCGTCATTATTGTAATTCAACAACAAGTCGTCCAAAAACCACGAGGAAAGCGACTTTGATAATTGCTGGCCCAACGACTGTACAGTCATAGCCTATGTCACAACCTGTTTAAACTCACGGGCTAAACACAGAAATGCCGCCTGGATAGACTCGAATCCTCTCAGCCGTTTTACTGAGGTCAAAGCCAGTATGAGTGCAATCAATCAATAACTCTTCCAATTCAGCCGAAATCTCTTCTAACACACTTCAACAAGTGAATTTGTGTGCTACTGACGTTCGTATGGCCGCGACTTCCCCGAGTGTCTTACTTAGCAGAACATAACGATACTGCTGACGATGCTCCCCCGAAGGTCCTAGAACACTTTACGTACATGTGTATGGCCGGGAGCGTGGGTGGCGACGTGGCACAAAGAATCAGCTACAAGGACTGTGGCAGCTTCTCAGAGTGCTGGGGCGACAAAAAGAAACCGCTGAGGCGGAATGGGGATATTGGGGCGGAATTTAAA
>KV908511.1:67500-92500 GCA_002005505.1 Botryococcus braunii
AATGCCAATCTCGAACAGGCCATGGACAACGCATCTGCCTGCCTGTCTGGGACCAGAACTGCAATTACTCCTATTTGCTTAAATACCAGGGCAGCAGTTGAAATAATTCTGCGTGTACCACCCCAATTTCATATAGCGGTACCTGTGGTCTAGCTGATACGTAAATTTGTACATACGAAGACGCTCTTCATTTCATCCTCTTCAGCGGGATAATGATTCGATTTTGTACTATCGTACATAAAGTGATCACCATGATTCATCTTGGGTTGTTGATCAGGAGTACGAAACGTTTACCCTCTCGCCGAGAGAAGTTGGGGTTGACACTCTCTCCAAGCGAAGTTGCCCATCCTGTCCAACGCCGCAAAACTTCTAACAACAGCATGGTGACCTTTCCTCCAATACCCCCCCTCTGGCCTCTCCCTCCCCCCCCCCCCCCCCAACAGGGGAAAAGGGGCTGCAATACTCACTCCCCTCACTAGGTGTACCACAAGCTTGCAAGCCGATCTTCCCTCACCAGTCCAGCCGCACATGGCCACCTCCGTCTGGCACTGGACGACACCTGGATGAGCAGACATCCCTCACAGGTGGGCAGCTCACTAAGTCGCCTTCTGTGCACCGGTGAAAAGGCGGTACGCAGCCAGCCACAGTGTGAAGTTCCCAACAACTGTTAGCGCAGCCTGCACATCAACAACCACAGGAGAGCTGAATCCGTTTCACTCGTTACAATATGAAAAACAGGCCATCAGATATCAACGAAGAACAACAGGAGGCAGAGCTGCCAAGCAAAAGCGGCCATACACATGAGGTAGGAGGGCAACGGAGGGGGACCGCGAGGGGTAGGGGAAGGAAGAGCATAAATTCCTAGCAATGAAGCAGAGGATCCCCTTCCATGTTCAAGCCTTGTCCTTGAGAAGGAGCCCCATAAAAAATCTTCCTTGCACCACATCCCTTCTTTATCAGCCCTCCTCTATTCCCCTTGCAATGACCACCTCTATGGGAAACGTATAAAATGGGCAGCTCCATATTGTTGCCCCCAGTGTGATGCTGCCCACCCTCTATCTGGCCATTGCCAGGAACTGGTACACAAGCCAGGATTTGCAGCCCCAAGGAAATCGTCAGCGTGGCGGACTTCCTGCCATGCTTCATCCCTATCTATGCCAGCGCCCCACCCTTGGATGTTGTTGCTGCTTGTTGCTGTTTTTGTTCTTGGTCTTGGTCTTGTTGTTGTTTCTGCTGCTGCTGCTGTCGTCGTCGTCGTCATTGTTGTTGTTGTTGTTGTTATTGTTGTTGTTGTTGTTGTTGTTGTTGTTGTTGTTGTTGTTTGCTCCCGCCGCTGTTGGCCGCCGTTTGTTGCCCCACTAGAATCGAGTAAAATTTCATAACTCACGTAATAAGCCTGGGAATTTTTGTTAATCGGGTAAATACACCAGAGATAATCCCGGGCATAACAGGAGCTTCTGGAAGGAACTGGTTTTGACAAAGAAGTCCACTGAACATGATGATGAAGGCAATGACCAAGACTTTTATGAATGTGGAGTGAGAATATGTACCTGAAGAACAACCAAAAAGTCCAAATCGGGGGAGTTGTAGAAAAAATGGTATGTACAAGCAGAAAGGGCTCCCCCCAGCAAAGGCATCATTCCCCACGTCATTCCCTTCCACCGCTCGTTTCCTGACACAGACCAGTTACACGATAGCAGTAAGCATCAAGATGAGCTATATGACGGTACATCTTGGCCGACATCCTGGTTTTGTATTTGAAAAAGCAGCAAACTAGCTATGCGTCGATGTCATGCCATGCCATACCTGAAGCTTCTGCCAGTCTCCAAAAAAGGACCATTGCTGTCACCCATTCCAAAACACTAGAAACGTGAACTGCCCAGGTTGGAAGGGAAAGGGCATTTGCAGGCTCCATTCTTACTTCCAGGGCGGTAGCTGGGCCCTCATAGCACACAAGAAAAATTGCAATTGCCACTGCCACAAGAGATGGGCTTTGAATGTGATGGCTCTTTGAATCTTCGAAGTTATCGCTGCCTCTTGAACTCTTTTTCTGTAAACACCTGCTAGCTGTTGCTGTGGCTGCACATCCCTTGCTCTCGCAAGATCTGCAACTCAAGGATAATAATGACGACCGTAATCTTCTGTCCAAAATCATGTGGTACAAATGTAGGTAATTGCCACTTAAGCCATGATAACTGCTCGTTGTCGCCTTCTCGTTTGTTGTCGCACAACGGAGCAGTCGATGCCCCTGCAAACGAGCTCCAAGAGGTACGAGGGACGACATTTGCTATGTTGGAACAAAGGTAAAACTGTTTAAAAAGGACCTATAATTATCGGAAGCAAAGGTATAGCGAGAATGGCGAGAATGGCGTATGCTACATCTTGTCCTTAGAGATGAGATGCGAAGATCGATCGTAGTCATCTGACGTTACTCCGGGGCTGTGACTCACTCGGGGCCGGTAACTGCCTAACCGACTGCAGCCTCCCGAGCCCCGTTCCTGTACCTCAAGTTTTGCTTCTGGTACACATCATTCAAACGGTGCCGAGAGATCCGCGAGGTAAAGATCACTTCACAATGTGCACACAACAAATCTACTGGAACTGACACTCTCGAATAAAGCTAGCACAGTTCCCAATTCGGGGTATAGAGCTGCCGGCGATGGCCTTGGTTGTGCGGTTGTAAAGTACCCGTCGCGAATATACCTTTCAGAGGATCTAATGAGAATTGCGCCCTCGCCTCCGCTGACTCACTGAATATCACATCAATCTGCAGAAACTGCTATCAGTGTGTGCCATCCATCTACATCTTTCTGCTTCGCTGAGGTTCGGCCACAATGCCCGAAGCAGGACCTGCCGCGACTGGTCCGTCAGATGCCAATTTCCTTGCATTCTTGAATCCTGATTTGCTACAAGTAGTATTGAGTGGACCTCGTATCGAGCATCTGCCCCCGTTTCTGCGTTCCTGGCCTCAACCGCAAAGCTCGAGACCGTTCAGGAGGTTAAACTGGTTTTCCGAGGATAGCAATGACAGAAGTCAGTTCAAGGGCCTTAATGACTACATTGATACTACTCTGGCCAGAGAACTGCACATAGTTGAAGCTTCTTCAGTAACCGTGGGACCCCTGACGACTGGGCAGAGGCTGGGCCAGACGTTGCGGCAGTCCTTGAAACCTAAGGTAGTCCTCTCCTTCGTCCATTTATATGAAAATTGTGATTGTGAAAGAGGCTACAAGAATGCGGAACGTCAGGTCGTGCCGGCCCAGGCAACTGGCTTCGAGTTGCCAGGTAGGGACTTGATCGACTGTTTGTGCCACTTCACAGTTTATTTAACCCCAAACGAGGTCTAAAATCAGTGAGAAGACACATTCAACTGCCAAAAACTCAAGCATGTGCAAAAGAGAATGCTGGGGGCGGCCCGTATACAACTGTGACTCCATGGCTTTTGTATCTGTTCCCCCCCATAAGAGAAATTGGAAGCTTTTGGGCTGAGACTTTGACACGTTAAGAAGACACAGGGCCATGTCCTTGTCTCAAAACAATATCTTTTAGGGGAGTGGCATTGCTGGTACTGACTGGCCCGAGGAGTAAGGGGTGTTAAAATGAAGTAGCTACAGTTTCACAGGAGCTCAATGTGCCTCTGAAAGGCAGTTTTCCATCCACAGGGGCCAGGAAACAATGACCGCTGTTGCGTGGAGCGGATAGCCAATGTTCTGACATCGCTGCCGTTTATCTTTGTCGGGCTGCACGCCAGGAGGTGAGCACCATAAGGCCACAAAGAGGTGAAATGTTCAAAATTTGGAGCTTGTACTGACGGTGCTGTCATCTCAAAACAAAGGTACTTTGCGAGGGGAAAGGGAAACTGTTCTGTTCAGGGTTGTATGGTTTGCAAACCTAGCGCTGGCTCATTCCATGTCTGAATCACATTCCGACCTCAGCCCCTCTCATATTTCCTCTAGGGTTTGAAGCATTAGCTGGTTATTGAGGGAAAAGGGGGGGGGGGGGCTCCTTACACAGTCCTGAAAATGATTGAAAGGCCAAAAGAATGTGTTAATATAGTTTTCATGGTCCTACACACGCTCACACCACCCCCCCCCCCCCCACAACACCACACACACACACAGATAGAGAAAGAGAGAGAAAGGGGGGGGAGAGAGTGAGTGAGTGAGAGAGAGAGAGAGAGAGAGAGAGAGAGAGAGAGAGAGAGAGAGAGAGAGAGAGAGAGAGAGAGAGAGAGAGAGAGAGAGAGAGAGAGAGAGAGGGGGAGAGAGGGAGAGAGGAAGGAAAGGAGAGGAAGAGGGGTGGGAAGACAGATAGGGAAAAGGAGAGGGGGGGGGGAGAAACGGGCGGATATGCAATTTACGGGAGGGGAGAGTGCGAACGCACACCACCTTACATAAGTGCTGTTTGTGATCAAGCGAACCTTCCCATGCCTATCAAAGAAAAAGATGACTCTCATCGAATGAATCCCTTCTCGGCTTTTCAATTTCAAAGCGTTCAGGCAGTCGCAACAGGCCGGGGTTGGGGTGGGTACCCTGGAGACCAAAACCACCATTCGGACTGCGCTGGTGTGCATACTTTTAATGCCCAGGCACCGCAGGGTACCATAGCAACTGGCCAATACGATTCGCAGCATTGAAAATCTGATGTGCTTTTTAACGCTGCCATCTCCACTCACGCTTTTGCCTCTTTCCATATTCATTCCATATTTAAGTGTCCTCAAATTCTCCTTAGGGAATCTTCGTAGAGGTGGTAGGCCCGTCGGGTCCACAGCGGGGAGCACTGGAAGTGGCTTCCAGGCTTTGGAGGCATCCGGCCATGCCCGTGGTGCTCAAAAGCTGTGAGGTAGCTGGCGAAAAAAATAAGTTGGCACGTATAAGTTGCCTGTTGCAGACACGAGCTGGCTTCTTGCGCAGAAACGCGAGATTTAAGTGGAAAGGGGATGTGCCTGTTACACACATGAGCAGGTTTGTACGCCAGCCGAAAGACGTGAACCTTGAGACGCCAGTCGAGAAAACATGCGTATAAACAGGTGTGGAAACAGGCGAGAAAACAGGCGGGAACATGAGCTTGTGCAGAAACCTCGGGGCACCAGGGCCAGATCGTGGCCTGCCGGTCCTAATCGCATGAGGTTACCATTTGGCTGACCCCGGAGAGGCACCAGCCCCCCCCCCCCCCCGGGCCCCTCTCTTCCCAAAAAAAGTCGGCAACGAAGGAAGGAAACCTCTTCACGGCAGCATGACGATCTACCGTCTCGATCGCTTCCTCAGCCTGCCACCTGTCGGCTATCTCACTGGCAGTAGGTCCAAATATAGACCCCGCTTGAATGAGAGAAATGGATTGAGGAGTGGTGGATCCCAGGCCCTGATTGCTGCTGAACTTCCTGGATTGTCCTGCATACTTCTTGAACCTGCAAGACAAGCAGTCTTTGGGCTGCGCAGGCAGCTGGAGACACCCGAGGGAAGGGCTTTCGGGTTCGCGCTCATTGCGACGGGAGTTGCGGCCACTGCGTATCACTCTGCCAGCGGGAAGCTGCGGGGGGCGTTGCGGAAACTGGACCACTGGACAATCTCCGCGACGGCGGCGACAATGGCGCGGGCGGTTTTTGCGGCCCCCGCCCCTCTGCACCACACGCTGGGCATGGCTTCCGTCGGGATGGCCCCTTTCCAGCCCTTCACGGTCTCCGCCATCAACTTTGGGCTGTCGGAGGTGGGCCCCGCTCCCCTTGTGGAGGGACGTCCTCTCTTGCCCGGAGGCCCGGCTCCTCAACATATGAAATGGAAGCTTCGTAAGCTTGTCCTGTCTGTGTGTGTGTGTGTGTGTGTGTGTGTGTGTGTGTGTGTGTGTGTGTGTGTGTGTGCCCGCCCTCGCATGCGTGCAGGTGCGTGCGTGAGTGCATGCCTCTCTTTCTTTCCCCGGGGTTGGGGGAGTGGCGGGGGACTCTTTTGCAATAAACCATGTTCCCCGTGGCATTACAAGATACCTGACGAGGTCGGAGGGCTGGGTTCATTTTTTGTGCTTCAAAATTGTCCTCCATTACATGCTGAGCTCGCAGAGGTGAGGGACGAGGGGTTGCGGGAGGCAGGCCCCCTCCCCATTTTTTTTTTTTTTTGGGGGGGGGGGGGGGGGCGCTGCAAAACCGCTATTCTCGGGCTTCACGCGAAGAGAGCAGCTCGCCTGCCTCTAAATTGTAAGTCCACGGCCCTTGGGTTGCCCGGGAGGGGGGGGGGGGGTTCAGCTTGGATCCTCTGCTAGGATTTCGAGCCACCACCCTTGTGTTGTATGAAGCAGGCATGGGGAGGGGGTGCACCCGCATCCCCCTTCCCTGGCCGCCCTTCCTTACCGCCCTCTTCCTGGTTTTCAGGCTCACCACCCTCGGGTTCTGTCCCCGCAAGACTTTGAGGGGGCCTGAGGAGTGCAGGCGGAGTTTGCCAAAGAGGCCCTTTTCTCTCGGGAGGTTCCCGCAGGGGGCCTGCGTGGAGCGTACCTGCGCCACGTGGCGGCCGGGGGACTGGGTGTGGCCTGCTACTTGGCAGAGGATGCCGCCATCGAACGGGGCCTCCACTTTGTGCACCCCATCTGGCACTGCCTGGCGTGCTACTCCGTGGCCGGTGCAGGAAAGCTCATCAAGCACAAGGAGAGGCGAGCTGCCTCGGCTTTGTAGGTTTTTGGCTGACGTAGAATTGCTTATGAAGTGCAAGGTGGGGCGTGAGGCCTCAGCATAGTAGCTTTTCTGCCGACGTAAAATTGCTCGTTGAGCACTGGGAGGGCCGCTGCCTGAGCATTGTGGCTCTGGGCGATGTGGGAATACTCAAAAAGCACTAGGTGCGGCGCGCTGCCTCGGCTTTGTACCTTTTTCGGCTGACATAGAATCGCTCACCAAGCAATGGGAGAGGCGCGCTGCCTGAGCGGTGTGGCTCTGGGCAAGGTGAGAATGCTCGTCAAGCACTAGGTGCGGCGTGCTGGTTCAGCATTGGGGCTTTTCGGCAAAAGTGGGATTCCTCATCAATCGCTGGAAGGGGCGTTCGGCCTCGGAGTTGTAGCTTTTCGGCCGGCGTGGAATTGCTCATTATGCACAAGGTGCGGCGCGCTGCTCCAGTGTTGTGGCTTCGGCCCACGTGGGATTGCTCATCAAGGGTGTGGACCTGTGTGCTGCCTCAGTTTTGAAGCAGTGGCCGGCGTGGCAATGCTCACCAAGCACTAGGAGGGGCGTGGCTGCTCCAGCAATCGTAGCTCTGGCTAAGGCAGGGCTGCCCATCAAGCACAAGCCGTGGCTGCCACGAAATTCACCCATCAACACAGGGGAGCGCTAGGCTGCCTCAGCGCTGTTGCAGTGGGCCGACCGTGAGTCCCGCAAGCCGGGATCTGTCCATGTACCACCACCATAAAGGGAGGATCCGGGGGGAGGGCGAGCTCTGGGGCCTACTGCTCTGCCTGTGCAAGACCCCGGACAAATCTGGCCTGCACCCTTGCCCTGCGAGACCCCTACAAGACCCAGGCTGTAATGGACTCACCTGTGAGGCCATTACAGCCTGCAGAGGAGAACGGCTGCAGGGGAGTGGGAGCGGGGCTGCTGTGAGGTTGCTAAACGGCGGTCCCTGGCCTTCTGCACTGCCGGGCTTGGCAGTCTGGGGCCTGCAAAGTCTCCGCAACATCCTTCCCAAGGGGGGCCCACTTTGTTATCTGTAGACAGGCTGGAAAGATGCAGAGGCGGAGGAGGAGGAGCAGATGGAGGAGGAGGAAGCTGGAAGCTCTTTGTGTAAGCAGAAAAGGATAGTACTTTGTGAGCACGGAGGGCAAGATGGACTGGGAAACCAAACGCGGCATAAGAACCTGCACAGCACAGGAAACAATGCGTGTGTCTGTGTGTGCACAGAAAACAATGTGTGTGTGTGTGTGTGTGTGTGCGGGTGTGTGTGTGTGTGTGTGTGTGTGTGTGTGTGTGTGTGTGTGTGTGTGTGTGTGTGTGTGTGTGCGTGCGCGCGCGCGAGGGCGTGCGTGCGCGCTCGCGCATGCGTGCAGCATGCGTCGGGCACACGATGTGCATGGCATATGCGCATTTGCTGGCGCATGTGTTTGCACATGTCTGCCAGGAGCCCTTCGGTCCAGGGCGGTTCAAGCTTCACTCTCATATCAGAGAGACCTTTCTGCTTTCCGCCCTTTTAATATGCCTGGACATGCTGCAATTCAACAAGGTCTCTCATGAGATAATGTCTGTAAGAAGGGGCACTTGCTCAAGAGGCAGTGTGCAGCAGAAATATTGGATTCGTTGGGGTTGTTGGTGCTTGTAGGAAGTCTTGTGTGCACCGCCACCTACAATTTCATCCTCCACGAGTTGTTTGGTCTTTCTGTATGTTGGTTCTGTTGTTTCACTGTAAAAGGGTCCTTTTGTACCCTCCCATTGCGTTCAGAGCTGTCAAAAGCTAGAATGGCTGGATTTGTCTCTCGGGCCCATGGTACCCCCGCAAGGCCTCCGCATGTCCTGCGCAGTTGAAAGGGTATCCCTGGTGATTGGGACGAGGTGGCTGAGGGGTCTTGTCCGTAAAATCTCCGCCGTAGATGTTGTGGGCTGCGTGTGGCGTAAGATGTTGTGGGGCTGTGTGACAATTGCCGAACTACAAAGGAGCAGGGTCCGAAAAGCTCTTCTTGGGGTGTACATATGCTGAATGCAAATGAGGATCAGGAGCACCGGCTCCTGCTTGGCACGGTGGTGCTAAATTTTGAAGGGAACTCCGGCCATTGTGGGCATCTTCTGAGATCTCGAGACCAGAAGGACCGTTGGTCCTTGGCCCTATATTGGGAACACAAGTGATTTTTACATTAAATGTGTTTTTGGTGGCTTTTTTGGGGCCTTTTCTCCCTTCGTTCTTTTTAACAAAATCGGGGGGGGGGGGGGGGGTTGGTTCAAGGTTCGAACCCAAAGACTTTGTTTAATTTGGAAGGGGTGGGGGGCATGTGCGAAGCAAGTGAAGGCAGAGTTCAATGTGAGCAGGGCCGCCTGGCAGTGTAAGACAGCGCATGGGCAGTACAGAAGGTTCTATAAATATCTTAGCTAAGTAAGGCATGGCGAAAGCGTGTGCAAAACATAAAGCCATGACAGACCCATTCTCGTTCAAACGAGCATGGTGGAATTCGTTGTCAATATGCTCACCGCCTTGCCCCCTTCTCGGTCTTGATGTTGATGTATGGCAGCTTCCTCCCTTTCTTGCATTTCCCCTTCATTTGGGAGGATGGGTTGCCTTGTTGCTCTTCAAAGGCCCCTGGCCTTAACTTCATTTACAAATGCGCGCGCGCGCGCGTGTGTGTGTGTGTGTGTGTGTGTGTGTGTGTGTGTGTGTGTGTGTGTGTGTGTGTGTGTGTGTGTGTGTGTGTGTGTGTGTTGTGTTTGGGGGAAGGGGGGGGGGGGGCGCGACCGGGCGGGTGAGCTTTGCTGTGCTTGGTCAATAATGGGATGCTCAACATAGAGTGTTTGAGACGGCAAATAGACGTGCTCAGCTGCATAAGGTTAGCTCTCCACACATGCGCTGACTTCCAGGTTCGCTTACCCCCAGGCGCCTTGATGGGAAGAGCGCGTTTTACCTTCTGTACTACAAAAACCCCTTTGTCCCTCTGTTATTGCTCGTCTGGTAAATCTATACGGACATCCTAACCGCGGAGGCTTCCACAGAGGCCTTAAAAGCAGTGAGACTATCTTAATCTCCTACTGCGGTATGCAAGCTGCAGCCTATATAGCCCATACATCAGGTCAGCACAAAAATAATCCCTGCCCCTGCTCTCCCCACTCAAAAATACTTAAAGAATTCACAGATGTCATCGTCCGGTCCGTATAAGTACATACTGCCTGCCACATTTACTCACGATCTAAATTTATTTAGGATCTACTCTTGATCCGATTAGAATGCGGAAGTCCATTGTATTCCTGCCCTCCCAGTCTGCGAATCATGAAGACTCTGCTTCCTGGTCCTTCCAATTCGTGGTGCTTGCTGCAGCAGTCAGAGCCAAACGATCATCTGTCCATCGCCTGCCCTCCCACTCCCCCGGGGGGGGGGGGGGGGGGGGGGGGGGGCATGCATCCTGGATGTGCGCGTACTGCCAGTGCATACACTGCCATTCTTGGAACACGTGTGAGCATGTGCATGATTCTCTTGCTTCCTCCATGCTATGTCCCGTCACGATTGGGGGATCCACCCTTTCCCTGCCCTTTCCCTGACCACAAAGTGTCCACGGCCATTCCAATCGTTCCCTTGTGCACCCTCCATGCCAGGGCCAACCATAATGGAAGGAACCATCCTTTCCCCGTCCTCGCACCCAGGGGACCGGGAGTTCTCCACTGCCTTCGTAGTCCTTGCCATGTGCCCTCCATGCCACAGCCGTCAGGATCACAGAGAATGCCCTTCCACACGTCACAGAGACTCCACTCTACTCGCATGCGCAGTCAGTCTACAGCCCGTCCCCATCGGAGGATCTACCCTTCCCCTGCCCTCCCACTCTAGGGCGACGACTTCTCCTCTGTCATGCCAATCTGTTCCCACGTACCCTCCATGCCACAGCCCCTCAAGATCTCAACGATCCACCCACCCATGCCCTACACCCAGAAACCCTAGGGACACGGGGACTCAAGTGCCTTGTGAATCTCCCCATGCGCACTCCAGTCGACAGCCAATCAGAGGACACTTGCATTGTGGCGTTCACTGCCCTCCCTTTTTGCAAAGGCTGCCCCCCCCCCCCCCTCTCCCCATTTTCCCAGTGTGCACGTCAAGTGACTGCTTTCTTCCTTCCCCCCTTGACCCCCTCTCCTGATAGCAGTGCCATCTGATTCAGAGATTCAGGGCGGCTCCCCTGGCCTGCTCACACGGTGAATTTAGGGATAGGGAAAAGTATTAGGCACTAATTTTCCCATCTCTCTCCCTCCCTTTCCCGGAGCATATTGAATGCTGTAACCAGCCATGATCGAACGATCCGTTTATTCCCTGCCTTGCCAGTAAGAGGGTGCTCTGAAGACTCTGCTTCCATGTTCTCCCACCACCTACTGGTTGTTGCAGCCAGACAGAATCCTAAGATCCATCCGTAACCTGCCTTCCCATCCAAAAGGGTCCACAGCCACTCCCCCGTACTTTAGTCATGCTACAAGAAGGCCGGCTCTTATTGGGCCCCCTGCTCTGCCCTCTCACAGACAGGGACTGCAGCAGAGAGAGCAGCAACTAGTACAGTAAGGACTCTCTGGCACAGCAGCTGTTGGTACACTGTGTACAGTCCGGCTGTGGTGTTGGTACACTTCACTGTGTACAGCCCTGCTGTGCTGTAGGTACACAGCACTGTGTACAGCCTTGCTGTGCTGTAGGAACGTTTCATTGTGCACAGCCCCGCTGCGCTGTCTGCACACTTCTATGTACCCTCCCTGTGGTGCTGTCGGTGCACAGCACTGTGTACAGCCTTGCTGTGCTGTTGGAACGTTTCATTGTGTACAGCCCTGCTGTGCTGTCTGCACATTTCTATGTACCCTCTCTGTGGTGCTGTAGGTGCACAGCACTGTGTACAGCCCTGCTGTGCTGTAGGTACCCTGCAGTACCGCTGGGATCGTCCAGTGCCCCTTGCGGGCTACTGCCGCTCAGGGCTGCATACAGCTCAGGATTTCTCCGAAGTATCTTTGCTTAACATGATTCTGCAAATGTTCCCTCCGATCTGTAGGGTAGTTCAGACACGGACCTTTCCACCCAGAAACTCCGGGCAGACCCTTCTTACCACGGGGCTCAAGCGAAGGCTGGTACGATGCAGGAAAGCCTCCATCCCAAAAAAGTTGTGCCCAGGATCCCTGCTCGATGTCACAGCCTCACAGGCTGGTACTCTATCCTCCAAAATACGCTGGAGGAGAAACATCTCCACCATCACACGTCTCTCAAAGTAAGAAGAGAACAATTCCCGGCATCGGACGTCTCTAAAAATCAGACAGAGAAACGTTTCCAGCATCAGACGTCTCTCGAAACAAGAAGAGGAGGGTTCCCAGGACGAGGCCAGATGTCTTCCTATCCTCCGAACAACACAAAACAGGAAACAGGCACCTCTGTTCCTAGCGGCTGGTGAAATTCAACACGATGCGGAATGCCGCCAATAAAGTCTTGCTCCGATCTGCCTCGCTCTGATGTTCCAGTAACAGTCTGCACCACCAACCCGTCACACATGAGAGCCCGGGGAAGTGTGTCATGGGCATTGCACCTTCAACACTTACATAGATTGCATGCTTACCACTCAGAAAGACACCAAGCAATCAGCCTTTCTCAGCGGGTACCATCGCTGGCACTTTCCTTGTATCTCCCAGTAAGGATCCCCTCCAAACTGACAACGCCCTCGCCTCCCCTCACCCCTCCCCACGGGGGAGAAGGGGCATTCCATCCCCCTGAACAGATTACGGGAGCAGGCTAACACCATGCCGTATGTCCCTGTCCTATCGGTTATCGGCGCCCTGTCTCTTGAAAATGGAACTGGTGTGTGCGTGTGCGTGTGTGGCCGCACAGGGGGGGGGGTGGGATGTTTTGGCCATGCTTTCTCTCCATATCCTGTCTGAGGTTGATCAATGGCCTGCCTCCTAATCCTATCTGAGAGAGTGAGAGAGAGAGAGAGAGAGAGAGAGAGAGAGAGAGAGAGAGAGAGAGAGAGAGAGAGAGGGGGGGGGGGGGGAGATCAATAGGAACAAGAATTGAAATTGGAGGGACGGGTGACACGGGAGGGGCGGGGTTAGGCCATGTCTTCTCTCCAGGTCCTGTCGGGGACCAATCCCCTGTCTCGTGAAGCAGGACGAGAGCGGGGAGGCGGGGGGCTTTTAAGGCCTTGCTTGGGCTGCCCTCACCTGGACAGACGAGCGTGAAGAATCTCCAGCTGGTCCAAGAAAAGCCCCTCCGTCTTTGTGACGAGAAAATCCTGCATGTCAAGCTCGCACCCTCAGCACGCTTTGTCGAAAAAGACCTCCGAAGCCAGGACTTCAAGCAGGTCGTTCTACAGCAGAGGAAGGAAGGAAGGAAAAATTACATCCAGGACCAGCCATTATAGCTGAAGGGATGAGGGTTCTATCGTTATGCTGGGGCCCCTTGTTCGTCAGCGCAGCAGTCTGAACACCTCATTGCCTTTCATCAGCCCACCGGGCTTGTCAGTAACTTCCAAAAGAAGGGAGGCACCCAACCGAGTGAGCCCTGAATGAAGAAGCCCCTGATTGAGAAGGAAGGGAGAGGAGAAAGAGGCGCGCGCGCGCGCGCAAACACACACACACACACACACACACACACACACCGAGAGTCGGGGGAGGGGGGAGAGGGAGAGAGAGAGAGAGAGAGAGAGAGAGAGAGAGAGAGAGAGAGAGAGAGAGAGAGAGAGAGAGAGAGAGAGAGAGAGAGAGAGAGAGAGAGGGAGAGGGGGGGGGCAGAAGGAGGTTTTGACAAGAGTCTCAACAACAGGTTGTCAAAAATAGGAGGCAGGTGGTGGGCTGTGAGGGGCCTCAGCACAGACCTTGGCCGAAAAGCGGTCAAGGGTCTGTGAAACAGCCTGGAGAAGCTCCGCCTCTGTGGGGCAACCGTTACCGCATTGCGTCTCGGCAATAGAAGGCCCGGGGTCCGGCAGGAACGCCGGCACCCCCTTGCTCGTCTTTGCTGGGCTGAGCTGGCGCAGGGTTGAGCTGAACTCCACAGCCTGGCCATTCGCCAGGCTGTGATTGTTTGCAGCGGGATCGGTACCCCCCGCTACGTCCTCCGACAGCCTGTGGTTGTCATTCAGGGGAGGTTCGGATGTGCCCCTGTCAGACGCGTTGTTATCATCGCTCGGCACTTCCCGACAGGACGCGCTGCCTCCCGATCTCGGCGGGCCTGTACTTCTGCCCAGGCTTCCGGCCTTTGCGGCTTTACTTGGTCGAGATGAGTGCGAGCGACAGGGCATATTAGGGCGGTCTGTTTCAGCCAGAACGACTGGATGGTCTGGACTTGGGCTCCGCTGTTGTTCTTCGCCAGGCTCGGCCCGCTCCTCACTCTTCCGGCAGACACAAGCTGCAGCCGAGGCCTTCCGCCCGCGGGGACACAGTGCTTCTGCCGCTTCCTCTTCGGCTTCAGAAAGAACCGGAACTTCATGGCTTTGACAGCCATCTGCAGGGTCCAGGCTCAACCGCAACGACATAACCGGCTGGGCGGGGTCCAGCAGAGCCGCCTCGGCGGTGCCCCTGTCCAAATCCGCAGGCAACTGGCCTGCTGCTAAAGTTTCAACCGCTGTTTTGGCGATGGAAGGTTCCCTGTCAGGGTCCTCAACCCGCTTTTGCTCCTGCGCCAACTGCCCCAGCCGCCCCTCTTACTGCACTTCCCTTGCTGCCAAAAGGGCATGTGGGAGTGAGCTGTGGGTGTGGGTGGCGTGCGCACGCACGCGCGTGTGTGAGGGGGGGAAGTGGGGAAGGGGGGGGAGGGAGAGGAGCGGGGAGGGGACGGAGAGGGGTGGGCCGGGAGGGGAGGGTGGGAGGGATAGGGAGGGAGGCGCGAGAGAGAGGGAGGGGGGGGAGAGAGAAGGGGGGAGGAGAGGGTGGGGAGAGATAGACAGACAGAAGGGGGAGCGGAGGGAGGGAGGGGTGTGCCCTAATACATTAAACGAGAACGGAAAAAAGCAAAGTGAGAGGCAAGAACACACCCGCTTTTCACGGCGAGCCCTGCGGAGAGCCTCCTCTGGGTCCTCAAAGATTATGCGGGCACCAACATCCTCCTTCTGAAGGCGCCGGCTGCCCCGGACTTGTACCTCCCTGCCCCTGCACGACCCCCCCACCCCCCCCCCCGCCCCAGCCAGGCTTATCAGCCTGGCCCTAGAAGACAGGATCCCCTGCTTACACCCCGCCCATTGACGCAACAAATCCTGACTCGAGCAACTTCTCACCAAGCAACATGCGTATGTGCACGCAAATTGCTGAGTGTGTCTGTGGGGACGCGGGCGTGCGCGCAATTACACACACACACACACGCGCACGCGCGCACACAGTTTATGCCTGCCGGCACACTCACATACAGATGGGACGGAAAATGGGCATGAGACAAGAAACTTCCATCACAGGCAAATCCACCCACAGCAATTTGAGGATGACAGTCATGGGCTTCCCATCCGATCAGAGAATGATCACATATTGGGAGGCACGACAAGGAAGGAAATTATCACACATTGAGAGACACGAGACAAGGAAGATACGATCACATATTGGGAGTCACGGCATGGAAACAATTGATCACATAGTGGGAGGCACGGCAAGGGATTGAATGAAGACCATTCGATGTTTGAAGCTTACAATGCATCGCGGATGCAACGTATGCCGCCTGCATCACCAACTGTAGACGGAGCCTCGTCTTGCCGCCGCACTTGTGGCAAGGGCAGTGGCTCGGTGTCCGCTTCGATCCCTGCAGACCACAACCCCATCATGGGATTTGCAACAACAACTCTTGGGTGATTACTATGGCAAGCAAGTGCAACGTCGATGTAGCACCCAAGAACAGGCAGAAAGAGCATTGAGGCGTTGAAAAGTGTATGTGTGAGGCGTATGACGTGGCATGCATGGCAACCTGGGCAATTGCATGACCGCACGCAATTAAATCACACAATAATGCTTCTTTTCAATGCAAAAACATACAATGCTGTATATGTACGCTACATGTATGGTATGCATGCTCTGCTATATGGGTGGCAGCAATTGTACCTGGAGGTGGGGGTACTGGGCCCCCCTTTTGGCGAATGGCATCCAACTTGTTGATGAGCTCTTGAGGCACTCGGGTGCTGACAGCAGTTCGAACCTCGTCCACCAGCATGTGTGCTCTTGACACCTGCACTCCAAAAGACGCACCTCAGCATTGGTTGCCCTGCGTCTTTCAAGAAGTCTCCCAGGGTATACCAACATACTACGTTGTACTACCAACGCTCTTAAAGCACTTTTTTTGGGGGGGGGGGGGGGGGGGAAGTACAGCTGCAGTTGGGGAGCAAATATAGAGAAAACAAGAGCAACTTCAACAGTGATGCTCCAGGTGAAACCCGGGGGGAGCTGGAGGGGCGCCAGGTACACGCATGCAAGGCTTGCATTCGATTTTGCTGTTTAGAAGGTTGGACATGCGTGTGCGTGGGTGCCCGTGTCTCGGTGCGTGGGGGTGGGTATGGGAGTGGTAGTGGTAGTGGGGTTGGGGGAGAGGGGGCGAGCGAGGGAAGGAGGGAGGGAGGGGAGAGAGTGAGTGTGAAGGCCCGGGGGGGGGGGAGAGGGAGAGGGGGAGTGGGGGGAGAGGGAGAGGGAGACAGAGGGAGAGGCAGAGGGAGAGAGAGAGAGAGAGAGAGAGGGGGGGGGGGGGAGAACGTACGCCCGCGGCAAGCCCCCTGGGACACCATCAAAGCTGCCTTTAGCCCTAAGGGGTGGAGGGGGCTAGGGTGCAACAAATATCCGGACCCGAGCGTAGGACTGTATGCATTCATGAGCAGGGACAGACGTTGGAAGTCAACCGAGAAGAGGAGGGAGAGGGAGGACAGGGGAGTGCTCTCACTGCCCGTATGCCGGCAGGGTCATCGCCCCACTCCTGCTGCGTGGCGGTTACTATCTGTTGTACATCTCTGTAGAAAGACTCCAGGCCGCGGTAGTGCCGGGCATCCACACGGGCCAGTACCGTTGCCAGATCCATGGGGTTCGAGACCTGTGGCCCGGGGCTTCCACCCTTCAGTTGTCAACCATGGTCACCGACGTGAGTGCTGCTGCTGCCAACCCTCCATCCTCATCTGAAGAGCTCAAGCTCCTGCCATCGAGGCTGTCTGTCTGTCTGTCTGCCTCTCTCTCCCTCCCCCTCTTCCCCCCCCCTTCTCTCTGTGTGTGAGTGTGTGCCCCCCCCCCCGTCTCTCTCTCTCTCACTCTCTCTCTCTCACACTCTCTCTCTCTCTCTCTCTCTCTCTCTCTCTCTCTCTCTCTCTCTCTCTCTCTCTCTCTCTCTCTCTCTCTCTCTATCTCTCTCTCCCTCCCCCCCTCCCTCCCTCTCCTCCCCCTCCCTCCCACCTGCGCCCTCTCTCCCTCCCGCACCCCCCCCCCCACACACACAGAGAGGAAGCTGGGGGATGAGAGACAGAGGCTGCGCTCTCGAAGTACTCTCACAAACGGAACTCTGCAACAAAGACGGGCGGGCATCGACGCGGGGGGACGCACGCGCTGCCAGTACTCGGGGTCCTCGTCCTCGGGAGGGGGCTGGACGAAGTCTCGGAACCGGCGATCCATGAGGCAGCCCGTCACGATGGAGCGGAGCGCCATACGGAAAGACCGCAGGCTGGCGGCGTCTTCCTCATACGCCAGCCTTTGGGCAGCTTCTTTGCGAGCCGCAGCCGCCTCCTCCTCCGCTCTCAACGATTCGGGTGCCCGCGGCAGCTGCCCGCCCCCACCCCGTGACATCTACTGTTAACAAAGGAAGAAGAGTTGGGATTGTCTCTAACCCCAGCAAAGGAAGGACGCGGAAGAGAGCGAGCGCGCACGCGCGTGCACACACACACGCACGCGCACACACACACACACACACACACACACACACACACACACACGCATGACCGCGCGCAAATGAATACACCCATGCACAAACGCACAAGCACGCACTTGCGCACGCGCACACACACACACACACACACACACACACACACACACACACACACACACACACACAATGCTTTTCAACTGACCAAATGCCATTTGAGGACACGCACCGTGGGAGGGGCAACACGGGGGGGCCGGGGGGCCGGGGGGGCAGGCGGGGAGGAGAGCGCCTCAGCAATCCCGGAGAAAAAGGCGGCCCGCTCCTCGGCATTGGGAGGGCCCACTTCCAAGATGCAGGACAGCCCTGTCTGGAACAGGTTGACGGCGGCGGGAGGCAGTTCCTCCGGCTTCACGTCTGCTGTGGCCACAAACAGCAGCGGCACGCTGCCTGGGATGTCCGCTAGCACCTCCCACAGAGTCGCCTGTAGAGATGCGGGGGCCGTTTCCCACCACAGCTGCTCAAGCGACCCCGCCAGGCCCCGTCAGCAGGGGGGAGCAGAGGAAGTTAGAGCTCGTTGGAGCTGGTGTTAGGGATGTGGAGTGTGACACTGCGTGCGCGCGGGCACGCGCGCGCGCGCGCGCGCGCGCACACACACACACACACACACACACACACACACACACACACACACACACACACACACGCACGCACGCACGCACGCGCGCGCGCACACACACACACACACACACACACACACACACACACACACACACACAGACACACAGACACACACACAACACACACGAAGGAAGTGGCGTTTTCTTCTTTAAATCATCTGTTCTTAACTGGCAAGGGATCTGGGGATTTGCACCGATCGAATCTGACATGCAATCATGTGTTCGTGTTCAATAATTCGTCCACACCTGGAGGTGGGGCAGGTACAAGATGGAGGGGGCGGCGCGCCGAGCCTCCAGCAGAGCGTGCACCACGGCCTCCTCGGGGGAGCGAGCGCTGGCGTCCGACAGGAGGGACGTCAGCCCGATGGCGTGCACGGGAAGGCCCTCCAATGCGTGGAGCAGGGCTGGGCCCAAATGGCCCTGCCCAGCGCCTTCCTCCCCGCACAAAAGAACTCGCGGTTGCTGTGTCACTGCCCGCGTCCATGACTGCAGCCCTGCGTAATCACCATCCTCCCCCCTCATCATCAAGATCACCATTATCATCAGCAACGTCACCACCACCACCACCATCATCATCGACATCATGGTCAAGATGGGGGTACACTACCCCCATCATAAGCACCCTGACCATGCCCCTACCAGCAGATATCTAGCGGTCACCAACATCGGCGCTTGCACAAGCTAGAGCTGGCCTAGCACTCACAAACACTAGCAGAAGTACCCTAATACCGGCCTAGCTGGCACAAGAGCTCACTAAAACTGGCCTATAACTCACCAACACTGGGTCAAGCGCTCACTAAAACTGGCCTAGCACTCACCAATACTGGCAGAAGCACTCACAATATCTGGCCTAGCACTCACCAACACTGGCACGAGAACTCACAAAATCTGGCGTAGCATATCTGACACCGGCACTAGCACTCAATTAGCCTGGCACTAGCCTCAGCAATACCAGCACGCCGGAACTAGCAAAATATGAAACTGGCCGAGCACTCACTAACACTGGCACTGGCACTCACCAGGACTGGCTTCCTGGACAACTTCCACCCGCACCCACTAGAAAAAAACTACAAGCTGCCCTTTAGGCTTGGGTCTGTCTTCCTTCCAATACTTTTGCCCAACGCCTCAAGACCCTCAGGAACTAAACCTTGGTCCCCTGTCCCTCAGGGATACGGCCTCTCAGATCCATGCCCACTTGCTACAACGACCACCTAACAAGGCGAAACTTGCGTGGTCGAAGAAGTCTACCTAACTGGCTGCGCACTTCTGACATTCACAGGACGGGGTGCATGAACATGCTGTGAGTGGGAAGTCCGTCAATCGGGCAAACATCTGGGGAAAGCGCAGCAATCCAGCTGTACAGTTGATGGTACAACTTGGGATGCACAACGATGAGAAGCGGGTGGGCATTGGGAGAGGCAGGTACCATCAAGCAGGCCATCATCTGGGGACAGGCCATCGGCAACGGCGGGGGAGGCTGAAAAGCCAGCTGCATCCTGCCCAGCCAGTGCCAAGCAAGATGCTGCAGCGGGAAAACACGCCATCACTTCCCGAAGGGCTCCCGCCAGCTTTTCCTTCAGCACTGGGACCACCAGCTCCGCAAGCGGCCTGCAAGCCTCATGCACCTATCTCACACTTTGCACACCTCCTCCGTTTTTCAATCCCTCCTCCCCTTTTCTCCCCTCTCCTCTCTCTCTCTCTCTCTCTCTCTCTCTCTCTCTCTCTCTCTCTCTCTCTCTCTCTCTCTCTCTCTCTCTCTCTCTCTCTCTCTCTCTCTCTCGCGCTCTCTCTCTCGCCCCCCCCCCATTTCCCCTCCTCTTCCCTTCACCCCCAAAAAAGGGTACAAATCAACTGTTTGCTCAAAGCCAAAAATGTTGCGTAAATCAACCCCGAAGAGGCATGCCGGAGGGCGCCGGCTGGGGCCAGCCTTGGCCTCCACACCTGGAATGAGCAATGGCAGAGCGGTGCGCGGCAGGGGTGATGCCGGTTGCCGCGGCCATGAAGTCCGCCCGCGTGACGCGCACCTGCTCCGGATCCAGCAGCAGCTTGTCCTCTGAATCGTAGATTTGCGGGTACTGCCGCCGTACCGCTCGCAGACACGCCTCAGTGCACACCGCCTGCAACCCACCAACCTCAGCGCCCGCTCAATCCCGTATACGGTGTCTATATACTGCCCGGGCACGCTTCAGTACTGCGTGTGTAACGCTCCGCGTGATGGATTTGCACAGTACCCCTGGGACAAACACCCACACCATTTTGGCAATAGATTTGCGGCTACTGCTCCTGTACTGCTCACACAGAAGCCTCAGCGCACATCTTGTGAGATACGCCAACCCATCGCCAACTCAGTCCACAAAGCTGTCCTCCCGCCAAAGTGCCGCCGTCCCGTCTGTGAGCCCCTCCATGCATCTCTAGGGTACAGACCGACTGCACTGCATCTCCTTTATCATCCTCCTGGATCTGTACTGCATGCGTTTCCACCCGTACTACATATGTCAGGAGACTGGTACCCCCTGTCCCCCTTTCTGGGACCAGAAGAGCCCCTACAGGCAACCTAATCTGGTATACCCCGCTCTCCTGACAACACTCCATCCTGCCTCTGGGGTAACACCCACGCCCCCCCCCCCCCCCAACACACACAAACACAAACACAAACACACACACACACACACACACACACACACACACACACACACACACACACACACACACACACACACACACACACACACACACACAGAGAGCGCGAGGGGGAAGAGGGTGGGTGACCTTTAAGTCGGCCCCGCAGAAGCCAACGCAGGCATGAGCTAGCTCTTCCCGCAGGTCGGGAAGAGGGGGAGCCGCCCACTTGCGGGTGTGGATGTCCAGGATGGCCTCTCTAGCTGCCTTGTTGGGCAGAGGAAATGCCAACTCCCGGTCAAAGCTGCCGCCCCACATCACCCCTTCTTAAGCAGGCACATCCAGGTAAGAACGCTTTAGATAGTTACACCAGCTACACCATAAGAAAGCAAGAGCACATCCCCTTCTGCCTCCGCAGCCCAACGGTCCACCAGGGAGCACAAGCGCGCATGCGCGTGCGCGCACACACAGACACAGACACAGACACACACACACACACACACACACACACACACACACACACACACACACACACACACACACACACACACACACACACACACACAGAGACACACACACACGCTCGCACACACGTACACACACAGACATATACACACACACACACACACACACACACACACACACACACACACACACACACACACACACACACACACACCCGTGCGCGCGCGTTTGCAGCCACCAAAGGAAGCGACTTTCAACCGCTAGAGAGGAGGAAATGGGGCCAAGGGACGGGAGCGGAGGGGAGGAGGACGGGGCCAAGGGCGTTGGGAAAGGGGGGACTGAGGGAGGGGGCCGAGACACACCGGCCGGGACGGCGAAGAGCAGCGTCCAGAGCATCAATTCTGTTGGTAGCCCCGATGATGATGACTTGGCCGCGTGAGTCCAGACCATCCATTAGAGCCAGCAGCGTGCTGACTATGCTGTTATGGATCTGCTCCTGCTTGCTGCTTCTCACCTATCCAGAACCCCACATGCGCCGCTCTCCTTCCCGCAACTGTTCGAGCATGGGCATGCACTGCAATCGCTCGCGCACGCGCGCGCACACACACACACATGACACGAGGGGGCGGCAGGGGGAGGGACGGCGGGGGGGTGGAGATGGGGGGGCAGGCGTCGGCAATAGCACATAGTTCCGGTCTACTGAGATCAACATTACCATAGTCAAAACAACTGTACATGAAAACGACAAGACGAAGAGAAGGGAGGGCCCCATTAGCAACAGGAGAGCATATCAACAGCGCAATGAAGAGGATGAGATGGTAGGGCAAGAATCGAAGAGGGCATGGAAATAAGAGGGAGCATGCAACAAAGTAGGAGCTATAATCAATAAAAATAGAGTACCACATAAGAAACAAAGGATTAACATATCTATCTTTCCTCCCCGGGGGGGGGGGGGGACAGAGAGACAGTGGTGGACAAGGCAGGCAGGGCATGAAAAACAGAGGTAGCCCGCAAAAAAGGAGGGGCTGCAGCTATAATCAACATCATAAGAGCAAAACATCAATGACAAGAGAATATGACAACTCTATGGGAAGTGGGGCTGGGGAGGAGAAGGCAGTTGGGTGGCTTTCAGGGCCAAAGAATCCAAGAGACAGATGAGGAGAAGGCAATTGAGCGACTTTCAGGAGCCAAAGAATCCAAGAGACAAGGAGAGCGAAGATGAGACGGGGTTTGGGTGGCATACAGGAGCCAGGCCATCGATCTCGTCGAAGAAGATAATGGAAGGTTGGCGGCGGGCGGCTTCCTCAAACAGCAGTCGCAACTGACGCTCAGCTTCCCCCACCCACTTGGAAAGCACATCCGCGCCCTTGCGCATGAAGAAGGACACCTTTCGCCCGCTCCGGCTCGCTGAGGCTGCCAGACAGCGCGCCACCAGGGTCTTCCCTGTGCCTGCTCCCCCCCCCCCCCAACAGGCGATGTGTTGCAACAGTGCGCACTCCATACTTCGTTGTACCCCAGTATCCGGGGTACCCGCTAGGGGTTTTACCTCAGCTCCCAGAACACGGCATTAAGACAGTACCCCCATTCCTTCAACAATCTTTCTTACCCCCCCCCTCTCTCTCTCTCGTGTGTGTGTGTGTGTGTGTGTGTGTGTGTGTGTGTGTGTGTGTGTGTGTGTGTGTGTGTGTGTGTGTGTAGCAACAGCAACGACGGGCAACCCCCCTCTCCCCGCACACACACACGCACCCGCGCACACACACACACACACACACACACACACACACACACACACACACACACACACACACACACGCACCCACACTCACGCACACAAGGCATAAGTAGAAACATGGTACAGGGAGCAGGAAGCGGGAGCAGGCTGACCAGGAGGACCGTAGAAGAGGACGCCGCGCGGCGGGGTTACATTGAACCTGTCAAAGAGCTCTGGGTAGACCAGCGGCAGGAAGATCATCTCCTTCAGCAGATTGATGTAAGGGCCCAGCCCCCCCACCTGATCAAAGGTCAGGCTGGGGTCCACCTGCGCGATCCCCCGTGACCTAAAGTGAGTCATGCTTCCATCACTCGGTTTTCTACAGAGCTTAGATGAAAAATTGATTCCATCCATGAGCAAGGTTCCCCACAAAAAAGGAAATATTATATACCTATTACCTATAGGTATATACCATATACATATATATACTGTACCGTCGCAAAATATTGACCCACGACGTTTTTGGGGGGTCAAAATTAAATTTATGAATAAATCGCCGGTTGATGGGGGTCAATATTTTGCGACATTATTTTCTGGATTTTTTTCCATCATACGGATGCCTACGAGGTGTAGGAGAGTTCTCGAGACACTTTGACATCATATAAAATTTCAATGATGAAGGTTTGGGCCAATTAAGTGTTATTCAGTGCTGATGTAGGTTAGGATATGAGGATATTAAGAATATTTTTAACTGTCTTGAGAGGGGGGTCAATAATTTGCGCCATTATTTTTAGGATTATTTCTTATTTTTATTTAATAAATCGGGTTTTTTGGGGGGTCAAAATAAAAATATGGGTCAATCTTTTGCGACGGTACGGTATATATATATATATATATATATATATATATATATATATATATATATATATATATATATATATATATATATATATATATACCGTACCAGCGCAAATTATTGGGCAATAAACTTAATTTGGGCACCCAAAAATCCCTAAATAATAATTAAAGATAAGAAATAATCCGAAAAATAATGGCGCAAATCATTGGGCACACCCTCCAGGAGGGTCAAGGAATATTTTTTAATATTTTTAAAGACCCCCTCTCATCGTACTAGATAGTTGATCAACATTGAAAACGGTGAGTTTTGTGACAAAACCACGTCACAGTATTTTTTTAATGATATTTTAGAGTCATCGGAACATCCCTGTACCCCGACGACGCACGTACCGCCGACAAAAATCCAGAAAATAATGGCGCAAATTATTGGGCACCCCTCCGGCCATTTATTCGCTTTCTTTTTAATTTGGGCGCGAAATATTTATTGCCCAATAATTTGCGCCGGTACGGTATATATATATATATATATATATATATATATATATATATATATATAATATATATATATATATATATATATATATATATAATATATATATATATATATATATATATATATATATATATATATAATATATATATATATATATATATATATATATATATATATATATATATATATATATTTTTTTTTTTTTTTTTTTTTTTTTTTTTTTTTTTTTTCTAAATAAGTTTTATAACAATTTTAACTGAGAAATCCTTCCTTGAGTGTTGCTTCCATAAGCACTTTCCCCATGTGCTAGAGTACGCATTGCTCCCATGAGTAATGCTTCCATGAGTAAGTTTCCCATGCACTAAAGTGAGTGTTGTCTTCCATGACTCAGGCTTCTATGACTTAGTTTCCCATGCGCTGAAGTGAGTGTTGTGTTTCATGACTCATGCTTCTATGAATAGGGTTCCTCACGAGCTGAACGAAGCAGTGCTTTCACGCGAAGTACGCTAGTCATTTGACGTACTCTACCAACGGCATGAAAACTGCATTCCTTCAGCAGAGTGATATGCCCCTGCCCCCTCCCCCCCCCCCCCAACCCCAAAAAAACACCAACGAAGGTCAAGCGGGGGGATCTCCGTGCTGACAACCCTCACTTGGTACAATGACAGTATGCTTGACATCCTTTTCAGCC
>KV908511.1:97500-165000 GCA_002005505.1 Botryococcus braunii
GTCATTCACAAAGAAAATTTAGGGTACCTTTCCATCATCATCATCCTCATCTGAAGGATCATCTGTGTCCACCTCCTTTTGTACTGCAAAAGATCGAGTTCGGTCGCGGGTTAACCGGCCTGGGGCTGTCCATGCACCCTCTGTTGCACATGAGCTCTTGACCTTCTTCCCAACAACAGGAAAGTCATGCAAACTACAGCAGTCCAACTTGAAGCAAGCGTTCTTGGGTTTGACCAGCCCCTGAAGCTTCTGCTTCTAGCTTGTGGATTTTAGTGTGGTGCAAATATGATGAGGACATTAAAGCAAACTCACAACAAAGAACATGTCGGAACCTGTGATGTCCTGACCGTACTCTATAGACAGAATGTCTCAGCAATGGCACAAAATGTTGGGCCAACAACTTCTTAGATCTTGTTGCGCTTGTGCTTCCCTCTGCTGCTCGTTTATGAAAACGAGCCAATCAAGACATACTTCGCAATAATATAGGTAGAAAGATGATAGCCTGGCCTCAAGACGGACCAATCGCACTTAGAACAGTTCAACCGTCCCTAAGTTGTTGTGACCTGGGTAAGTTGTGTCGGGGGATATGGTGTACCACTCCTGACACATTCAAAATTCAAGCATCTTATTAAGTTTATAAACCCACATAATCATACTACATCGTGGCATACCCGATTTCTGAGAATCCTAGCCTTGAAACCGACGTTGCCCAAATCATTGCGAATATCGTCTGCTCCGACGCTTGTATTTCTGGTACTGACCATATTTGCAATTTAAAGGTAGAACTAGTTCATAGAGCATCGATAGAGAGACCCAGCCGTCCCCAATATAGTCACAAACTGGCATGTAGACGTCTGGAAATTCTTACGCCTGTTCGTACAAGCGTAGAACCAGATGGCAAGCCATTCAGACATCTGCCTCTGTGAAGGAGTCCAACGCTGTAGATTCCTGTGCGGGCCACGGATGTGTAGTCCTAGGAAAAGGAAGACTGTGGTTGGCCGGGAGTTCAAATGTCTGAGCGACAGTGGGGGGCATCCAATGACTCATAGGCAAATGCAGCCATGATTGGCAGGTTGCCCATGAGTAATGTGATCGCAATTGTACTGCCGAAATTTTTGTATGTCGATGTAGGATTTCGAGGCTAGTTATAGCAGTAGTAGAAGCCTGGAATGATGTAGCCTGGTTATTCGTGTACGATATACACATATTTCGGTAGCACTGTGCCAAGATGTACTGTCATGGGTGTCAAAAAACAGTCTAGAAGATGGAGCTACCCTTGGAGAGAGAGGACAAAGCCAGGGGAATAAATCGTGGTTTTGAATTGAATCGAAAACGAAGAAGAAGAAGGGCATTGCGACCACCTAAAGAAGAAACATTGGGCACTCTTGTGAAAGGAAGAGAAACTGAACAGCGCGCAGGGCTTCAATAAAGAAGAAAGAAAGAAAGAAGATAATGTGTTTCGTCACCCATAGTATTGATTTTATCTTTTTTTCTCAGATTTGCCTCCGCCTGGCCAGTCTTTAAGTGGGGCTGGCAGCTTCGCCACTTTCAGCGTCCAGCCTTTGCGGAATTTCCAGTGTTTTTCCTGGCCTTCCCCGCCCTGCACCGCCGCCGCATCAGCCGCCGCAGGATACTTCAGAGCCCCAGGGCCGCCTCCATTCGCAACCCCGAGGACGACCGCGTGCATCCGCCGCCCTTGCTGATCCTCCGCCCTCTGCTCCCCCGGCCCGTGTCCGCCGCCATCCCCTGACCCCTGCCCTTGTCCATCAAGTTTTCACCCTTGGTCACCATTCGTACCGCAGGGTCCCTAGGTCAGCATGGATACCTTGGGCTGCAGCATTGCGGTCCGCTCTCAAGGCTGTTGCGGACTCGGGCTCCGAGGCTGCCTGGGTTGAGCTGTTGATCCTTCCGATGTGCGTCCTATCAGCTCGTCCATGCCCTCAACCGCTTGGTGGCACACCAGCAAGATTCCCCCGACCTCGTCGTTGTCAGCTTGGACTTCCAAAATGCTTTCAATACGGTCGACCGCAACCGCATGCTTGGGGAAGTCGCCCTCCATTGCCCCAGCATCTGGCAGTATGTGGCGACGACGTACGGCTGCGCGGCCCATCAGTATGTTGGGCCCCATGTCGTGGACTCCACAACAGGGGTCCAGCAAGGGGACCCCTCTCTCCGCTGCTTTTTGCGCTCACTGTCCAGCCACTCCTCCTTGACCTTCATCGGGAGTGTCCCGACGTACACCAAGGGTGGTATCTGGATGACGGCACGTTTGTTGGTCCCGTGCCCGCAGCGCAGCAGGCAGTCCAGTTGGTTGTTGACCGGGCCCCCGCATATGGCTTGAGCCTCAACCCTCACAAGTGCCGTGTGTGGTCGCCGCGCCCGAACCCTCAGCATTTGGATGGGTTTCCTCTGGGCTTCGTCAATGAAACTCGTGCTGGTTTGATAGTGTTGGGGGCAGCGGTCACCGTGTCAGTCGAGTACGCGGCTTCCGTAGCCCAGGCGCACGTTGATGCCGTGGCAGCCTCGCTCCAGCGTTTGCCGATTCTCCGCCACCCCCAAGCCGAGCTTCTCTTGCTTCGCAGTTGCCTTGGGACCTGCAAGGTGGTTTTCACAGCTCGGACCATGCCGCCAGCTGCAGCTGCGCAAGCTTTGGTGACCTTTGATATGCTCCAAACCCAGGTCCTCCAATCCATTGTCACAGCTGGTGGTGGTGGTTTTGGCCCTTTGCAGCAAACCTTGGCTGGCTTGCCTATTGCCCAGGGGGGTCTAGGGGTCACTAAGGCCACTTCCCTTCTGCCTTGTGCCTATCTCGCCTCCGTCACGCAGACAGCCCCCCTCCAGGACCGCCTTCTGGGGACATCCACTGCCCCTCTTGTCCCCGCTGCCCTAGCTGCCAAGGCTGACTACTGCGCCCTTGTTCCTGATTTCGATGCGGCGCTCTTCGAGGATCCGGATTTTGTCCGCAGCAAAGTGCAAGCCCGGCTGTCCAAACCCTTGTCTCACCGCGCATACCGGGAGGTTCTTGATGACCCTGCTCGCTCGGATCGCGACCGTGCTGTGCTCCAATCTCTTACACAGCCGGGAGCGTCTGATTGGCTGCTGGCTCTCCCAGTTCCCCATTTGCAGCAAACCATGCCCCCAGAGTCGTTCCGCTGCCGCCTTCAATACCAGCTCTTGATCCCCATTTTCCACCCTGGCTCCCAATGCCCGTGCTGCTTGAGGGAGTTGGATGTCTGGGGCGACCACGCGGTCCACTGCACCTCAGGGGGGGATGTTGCCATTGTCGGCCGACATTACTCCGTTCGTAACGGCCTGGACGCTGTCCTTACCTCAGCTCGTCAGCGGGTCACCCGGGAACCCGCCTTTCCCACCCCTGTCCCTGGCCAGGAGCGCCGTCGCGCAGACCTCCGCCTCCATGCGTGGGAGGAGGGGCGTGACCTTTATATCGACATCGTTGGCTCTTCCCCACTCACAGTTGCCAACTTGCTGCACTTTGTGCCGGGTGGGGCCGCCGCGCGCGCTGCCCAAGACAAGCAGACCCGCTATGCTGTCTTGTTGTCGCGTCAGCAGCCGCCTGTGGCTTTCCAAGCCTTCGCTTTTGAAACATTGGGAGGTTCTTGATGACCCTGCTCGCTCGGATCGCGACCGTGCTGTGCTCCAGTCTCTTACACAGCCGGGAGCGTCTTATTGGCTGCTGGCTCTCCCAGTTCCCCATTTGCAGCAAACCATGCCCCCAGAGTCGTTCCGCTGCCGCCTTCAATACCAGCTCTTGATCCCCATTTTCCACCCTGGCTCCCAATGCCCGTGCTGCTTGAGGGAGTTGGATGTCTGGGGCGACCACGCGGTCCACTGCACCTCAGGGGGGGATGTTGCCATTGTCGGCCGACATTACTCCGTTCGTAACGGCCTGGACGCTGTCCTTACCTCAGCTCGTCAGCAGGTCACCCGGGAACCTGCCTTTCCCACCCCTGTCCCTGGCCAGGAGCGCCGTCGCGCAGACCTCCGCCTCCATGCGTGGGAGGAGGGGCGTGACCTTTATATCGACATCGTTGGCTCTTCCCCACTCACAGTTGCCAACTTGCTGCACTTCGTGCCGGGTGGGGCCGCCGCGCGCGCTGCCCAAGACAAGCAGACCCGCTATGCTGTCTTGTTGTCGCGTCAGCAGCCGCCTGTGGCTTTCCAAGCCTTCGCCTTTGAAACATTTGGAGGGTTGCATGCTGATGCGCTGGCCTTGTTGCAGAGGCTCCAGGGGCTTTTGAACCAAGCCATCATTGCTCAAGAAGATGTGGAGGGATATTTTGTCATTCGTCGGGTCAGTTTCATCATTGCGGCGGCTGTGGGTCGCCAGCTGGCCACTCGCCGGGTGTGACTCATAGCTTGAAACATTGGGGGTTTGGGTCCCTGAACATTGGGCTGGTCTTTTTTACTCCACTCTTGTAAAGGAAGAATATTACTTCTGTCTAGCTGCTACAGGCTGATGAGATGGAATGGTTCAAATACAAGGAGGTTAGAGGCAAGAGCACGCGAGTAATGAACAGTTCAAACGTCAGCTCGGAGGTCTTCTTGCCAAGCACGCAGTCTAGCAGAAAGAAAGAAGAAATGGAGACGCACCGGATCCAAGGAAGGACACACAACCTGAAGTGGTGCTAACCACCAGGTGTACATGTGGATGGGTACGTCCGGTATCACATGATGCAATAGCAGCTCAGGAACGGAAAGTTTTGTTCGATATTGAGGGAGGGCCAACGGTCAACAAAATGCATGACGCTGACAAATGAAGAACATGAAGATCTCCAGAAAGTGGGTTGCAAAGGTTTAGTTTTCTGAAGATTCTCCAGAAAGTGGCCACTTTCTGGAGAATCTTTATGTTCAGAATCCCATGGGTTACAAAGGTTAATAGCGATGCAAACGAAGCATCTGGACTCTGACAGGCCATGGGTTACTTGTCTAGCATGACAAGTCTGGCAGGAATTTTAACGACTTAGGCTTCGACAACCATACCGTATTGCAAATAGTATTGGACTCCTTCGTGTCCGTCCTGTAGATATCATGGGCCATTGCACAAACTCGAACAGTGAAGACAGGTAATGGCCGCTGCCTGAGCTAGGCGCCAATATCCGCCCTAGACCAGCCAGAAAGTAGTATACCGTTCTAAGACTTTGGTGGCCAATGCATTGTTTGCGTACTTACCGAATGAGGACTAGGGGTTGCACGCGGGGGCATGGTCCAAAACTGAGGGGCCGCGGGTGAAATCAACCCTCCCTGCAAGGTTTTTAGGTATAAGTACTAGTACTAGTACACCGTGGATGCGGAAAGGTCTTAAATTCGAGTCAAAGGGCTCCAGACAAGCCACCAGACAAAGGCTTTTGTCAAGGACAATGCCAGGTCCCGCCAAGAGCTCATCGCTGCATCTGACGACTCATCACTGCATCTGGCCAATGGCAACTAGCCACACGTTGGGCCCGCCCACACCCAGGGCACACGTGGGGCGCACCGCACCTAGGGCTTGGGCACAGGGCACGGGAAGTGCCGTCTGCCCTGCTGAGGCCTCCTACAAACTGCCGGTGGAGGGGACAGCTGCACCTGAAGCCTTGGACCGGCCAACAGAGGCTGCCCCCGCGCCATGTCTTTGAGAGCCGCTTGAGGCAAAAGAGCATCCATCCCAGAGTCTGCATGACCGGGATCCCAGCATGTCCAAGATATCCCAGAGACGCCCTTCAAGCATGTCCAAGCATGTCCCATAGCCTGCATGTCCATAGGGAGGCTAAGGCTAAGCCTGCATGTCCAGCATGCAGGCTAAGGCCTTAGCCTGCATGTCCCATATCCTGCATGTCTCATAGCCTGCATGTCCCAGTGTTGAAGGGCGTCTCTGGGACATGCAGGCTCCCAGAGACGCCCTTCAACACTAGAGGGAAAAAGAAGAAATCTTCTTTTTCTTTTCCCTACATTTTAGAGGGAGGTGACCCTTCGTTGGGTCACATGGCCACGTGATCCAATGCCATGGCCACGTTGAAGAATTGTGCACAAGCCTTCAGGTCTCCGATAGGACCAATCAAGCCACCTGTGGGGTGGAGACGTATCTGTTGAATATCAAGACTGGTCTTGGCACAGAGTTTAAAAAAGCCGGCTGGGGGTATGGACAACGATATGACAAGGAAGAGGACGTGAGCGTAAAACATGAACAACCATATGACAAGAAGAGAAAAGGAGAAAGTAACAGAAAACGAAGGAACGACGTAAAAAGGAGGGGGCATCACATGAATTATAATTTGTTTCCTTTTGCAACCACCTCTTTACTCGTGCTAAATAGCAGTAAACGACAGGAGCGAGTATGGAGGCGGTTGCAAGAGAGGCCTCTTGGAGGGAGGGAGCATGAGCATGCAACCCCCCAAGTGTTTCAAATGAAAAGGCTTGGAAGGCCACAGGCGGTTGTTGACGTGCCAGCAAGACAGCAGAGTTGCTTCGGGTCTGCTTGCTGCCGGCGCGCGCTTCCCCACCCGGCACGAAGTGCTGCAAATTGCGGCGGTGAGTGGTGACGAGCCAACGATATCGACGTAAAGGTCGCGACCCTCCTCCCACGCGTGGAGGCGGAGGTCTGCACAACGGCGCTCCTGGCCAGGGACAGCAGTCGGAAAGGCTGGTTCCCAATGATGTGCGGACGAACAGAGGTAAAGACAGCGTTGAAGCCGTAACGAACGGAGTAATGCCGGCCGATACTTGCTACATCCACCCCTGAGGTGCAGTGAACAGCATGGTCGTCCCGGACCTCCAACTTCCGTGAGAAACATGGGCATTGGGATCCATGCTAAATGATGGGGATCAAGAGCTGGTTTTGAAGGTGGCAGCCGAACGACTCGGGGCCATTGTTTGCTGCAAATAGGAAACTGGGAGAGCCAGCAACCAGTCAGACGCTTCCCGCTGTGTGAGAGATTGGAGCACACCACGGTCGCCTCGCGTCCGAGCGAGCAGGGTCATCAAAACCCCTCCCGGTATTCGCGCTGATACAAGTGCTTAGTGGACAGCCGGGCTTGCACTTTGCTGTAGACTAAATCTGGATATGCTTCACTCTTTTTTCCAGAAGCTACCTTCGAGAGCCCTGCACCAAAATTTGGGACAAGGGCGCAGTATATTACGTTGTCAGCCGTGGCAGCTACTTCAGCGGGAACAAATGGCCACATGGGGCAATGGATGTACCGACAAGACACGTCCGTACGGTCCTAAAGGGGGGCTCTTCGTCTTCTTCTAGAAAAAAGATCTTCTTCTAGATACATTCTTGCTGTATTGGTTTATATATCCACTGCATGTGGCCATTTGTTCCCACTGCACCATGTGGCCAATGTGATACTTGGATATGAACTGCAATATCCACGTTCTGCTTGTTGCATTCGAATTCGATTGGTGCATAAACTCAGTAACTTTATCATCCCCCGAAACAAAGTTGTTGGAATGCATAGAAGTTTTTATATTATGCCTTTGATGTGTTTTTTGTTTCGAGGAGCCCTCCATGAATTCGCAGGCAGCCGGATCCAGAAAAGTTTGGTCGTGTGTTGCAACCGGTTCCGTTATGGGTCCAATTAAGCACACTATCACTATTATTCATGACTATGTATTACTGACACCAAAGATTGCATTTATTCTAGCAATGGAGTGGGGTCCGTGATGATTTTACTGGTTTTACATTCCAACGCTCTTCTTCGCTGGAAATCTGCGGCTTTCGGACAAAAGAATGCGTGGAAAGTGCGGCCAAACATGATACTGTACAGTGGTTTAAACATCTTAGACCACCGCTATGTGGGAACCTAGGGTGGCAGGTAACCTACAAGGCCTAAGCTATACATACATATATGTAGGGCTTCAGGGGCAACGGTCCCCAGCAGCCCTATATAGGGGGGCTGTTAACCTAATAGGCTTAATCGGGAAGGTCCCCATAGCTTGGGGGATCCCTAAATGGACACCTACACCTGGTTCAACAAGTTAACGGTTAACATGGCACGTTGCCATGAGATATCTTATCGATGGCAATCATCAGCATCCTCCATCACCATCTCAAATCTCTGGTAACTCAGCTTGAGCCGGTGTTTTACAGCACTGTACAGGAGTCACATGGGTACCTCGCGCTATAACGGTCTCCTTGTACACTTCGTAGCGCTCGTGTCAACATATCTTAGGGCTTGGGTACGTGTCGACCGGTCCATCCCAAGTCTGTGTTGATCTATCATCCAGGGGTCGTTACGGTACGTCTCCATTTTGAACCCACCCCTCTTCTGAAGGCCATGCCCTGGTGGGTGGAGTCGCCATTCATACTTGTAATTCGGGTCAACCTTTGTTACAAGCTTTGACCGTCACATATCCGTTTCTTGTGTTACACCCGTGTTCCCAATGTGGCCCCATATGGGGCAATTGTCAAACAATCGCCCAGGTTTCAGATGCGATATTTAGATTAGATTGTGGGCCTTGCAATGACAATTGTCATTGCAAATGAGTGCATAGTGCATTCACTTCGCAGGTGTATGGCTAGTAGCCCACGTTGTCGATCAGGACATCTTTGTTTCAGACCCAACAAGTTTTAGACAGCCTCATCCTGCTCGCTATGTAAGTCCTCCTGCTTTGGTTAGTAAAGGGACAGTACTACTAGCTAGCTGTCGCCGGCAACCACTTTATGCAGGCATCTGATACGAATGGCTGCGCTATCAGTAGGAATATCCTTGTACCGTACATGCATCGCTAAAACCACCAATAAGACGGACTAACAGATGCAACAAGCCCTGGAGTGGCTTAAATGACTCAATGAATGCAAATTAGCTCCGTAGACCTATTTGGAGCCACGGACGAACACGAAGGTGACTCAGCTGAGCAACTGGAGCAGATATCTACTTAGGTTACCCCCTTGTAAGATTGTTATAACTAATTAGTAGACACCTTATAAGATTGTTCGCAGACAACACCGTTGGGAATTACTTGCTTGAATCTCCCCGTAACCACCGTAAGGGAGTCCGTACCATCCTGTTAACCCTAGGATCAGGTCTGGAGGGACTTTTTACTTTATTTATTATGTGAATGTGACCAATTGGTCACATTGCAACAGACCTGCAGTGACAACCTCAAGGGAATTTTAAGCACATGCGTAATAAATACAGAGGGTACGAATAAAAATAGATATGATGTCTCCTAATGTCGTCTGCAAGCCCTGGGTAAAACCTCGGTGTGGTGGCATATATCCCCTCCCCTTCCCCACTGTATACTCACTGTGCTTGTGCTTGCGACGGGTGTGCGTGGCATGGGGTACTTTCATCTTATCCTCCTCCTCCTCCTCCTCCTCCTCCTTCTCCTTCTTCTTCCTCTCTCTCTCTCTCTCTCTCTCTCTCTCTCTCTCTCTCTCTCTCTCTCTCTCTCTCTCTCTCTCTCTCTCTCTCTCTCTCTCTCTCTCTCTCTCTCTCCCTCTCCCTCTCCCCCTCTCTCTCTCTCTCTCTCTCTCTCTCTCTCTCTCTCTCTCTCTCTCTCTCTCTCTCTCTCTCTCTCTCTCTCTCTCTCTCTCTCTCTCTCTCTCTCCTCGCTCGCTCGCTCGCTCGCCCCCCCTTCTTTTCCTCCTTCCCTCCCCCTCCCTCGTTTTTTTGACATCATAGTTTTTTGACTACTGTATACACCCCCTTCTGTTTTCGGCCCCTAGATTCCGCGTTCCCGCATGCACGATTTCTGGCGTGCGGATAGGATAAGCTTCACTCTTAATACTAAATACACATGTGCATACTCATTTTACAACACCACAAAGGTGTGGGGCATGAATGGAAGTCAGGCCGTACAAGACCAAACCAGTTGATGACTTCATCAATATCATACATGACGGGCTACAAATAGTTACACTCAATCGGTATTATGTTATTGCACCCGATTGGTACAATGTTTCTCCACAACGGAAATAGATATCATCAATGAGCCGTCTAAAATGAACTCGTAGCCCGTGGATCTTCTCATGTTAAAAAGTATGGCGTTTGTACACTTGTCGGAACTGCTTCTTCTGGATGATGGATGGTTTCAAAGAGTAGTGGGGGAAATTTTTAAAAGGGGAGGGGGGGATTTTCTTGTGTCGGCCCAAAAATAATACCTGCAGGTTGGCCTGTAGAGTCTTCAGGCCAACGGTGTAGACTCCGGCGCAGCCGGCCTGGGGTCTCTGCCAGACTCTGTGGCCCTGCTACGTGACACTCCACGTAACCTCGGCAACGTCGACCACAAAAGACCAAAGCTGGGGGGACAAACTCCGGAACCTTGAGACGCCCAATCTTGAGAGTTCCGGAGCACCCATTTTCGCCACCTCCACGAGTGTCCCGGCCACACTGGCGCGGCGCATGGCTCCGCGAGCGGAGACCTCCTTCTCAGTGAGGGGCCTAGTGGCTGCGCGCTATCGACGAAAGCAGAGCTCCCATTTCGCCGGGCTATCGAAAGCCAGATATTTCGGGTCCGGAAGGGGTCTTGGCCAGAAATCCATACGGGGTCGCGTGACAGATCCCGCGCTTTTGCGTTCAAGTTTTTCTGGAAAGTTGCTCGGCATGCAAGCAAGCTTGACTTAAAACCTTAAAGGAGTAGTCACCATTTGTAACCCCTTCATCTTATGCATTTCACAGCGTTGTTATAGGAATAACTAGCAAACCACATAGGTCACGTCGCCGTATGCCAGTAGGTAATGATGCACTAACACATTCCGACGCCAACAACTTCAAGGTGCGAAGAATTTGGCCCTTGGAAGTTCTTCGCCGTTTTAATCAATGCCCTCACTCGGTCGTTTGCTCCCCATTTTTTCTCTGTCGTTCTTATCTGTCGGCCTTCCGGGATAGCCCCCCCCCCCCCCCGGGGGGGGTCCGCGTCCGTACATCACCGACCTTCAACTACCCATTGCTCAGGATGGCAACCATTACATTAGTTTCTGCATAATAATCCCTCTCATTGCCGATCCTGGGCCGTTTCTTGCAATGCGTGGTTTCACACTCGATATCCTTCCTTCCTCTACATGATCAATAAACCTGGTCACTTCATTCGGGGGCGGTTATCTTTTGTGCAGCCCTATAATACTTTCAATCCGCTCCTTGCATCGGTCCGTGTTTCATTTCCTGCTCTCTGGCCCACCGTCGTCGTTCCCTAGTGATCCGTATCATTGCTTTGTGCATCGCGCGGTCTTCAACCTTACATGTAATAATCGTTTAGACAATGAAATGTGTACTTGCTTTCTACTAGATGGTTACCACAAAAGTAATAGGGGGTGGAGGGCTAGGGTTTGCCACCCAAGTGCATTGCCTTGACAGCTTTCCTGCTTGCAGGGGATGAAGGAACCATTCAGTGTGCTGGTTGTTGGAGCTGGAGTAGCAGGTGTTCAGGTAGAACCTGTTCTTCATTGTCATGGTTGGTGCTTTGTCTCACTGTCAAGAAGGAAGCAGTGCATAGGAGTTGACAGCATCCTTGTCGGGCCTCTCAAGTAGGCCACCAGAAGCATGCTTTTAACCAATGCATGGGTCCTGTTTGTCAGGTGTGTCGATCCCTTGACAAGCAGGGAATCCCATACTCCCTGGTCGAGGAGACTGAGGGAGTTGGAGGCGTTTGGCGAGAAAACTATTATGGATATGGCATTCAAGGTACTTTCTCCATACCCTCCAACGTCCTATGGTTTCTTGCCCCCCCCCCCCCAGCACTACTTGCACAGCAATTGCACATGCATTCCACATCGCAGTGTACACACAGCATGTAGACTAGATGGCATGTCATGGGGTTGAGAGGTAGATGCGCAGGAATGCAAGTTGGCTCCAGGAAAGGTCTCTTCTTGTGTGCTGCCAAGAAGTCCTAACCAATCTGCCACTGTTTCTTAGGAACATAGAAACTTTGCACCAATACCTCCCCCTCCCTCCCCTCTCTTTCTCCGCCCCCCCCCCCTCTCTCACACTCGGTGTGAGTGTGTGTGTGTGTGTGTGTGTGCGTGTGTGCGTGTGCACACGCGCGCGCGAGAGAGAGAGAGAGAGAGAGAGAGAGAGAGAGAGAGAGAGAGAGAGGAGAGAGAGAGAGAGAGAGAGAGGGAGAGAGAGAGGTTTGGGGGTTTGTCCATGGGGTGGGGATTCTAAACAGAACAGTGCGAGGCAGAGACATGCTTTGCTGCTATGAGAGGACTGCGAGTTGGCATAACTCTGCAGGTCATGAACTTCGTCAGCGATACTATGGTTAGATGGACTTCATATGTCTGAAACAGATGGCTTCTGCACTCTCAATCCCAAACATAATTCTTGTTTGCAGAAACAAGAATTATGCCAAAAAGCTCTTTGCTGAATTGAGATTATGTGTCCTTCACAAGATTTCCCCATGCTGGTTCACTTGACTCCCCGGGGCCCGAGGGGGGGGGGGTTGGGCGCGGGTTGATTAACCGCTGGCTAGAAACCCCACAGGGCTTAATTTCAGAGGCATGTGGGCTTCGACTCAATCCGGTTCCTCTAGCTGCAATGAACATGTTCTTTCAATTCATACGGCATAATCAGGTTGCATCATGCTATCCTTGTTACAGCCCAACAGTGTCAACCAGCCCCTCTTGTGTATCACATTCTTGGTCTTAAGTAGCTTTCTTATTGGGGGGTTTTCTGGTTGCAGTGCCTGCAGCAGTTTATCAGTTTGCAGAATTCCCGTATCCAGAGGAGTACGGGATCAAGGAACTCAGCTACCCCGATGGTCACACGGTGAGGAGTTCAGCGGATTTTAGGCTTTGCTACTGTTTGTGTCCTGTGTTACATGTCGAGAACGCAATGTCCCCAAATCTCCCCCCCCCCCCCACGCTCATATATCTCTCTCTCTCTCTCTCTCTCTCTCTCTCTCTCTCTCTCTCTCTCTCTCTCTCTCTCTCTCTCTCTCTCTCTCTCTCTCTCTCTCTGTCACTCTCACACACACTCTCTCTCTCTCTCTCTCTCTCTCTCTCTCTCTCTCTCTCTCTCTCTCTCTCTCTCTCTCTCTCTCTCTCTCTCTCTCTCACACACACACACACACACACACACACACACACACACACACACAGAGTAACAGTGATATTATTGAATTGTAAACATAGGCTAGCTGGACCCGATGCACAAATTGTGAAAACTGCATCAATCCCATCAGTTGTAAAGAATGGCTCTGCTACTGCAACTACTTGTAGCCGTTCTATTACCGGTATCTGTACAGTAATATCCTTAAACATTGTGAAGCGCAAGCGGAACTGCAGCCCCGCACCGAGCAAATAGTCATAATCATTTCCATGCGCGAATTACCGAGCACGTGATGTGCTGTGTGTCAAATGAGCAAACACACCTTGCAATGATGGTGATGACAACACTGGCATCCGTGGCGGCTGTACAGGTGAAGCGGTACGTGAATGATTTCATCGACCATTTCAACATCCGCCGGAACATTCGCTTCCACACCAAGTTTCTGTCGGCAGAGCCGGTCGACCCCACAGGTAATGAGGGCCTGCAATCACTCCCTGTGGTGCTTCATCACATGTGCAAAGATGTGTAACTACAATCATTCCCTAGAGTGCATCACATGTGCAGACATGTGTAACCTTCGTCTTTGCCGTCTTCCGCACAACTGCATGGCACAATATTCTGTACTGGGGATAATCTACTCACAGATTGATGCAGGTAGTTTTGGACATGGTGTGGGCTTTGAACCACTGTCTGTGGTGCTGGATACCGATTTATTCTGAGATTATTGATGCAATTGACAGTGGACATGGTGTGGGATATGAATCATTCCCATGAGTGCTGGACGTGATTTAGGCCCGGATTGAGTCATGTGATCTCTGACGTGATCCTCTTTTGCTCAAACCTGTCTGGGCTGGTCGGTTGGGGTCCAAAGCAGTCGACTTCTTTCTTAGGACGTCACAGTCATGTGTAAGCTTTGCAATCCAATAGCTAGCAATGCGCGCATCAGGCATGATGAGAACATATGGGTTTCCCACAGTTTATTAAATGATCAAAGAATGCATTCAAACTCTTCAATGTGCCCAGTTCACCTGGGTGTCAAGCAAGAGGCACTTGACTACTGCGTTAGAATGGCAGCCATATCAGTTGCAGCAACTTTGATCGCGAAGCCTTTCAAGCCCTGTGCTCAGTCAGAGTCCTGAAAGCTCGATCCCCTTGTCACATGGCAGCCATATGTCCCTGAGCAATGGGCTGTGGAATCTTTCTCAGGCCCTGGCAATTGATTGGGCTCCTGAGAGCTGCTTCCACATGTCACATGGCAGCCATGTGGATAATGGCAACTTAGTTTGCGAAGCCTCTCAAAGCCCGCAGGGGTATGCAAGGTTCCTGAAAGAGGGATTCAAAGTCACATGGCAGCCACGTCATGATTGCAAGTCACTTTGCTGCACAGTCCCCCAACCCCGCTGAAGAAGAAAGCTCCTGAGAGCTTAATGCACATGTCACATGGCAGCCATTTGCAATTTAGTAAGTCAAAACGCAGAGCACCTCTGAACAGCCTTGGGAATAACACTCCTGAGACCTCCAATCACACCTCACATGGCCGCCATGTGCCATTGCAATTCACCTTGCGGAGGCTCTCTAAGCTGCTGGTGCATATCGCTCTTGACAGCCTCATCCTGAGAGCCTTACTTATTCAGGCCTACAGGGGGAGAGGCTCTGCACTTTCATGGTCAGTGGGTATTTAAGCTTCGACAGGCTCCGAGTGGGGCTTCCAGCAGCCTTCAGAGGGTCAAAAGCCTGTTCAAGAGCTCCATTCACACATCACATGGCAGCCATGTGCAAAATCGCAGCTCACATTGCAGAGCTTTTGAAGCCTGAAGGGGTGGAGGCTCGCGAGAGATAGATCTCCCATGTCCAAAATGGCAGCCAGCAGGTTGGATTGACCTGACCGGAGCCCCCTTGGAACCTTCTGGATGGGTAGGGGCTTCAGACCATATTACAGCCACAAGGTTGGGTTTGCGTAAATAGGACAGCCATGTGATGGTACTCCAGCTGATTGGAAGGGGATGGAGCCATGTCGGTGAGGTGTGGAGTAGGGAGAGCACAATGTTCTTGCACAGTGCCTCACTGCAGCAGCACATGGCATCCACGTGACTGTACTGGACTGGAACAGAAGGACTGGAGCCATGTGGATGAGTTTGAAGCAGGCAGAGCTCAACGCGCTTACCAGTACCACATGGCGGCCATGTGACTGCACTGGACTGGAATAGAGGGGAATGGAGAGCGATATGGGCGAGGTTAAAGCACGGAGTACCGCGGCGCAGCTTGCCAGGGCAATGTGGCAGAACCACATGGCAGCCATGTGAGTGTAGTGGGCTGACTGCAGAGCACGCGCTCTGAGCAGGGTGGGTTGGGGTGCTTGGCGCAGGGAAGCGCGTGGGCTGGAAGGTGAAACTGCGCACGACCAAGGATGGCAAGGAAGTGGTGATGGAAGAGGAGTGGCCCTACCTGGTCATGTGCATTGGTATTAGCAACAAGCCCTCTGTCCCCTCCCACTACAAGGTACCATCCCCCCCTCCTCTCCTCCGCCCCCCCCTCTCTCTCTCTATCCCCCCTCTCTTTTCTCTCCACATACACACACACACACACACACACACACACACACACACACACACACACACACACACACATAACAATGAACAAGAAAACTAGCGACAAGGGGATAAAAGAACAAAAGGGGGTGGAATGAAGAATGGAGGTAACCTTCTGCAAGGGTATCCAGCATTCCTGCACTTGGCATTGCACCACCAGCACAACTTCCAGGACATTATGGGGCAATGTTTTGTTGCTTGACAGAACAATGTGGTGGTTGGGGGGGGGGGGGCTGATCAGGATTGGAAGGGGCCCCAAGTGGAGGAAGCAGTTGTTCCTGATTAGGACACACGATGGGGCATCCTGATCAGGATCTGGAAGCGTTCCGCAGGGCTATTGGGGTTGCCTAACTAGGCCGTCTGACGTTCCTGTCGCCAGCAGGATCTTGGAAGCTTTCCATGCACCCCATTAGGGTTGCTTGGCTAGGCCGTGCCGCGCTCGGCGTCCTGATCAGGATCGGGGGTGCTGTTCCTGGGGGAGACTTCTGTTTGCCTGAGTGCGGGCCCGTGGTGGGGGGTGTCCTGTTCAGGATATGGAGGCCTTCGAGGGGGAGGTTGTGGCCTGCCGTCACCTGACAGCTCCTCAGATGTTCACCGGCAAGCGGGTTCTGGTGGTGGGCGGCAACAAGTCCGCCTTGGGGGTCTCCGAGTCCGCTGCCAGATTAGGCTGCCCCCGTGTCACCCTCCTCTTCCGAAGGGTGCGCTGATTTGCCGATCCCCCTTTTTCCCCACTCAGGGGGGTTCGCTGCTCCAACCTTCTCCTCCTTCTCAAGCTCATCCTCTTTCTCCTTTTTCCGAAGGGTGTGTTCACATCCCCCTTCCCCTCCCCCCCCCCCGGGGGGGGTTTGCTTTTGTAACTGTCCCCCCCCCCCCCCCGGCCTTCCAAGCTCGTCCTCTTTCTCCTCTCCCGAAATGGTGTGTTCCTGGGCCCCCCTCTCCCCTCTTCCCCATCCGTGGGGGTGCGCCTCTCCAACTGCCGCCTCCCTCTTCCTGGAGCGCGTCCGTCAACTCTTCCGAAGGCTGCGTTCAGATGTCTCCCTTCCTTCCCCACGCGTGGGGGGGGGGAGGGGGCGCTCCCCTCTAACTGTCTTATCACTTTGAAAAGCTCAAGGGTGACTGGAGATCATCCCTCCTCCTGTTTAGGCAATTGTTTGTTCCAAAACCCCTCCTCCTTCACCCTGGAGGCGGAAAGGGGGAGGGAGGGAGGGATTGGGTGGGTGGGGGGGAGGGGAGAGGGTGTGCATCTTCCAACTATCCTCTCTCTTTTCCAAGCTCCTGCTTCCTCGTACAATGTCCTACCTCACACAAAAGATTGAGGAAGAGGCCCCACCTGTGCATGTGCACCCACCTGCATTGCTCTCTCGCTATGACCCCTGTAGTGCCTGGAGACGTGGGATTATGTCATCCGCTGTGTTCTTCATTTTGACTAGCCCCTGATTCCCTTGTACTCTTTGATACTTTGTGAAACCAGCCCCTTACTTGGCAATCGCCGCCAATATCTTTGCCAACAATCCCCCTGCAAACACACACACACACGTGAGCCCTAAACAAGGACTCAAGGACTCACATGACATAGCAACACAGATCCCGTTAATCAACCTGTCAACCCACACACGAACACCTCTCTCTCTCTCTCTCTCTCTCTCTCTCTCTCTCTCTCTCTCTCTCTCTCTCTCTCTCTCTCTCTCTCTCTCTCTCTCTCTCTCTCTGTCTGTCTGTCTGTCTGTCTGTCTGTCTGTCTCCCCCCCCCCCCTTCTCTCTCTGCCTGTCTGTCTCCCTCCACAGAAAGCATGTACTGAAGGGGGGCGGGGCGTGTGCGGCACAGGCGCACTGGATCGTGCCATACTGGGTGTTCGGCTACATCTCCCCTCTGGCCTTCCTCAACCGCTTCTACAACTTCTTGATGCCCCCCGGCTTCTACACCTCGCAGGGCCTGTACCGCTGGTTTGAGGACAAGTGCTTCTCCCTCAAGAAGGCCTTCGAAAGCATGGCCCAGCAGGCCTGCCTCCTCACCTCCGGGTGGGTTCCTTCCCTAGACTTTGCCCCACCCAGGAGGATAGGGGGGGGGGGGGTTGGGGCAGTGTGCGCCTCTGCAGTGGATTAACATGTCTACAGCGCGCGCACGTGCGGGCGCACGTTATAGACACGTTAATCCACTGCAGACGCGCTCCCTTTCCCAACCCCTCCCCTCTCACCCCTCCTCTCTCTCTCTCTCTCTCTCTCCTCTCTCTCTCTCTCTCTCTCTCTCTCTCTCTCTCTCTCTCTCTCTCTCTCTCTCTCTCTCTCTCTCTCTCCCCCCTCCCTCTCTCCCTCCCCCCCTTCCCCTCTCTCCCCCCCCCCCCCCCCCCCCCCCCTCCCCCCCCCCCCTCCCCCCCCCCTCCCCCCCCCCCCCCCCCCCCCCTCCCCCTCCCCTCCCTCCCCTCTCCCTCCCTCCCTCTCCCTCTCTCTCTCCCTCCTCCCCCCCCCTCTCACGCAGGCACGCACGCTGGCGTGCACCACACACACACACGGGGGTGAGACAGACACAAAAAAAAAAAAAAAAAAAAAAAAAAAAAAAAAAAAAAGAAAAAGAAAGAAGAGAGTGACTCCTGCAAAACGGAATACTCTCGGGGTGGGGGTGGATTCGATGACAGAAGGGGGATTGGGTGGGGCGCAGGGTGTCGGGGATCTGATGCCGGAGCTGTCCATCTTGTGGACTCCACAGCCCCGCGGGGCACTGGCAGGCGCAGAGTTCTTCAACTATATCAAGACTGGGGTGATCCAACCCGTCAAAGGTAGGACGCCCTTCCCCCCGCCCCCGCGCCCCCCCCTGCCCGGGCCCTTTTTGAAGTTCAGCTCCTTGTGCGCACATGCGTAATCTCAGGTGTATGTGGGCATACGTAATGAAAACGGAACTATATTTTCAAGCCGTGGTTCCTTGGTAGAGTAGGATGGGGTGAAGGGAGGGAGAGAGGGGCACCGGGGGGGGGGGGGGCGGAGAGATGGGGGGGAGGGGGGAGAGAGAGAGAGAGAGGGAAAGAGGGAGAGGGAGAGGGGGTGGGGAGAGAGAGGTGCGGGTGGACAATCATTTAGTCGTCCATTCTCTCCTTCCAACCGTGCAAAAGCTCAATCAGATCTATCCGCATGTTCCCAAAAACGCTCCAGTTGTGCAGGGGACGTCGACCGCTTCACAAAAGACGGCGTTGTGCTGCGAGATGGGCGGACATTGGAGGGATACGACATGATCGTGTTGGCAACAGGATACCACAACGATTATAACTATTTCCCTCCAGATGTGCAGCAGCGCCTCAAGGTACAGCCGGACGGGCTGTACTTGTACCGCCACATTATTCCGCCCCGCGTCCCCGTGAGCCCCTTCTTTTTGCATTCCCCCCTGTCCAAAGCCCCTTCTTATTTCTGCTTTCCCCCCTCTCCCTGCCCCTGAATCTGCCTTCTTTCTTCTTTTCTTCCCTCGTTCCTCCACACGCACGGGCGCGGGCGGGGAATGGCGTAATCTGCAAGGACTGGTTTTTGAGCAGCCTAATGGAGTTCCAACTCATGCCAGGACTAAGGGAGGGGATACGGTACAGGGTTTGGCGTATGTCGGCAGCGAGGTCTTCACCATGGAGGGCGTGCTCACGGCAGGCCTCCAATCTGAGTGGCTGGGTCAACTGTTGTCGGTGCGCCTTCATACCCTTGGACTACCCTGTGAATGTGTGGGCGTGCTTGCATGTGCGCATGCGCACCCATGTGTCTGTGCGTGTGTGTGTGTGCGCATGCGCGCTCACATGTGTCTGTGCGCGTGTGTGAGCGCGTGCGTGCGTGTGTGTGTGCGCGTGCGTGCGTGCGTGTGTGTGTGTGTGTGTGTGTGTGTGAGTGTGTGATTGTGTGGTTGTGGTGTGCAAGTTCGGGTGTTTAAAAAACCCGAAGTATCTTGCGTGGATCCTGCCAAACGCTGCGTGCAAGTTGCAAAATGCTGTGTGCAGCTCGGCAAAACGCTGCGTGCACTTTGCCAATAGCTGCTGTGGTGACCGTGCAGGGGCGAATGAAGCTGCCGAGCGTGGAGGAGCAAGAGGTTGATGTGGAGGCGCTGAAGGAGTACAAGCGCAGCTGGATGCTGCCAAGCAAGAAGCGCTCCTCCTTCATTGGCCTGCACGGTCTCTACTACCACGACCAAATTCTGCGTGATTTGGGCTACCCCACTTACATACATGTGGGTCCCTGGCATCGTCCCCGCCCTTTTACTTGTGATCTTTGGCCATGCGCATGCCCACACACATACATGCGCACGCCTCTGTGTGTGTGTGTGTGTGTGTGTGTCTGTGCGTGCGTGCGTGCGTGTGCGTGTGCGTGTGTGTGTGTGTGTGTGTGTGTGTGTGTGTGTGTGTGTGTGTGTGTGTGTGTTACTGTGCCTGTGTCTGTGTGTTGCATATTTTCAAAAACTGCAAAGAACTTGTTCTAAAAATCAAACTTGCATATAAAACACTTGCAAAAATAAATTAATAACTCCAGTCTAATAGCAAAAAATAAATGAAGTCCGAAAAAGGGAGGAAACAGCAGCCCAAGATACAGACAAAGTAGGGAAAATAGGGAGTTTGAGGAAGAGGGTGGGGGGCGGCGCGGAGGGGGGACAAGGCAATAAACAGAAATGAAAACCACGTCAAAATGATTTGAAATGGCCCAAGAACCCCAGTTTGTTGTTTGTCTACTTCTGCAGTTAGGGCAGGAGAGGAGGGGGGGTGTCCCGAAAGCCTCACGGGAAGGGACGCACGGGGGCTATTTTCACCAAGTCTCTTCTGGTAATTTCTTTGTTTGATGCTGGGTGTTCTGTGCTTCTCCTGGATCGTAGTGGTGATATAGTAACAAACTAGTCGGTGGTGGTGATATACTAACAAACTAGGTGGTGGTGGTGGTGGTGGTGATATAGTAACAAACTAGTAGGTGGTAGTGATATACTAACAAACTAGTAGGTGGTGGTGATATACTAACAAACTAGTAGGTGGTGGTGATATACTAACAAACTGGTAGGTACTGGCAGGTGGAGTAATGAAGGAATGAGGGTGGGGACGGGCGCAGGGCTGGAACTTGCTGGCGGAGTTATTCACACCGGTGACGACTCCCAAGTACTCTCACATTTTCCACAACTCGGCACAGGGCAAAAGCCCGATCCCTCCTCGCCAAATTATCAACCGCCCCCGCCATCCTGTGAAGGGCGAAGAAAAGGTCAGCCCCCCTCCCCCCCCAACACACCCCCCGGCGCGGTTGGGCGGGCCTTTAGGCCGACAGTCCTACCTTTCTCCCGCAACTGAATATATATCCCCCCCCTCCCTCCCTCCCTCCCTCCCTCTCCCTCCCTCTCTCTCTCTCTCTCTCTCTCTCTCCTCTCTCTCTCTCTCTCTCTCTCTCTCCTCTCTCTCTCTCTCTCTCTCTCTCTCTCTCTCTCTCCTCTCTCTCCTCTCTCTCTCTGTGTCTGTGTGTCTGTGTGTGCTGGTGTGCGTGTGTGTGTGTGTGTGTGTGTGTGTGTGTGTGTGCGCGCGCGTGCATGTGTGTGCGTGAGTGTGTGTATGCGTGCGCACGCGTGGGGGCCTGTGCTCCTGATTGTATTTTGTGTGGTGCTATCTCATCTTTTCCACAACTCTCCCCTCCCCCCCCCTCTCTCTCTGTCTCTCTCTCTCTCTCTCTCTCTCTCTCTCTCTCTCTCTCTCTCTCTCTCTCTCTCTCTCTCTCTCTCTCTCTCTCTCTCTCTCTCTCTCTCTCTCTCTCTCTCTCTCTCTCTCTCCCTCCCTCCCTCTCCCTCCCCCTCTCTCTCTGCCCCCCTCTCTCTCCCCCCTCCCCCCCTTCCCTCCCTGTCTGTATTTGCCTGTCTGGCCGTATTACAAATATCTCATGTCGGAGTGCGCAAGCAGGTGGAGATGCTGGATGATCTGCCATATGGCGGAGTCGATGCCACGAAGTTCATCGAGAAGGGCATCATGGGGCGCCCCAAATGCGGCAAGGCCACGTGATTTCTACACTCAATTGGAGGCCTCTGCCTCCTCAATGACAAACACATAAAGATACCAGCGAGTCTGGGCCGTGGTCTGGTCCTGAGTCTGGGGCGAGTCATTGCTGTCAACCCCATCAAAATGAAGTTGCTGGCGTTTCGTCCTTAAGCTTGGGTTGACCATCATTGGATTCTCACTGTTGCAGCGAGAATCCCCGATTAAAGAGAGGGGCTTCAGCTGAAGAAGGACCTTGGGTCTCTCACCCTTGTTGCGCAAGTGCTGACGACCTGGGGAGCTCCAGCAGTAGGGGCATGGGTTCCCCCCGCCCCCCGCCCCTCCCCCCCCCCCCCCTTCTCTCTCAGGAGCGCTGATGCTCACAGCACAGGGTGCTCTCAGCAGAAGAGGAAATGTTATGGCTTTCTCACTTGTGAACGCTAGCCCTCCTCATGAGGGAAAAGGCGTGGCAGTGGAACACGTGTCATAGGACTCACCGTGTATGGCTGTGCGCACGGCATCGTAATGTGCAGCGGTACGCATGGTGTAGGAGTTCACATTTGTACTGCTGGTGCTGCTGGCGTAAGAGAGTCTCTGCTTCACTGGAGCAACATGTCTTACACGATGTAATCTTGTTCTTTTGGCAAAGTTCTTGCAATGTTCACATTGTGCAGAGCTGGGCAATTGCATGACAGGGCGCCTGGGTTGTGGAAGAGCAGCCTAATTCATTAGGGGGGGGGAGACATTTGTTACACTTGCATAACAGCGCGTCCTTGGTGGATTCTCCCCATGCACACGCAGGTCAGGCGGCCCTCTGGTTGTTTTTGCCAAACCAGGCCGCCTGATTGGTTCCAAAAGGGTGTTTCATGCACCAATTTGTTGTTGTTGTGAAACATTTTGACGAACGAAGTACGAAATGTGTCAGTGGTCCTTAACAATCTGCAATTTCATCCGTGCTGTCCTTGTGTAAGGTAGCTTGTCCTGTGCACACGGGTCTCATGTGTGCTATTCCCGAGGAAATCTGAGTGCCTGGCGAGGGCATGTTGTTAGGACTCTTCAGGACGTTCCCAAAACGTGTTAGGCTAATCTAAAAGGTATGTCGAGGTGATGGACTGTGGCAGTGCTGATGCCCGCTCTCTTCCCCACACCTCATAGATAGGTTCAAATGCTCTGGCACTTCGTCATCAACGATTGTGACAAGAATATTAAAAGGGGTGACAATCGGCATCTTCATCCCACGTATCCCCAGCCAGCTGTACGGCCTAAACCCCGTTACTGTATAAATAAAGTGGCGTTGACAGGCACAGTGACCTGTAGGGGAGAATGCTCCGAATGTACACCATGAGGGGTGTAGATGCAGGACCCTTCGCACAGGTATGCTGGGGTACGGGACGTATAGGTTGGAGGAAGGTTATGTGTTACTCGGGCGTTATGATGTAAAATGCAGTAGTACATATGTTTTCTTTTGCGTGCTTCAAGTGTAGTTTGAGTTATGTATCTAGCTAGGTTGAAATTGCTAGGACACGATTTTTTTACAAGGGTGTCAGCGTTATGATCATATATGGGATGGGCATGCTGGATAGAGCAGCAGATCAAGTGACGCAATCGCGATGAAAATGCTTCAACTTATCCTTCATTTGCTGAATACATGATGAAATAAGGTATTCATTTATTCTTTCATGTGGTCTTCGACAAAAAGATGGTAGCATGGTTAGGGTGACAGCAGAATTTGGTTGAGAAGACGAATCATGTTGAGGCTGCAGGTCTAGTGTCTTTGCACGCCTTTTTGTAACAGACAAATGGCTGAAGCACGTCGTGCATACCTGCACGCTGTGTCCTGCACGATGACATCCCTCAAATTGCTGGCATTGGCCATCTCGCCGACCCCATGCAGATGTACGGTACACGTGAGAAGATGGCTCTCTTGCGCTCTCTCTCTCTTTCCCTCTCATTATCACCATGAATATTTTGCCCCTAGATTCCGCTTCCCTGCATGATGGACTTATGGTATGCAGTTAGAATATGCTTCACTCTTAATTTTAAAGAAGATCCGAGGTTTCTCAGGTTCGCGGCTATAGCGCTGTAACAGTGTGCTACAAAAGCGCAGCCCAGATATTCTTTGCCAACCTCCCAATCACACGGACCCAGCGTTGGGGCCAACACCATTGTACAGTCAAACAATTCGTCATAAATGCAATGTGACGAATTTCAGTTGGTTGTATATCTGCCGATAAGTGACATATGATAATAATTCACCTGCATAGATGGAAGTATTTGATGTCATCAGGATGCATTAACGTTTGACGCAGGACGGTGCACCTGTTGTCAAAAGGGTCGGACATCCACGGGTTATGCCCATATGTGATAGGCCACTCTTTGGCATGGCCCAGGCTACAATGGCTATGGCCTTGAGTCGGTCCTCTATGCCGCCTTGCTTTGCAACTCTCTTCCACATTCCCCGCTTCATCGCAACCCACCCCCCGCTTCAGCACAACCCACCCCCCGCTTCATCGCAAACCATCGAGTGCTTGTCCACACGTGTGTGCGCGGGCGCGGGCGCGCGGGCGCGCACGCGCGCACACACACACACACACACAGACGACTTGAATGCGCTACTTGTCAGCAAACCACAGAAATATGTTCAAAGGTCTTAATTCCTCCTTGAAGGTTTGACAATGTTGGAAATTTAGACAAAATGAGCAGCTACATCATTATCAACAAAGCGGCATCAAGAGGGTCACCCTATTTGGGTCCGCTTGACTACCAGACTGCTGCAAATCCCCTTGCTTTGCCACATTAAGTCCCTTACACATATTCCTTCCCTGTTGATCCTTGGCTTGCATGTATTCGCCAGTGCCACACCATCGATTTCTAAGTTTGAAATAATGAGTGACAGATCAAGGTCGCCATCATCTACACAGATGCCACACAACATCCCTGTAAGCATGTCAAAACATCTTCGAAACTCCGGTGTCAACAAGTCCTGCCAAAAGAAGTGGCATGTGTTGCGTAACACTGTCTCAATCTAGGGGACGACCGCCTTCCAAAAATGAGGCGTTTAGCTTGAGCAGCATTATTTATAGGTATTTTCCTTCTTCCGGATTTCAGGAGTGGACGGATTGATGCCAACACTTCAAAACCAATGACATTTCATGGTGTGCTGGAACGAAGGAATGCTGCCCAGCTCCGGCTTCTCACACAACCCTCTCACCCTTCAGGCTGCAAGCCGCATTCGCTGTCCCAGCCCCCTCCTACCCACCCTATCCAACCTAAATCTAATTGTTGTCTGTTTGCGTCCCATGGGCCGCATCAGGTGCCACTGATTGCGCCTTAGCCCTGCAATGTCCGTCTGTGTAAGTAAGGAACAGAAATCATTCATCCAATCTTCCCAGTTCTGAGTAGGAGACCACCCGTTCCTCACTGGCATGGCCAATTGCTAGATTCAACCTAGGGGCATGAACACGACACTGCTCCTGCACATATGTAAGTCACCAACTTCTGCTGTTTCCTATTGTTGAATGTCATTCGGGCGCCAACCCTCAGGCAGAACGCTGACACAAACGATCCGAACCCCACGTGATGTCCACAGTGTGATTAAACAACACTGGGCAAAGGTTCCATGCCTTTCATTCATGCATATTTCTGTGAATAAACAAAATGGTCAATACTCTACTTCAATTTCAGCGTATTCAATGTGAAAGGGATCCCTTATGGACAAACAAATTGCCGCTGGCAGAGCCACCAACTGAGCCAACAACCCATGTTCCTAGGCAGTCAAACATGGTCGTCACCGCCCTTTGAAAAGAGGAAACTAAACAGGAGACACAGTGGAAAAACGTTGTGGCTAATGTAGCAGGAGTACTGCGCTCCTCTACAACGTTCATGCAGATGCCTGCTGTACAGCGGGAGATCCACAAATCTGGAAATTCAATCACATGAAACCCGACTTGTGGACTTTCAGAAACACTTGCCTGCTGGTCCGCACCCCCCCCCCTCCCCAACTCCCCAGACACGTGGCATCATGCTCATGGTGCACATGCCTGCATGACAATGTCCTCCAATTGTACATGTGGCTATACCCCAACAACATAGCCATGCAACAGGCAAACCTTAGCTAGCCAAACGCCCATGGGTAGTGCAACAAGCCGTCACAAACTCTTTCCAGGCCCAACATTCCAAGCACCACAACAACCAAGCAATTCGTGGAGGACAGGCTGAAAACCTGCTCGAGGCTGTGACTATGCAACTACCCAAGCATGGACAGAACAGATCGACACCAAGCCTGGCCCAAGAAGAGCAGACAGCACGCTGAGCGCCGCCTCGAAACATAGGCCCTGCTCTGTGACAGATGGTGGCACGTAAATGTACATGGAGGGGGGGATTGCCCAGACAATACCCGTCAATTATAGAGGAGGGTTCTTGTCTGAGCAGCTGTATTGGAATGTACATAACTCATTTTCCACATGTCATGACAGACTGTGCTTGCAACAGGGGAGGCCAGAGGGCCTCCAGCATATCTTGTACGAGGATATTCGTGTGGGACATTATTGAGGAACTCGTGGGTGGGATCACTTTCCGCTCAAGGTCTCCTAGGCATGGGGACCTGCTCAAAAGCTCATCTGGTTGGGTGAAATGCCAAACACGCCGAAGCGGGTCGACCCACCGCCCATGATGTTGAAGCCCAAGGGGATGAGGTACTGTGTGAAGTTAGCAACTGCAGTGCCCTCCATCTTATCGTACGTGGCAGGGGTGGCAATGGCCTCCATGTCAAAGTCGTAAAGTGCGGCTGTCTTGACCTTGGCTTTGCCATCAGACGTGTACCCGTCGACAATGTGGGTCAAAACATCCATCGCAAATAGGCGGACTGCAGACTCCCGTGGGAAATACCATGTGGTGTTTGGGACTGGGTAGTAGATGGCTGGAATTTTGCACATTCTGGAGATTTTTAACAGCGGATCTTTGCGGTTGTTGTCGTCGTAGATGGTGAGGCTCTCACAGCCATTTGGCAAACTTTCCCAGTTCCACACTGAAGGAGTGCATAGGTCAGCGAAGGGGGAGTCTGGGCCACAGTACATTGGATGGGAAGCCCAGGACTGCGCGATCCTTCCTGTCTCGAGTTTCTTTCCGCTTGGCAAGGTATATGTCCCTTGCAGAGCGTAGATTCCCTACAGAGAAATCAAAAAGATCAGAGCATAATCGCTGGGCAGATCACTTAACCCTGAGCTTTTCATAATCTGCACTCTTCAAAGTCAACTGTTCGGCAGTGGCCCTGATAGAACAAGCTTGAACCAACCTGTGCTTAATACCAGCTTCAAAGCTACACTCTGGGAGCGAGCAACTCCATCTACTGTCTCAGTGAGCAAAGTCATCCCCCATCCTTGCCATATAAGCTGGCTTACAAAGATTCACTGCCCTTGCAATCCATATAATGGATTCCGGATATCATGGCAGCTTATCTTCACAGCATTTTAACCATGCATCGTTCCAGCTTATTGAGAGATTAAAGAGCTTATCAGCCCTACAGGGCTTCTGCTAGCAACTCCAACCCTTTTTGTTGCTCCTTCAGCATCCACTGCAACATTCTTAACTACTGAGGTCGGAACAAGCCATGAAACACACACAACCCCCCCTTGGGCCCCGCAGGGGAGTGACCATTCTGTGTCGGTCTAGCCTCTCAAGTTCACATAGCCATTTCTTGAGTGATCTGTAAGGATCGAACCATAGCCAGGCAATTGAGAACAGTGGGAAGGCACGAAGTATCCTGTCTTGGTAATCCAAGTTTTGGGCGGACTGAGCCACTGCAGCCTGAAGAGGACAGCTGACTAATTAGAAGATACAGATCTACTTCCACAGCTACGCTGATTGAGAGGCTAGAGCGACACATGGGAGTGGCATTCGGACTTAGTTCAGTAGGTTCTTTGCACAGCCACAACACATCTGTTTATGCGAATGCTTATTGCTGTTTGCGCGTAAGAGAGTAGCTGCCCAGTGGTTGTCAGAATAAGTCTTGGCCGCATATCATTTGTGCCAGTTTCAGTGACACGGATTGGATATCAGCATGTAGGGAATGTCAACTTTTCCAACATATGCAAGGGCCTTTATGCAGCTTTATGAGAGACACATTCAGTGAACGGCATGTTTAGTGAAAGGAGTTGCAGGTAAGAATTCAATCAATGCCATGGCTAAAAGGGCGCACATAGTAGAAGGGTCCGTATTTTCCAGTGAAGGAACCCAACAGGAGTCCCGTCCATCCACTATCAGAATATTTCCAGTTAGGGTCTTGGACTTTATCTTTAGGCATAAAAGTGTTTGGTCCGTAGCTGAACCAGGCATATCCATTGTTGATGCCCATGTGAAAGTTCTCCCTCCACACAACTTCTGCGCGATTGTTTGCTCCTTGCTGCACCCTGCACATCCGCCAAGAAGATGAGACACAGCACGGAACGGCTCTGGCCCTTCCAATTGCATGGCTTGAAATGGTAACATTCACATCAAGTGAGAAAACATGTGTTTTCCGTGCACATCGGCACCACCTCATAGCTCTGGCACTTGGTGCACTGCTGTCAATGAAATCCAGGGATCTTCCAGGGTTTGAGTGTTCATTCAACCTTACAAATTCTGCCTCGCATCAGGCTCCTTATGTTTGGCCTCTACACCGTTGGAAAGTTACATTCTACAGGTGGTCGCAAGTGGGGTGAAAACCCAGTGTCCACAATTCAGTCCCCACCGGACTGGGGAGAGGGGTAACAAAATATGGATGCGGTACACCAGCCAGACTCTGAGACATGAGATGGATTCGGTTGCATGTTATGAACGGTTGCTGGAAGGGAGGACATTTGCACTTGTGGATGTGGGCACTGCCTTCAAGACAGTAAGGGGATTTCAACAGGACCAAATTAACGTGACATCATGTTGTCTTCGGAATAACGAGTTTGAAGTCGTCACAACCACCTCATATTTGTGTAAGTAACGCAAAGGTTTTGAGAGGTTTGGACATGGGTTAAAAGGTAGGCGTACGATGCAGACGGACTGACAGCTGCGGGACCCAGTGCAGAAGGCTGAGATTGAGAAGTCTGAATTTGGGGATTTTGTGCGAAGGGATTCAGTTGCATAATTGTGGCTTGGACTTGGTCCAACAACGGACTTTGTGCGACGGCACAGTGAGGAAGTAATGTGGACAATACCACAATGACCACGGTATTCATATTTTTTGTTACCAAGTTGACAGATGCGGGGCTTGTGAACCAACAATTGAAGCAGAAATCAAAGGCCACCTCGAAATGCGCTTGGAAGTGGGGCGCAACAGGTCACGCAACAAAAGTTCTGCACAAAATTTACCATATCATATCATTAAAATCGAAGATTACGCTCTTTTGGTTGAGCGCCGTGATCTGAGCCTTCATCCCCTTCCTTTCAGCATTCTGTTGTATAGAGCATTTTAAACCCGGGACGAGCGGGCGGGAGGCCCGCTGGGGACGCTTTCGGACCAAAAAGGCCGAAATTATTTTTACCGCACACGTTCACGGAACTCTGACACGGACCGTGAGTCCCGGTCCGTGACTCTTCAAGCTCCCACAGCTACGGTCCGTGAGATGGTCCGTGATTCCATCCGGGTCCGGATTCAGGGGTCCCGGACTCCGGGCCGGGGCTTGGTCCAAGCGTGTGACAACTCGTAACGTAATTCTTTCTCGTCAGTGACTCACGGACGTTGTTTAAGCAAACCCGGAGTTCTTAACCTTCCACCCCCCCCCCCCCGGGGGGGAAGAAGAAGAAGAAGCCATCATTGCTCAAGAAGATGTGGAGGGATATTTTGTCATTCGTCGGGTCAGTTTCATCATTGCGGCGGCTGTGGGTCGCCAGCTGGCCGCTCGCCGGGTGTGACTCATAGCTTGAAACATTGGGGGTTTGGGTCCCTGAACATTGGGCTGGTCTTTTTTACTCCACTCTTGTAAACGAAGAAGAAGAAGTCAGTCGAGTACGCGGCTTCCGTAGCCCAGGCGCACGTTGATGCCGTGGCAGCCTCGCTCCAGCGTTTGCCGATTCTCCGCCACCCCCAAGCCGAGCTTTTGTTGCTTCGCAGTTGCCTTGGGACCTGCAAGGTGGTTTTCACAGCCCGGACCATGCCGCCAGCTGCAGCTGCACAAGCTTTGGTGACCTTTGATATGCTCCAAACCCAGGTCCTCCAATCCATTGTCACAGCTGGTGGTGGTGGTTTTGGCCCTTTGCAGCAAACCTTGGCTGGCTTGCCTATTGCCCAGGGGGGTCTAGGGGTCACTAAGGCCACTTCCCTTCTGCCTTGTGCCTATCTCGCCTCCGTCACGCAGACAGCCCCCCTCCAGGACCGCCTTCTGGGGACATCCACTGCCCCTCTTGTCCCCGCTGCCCTAGCTGCCAAGGCTGACTACTGCGCCCTTGTTCCTGATTTCGATGCGGCGCTCTTCGAGGATCCGGATTTTGTCCGCAGCAAAGTGCAAGCCCGGCTGTCCAAACCCTTGTCTCACCGCGCATACCAGGAGGTTCTTGATGACCCTGCTCGCTCGGATCGCGACCGTGCTGTGCTCCAATCTCTTACACAGCCGGGAGCGTCTGATTGGCTGCTGGCTCTCCCAGTTCCCCATTTGCAGCAAACCATGCCCCCAGAGTCGTTCCGCTGCCGCCTTCAATACCAGCTCTTGATCCCCATTTTCCACCCTGGCTCCCAATGCCCGTGCTGCTTGAGGGAGTTGGATGTCTGGGGCGACCACGCGGTCCACTGCACCTCAGGGGGGGATGTTGCCATTGTCGGCCGACATTACTCCGTTCGTAACGGCCTGGACGCTGTCCTTACCTCAGCTCGTCAGCGGGTCACCCGGGAACCCGCCTTTCCCACCCCTGTCCCTGGCCAGGAGCGCCGTCGCGCAGACCTCCGCCTCCATGCGTGGGAGGAGGGGCGTGACCTTTATATCGACATCGTTGGCTCTTCCCCACTCACAGTTGCCAACTTGCTGCACTTCGTGCCGGGTGGGGCCGCCGCGCGCGCTGCCCAAGACAAGCAGACCCGCTATGCTGTCTTGTTGTCGCGTCAGCAGCCGCCTGTGGCTTTCCAAGCCTTCGCTTTTGAAACATTGGGAGGGTTGCATGCTGATGCGCTGGCCTTGTTGCAGAGGCTCCAGGGGCTTTTGAACCAAGCCATCATTGCTCAAGAAGATGTGGAGGGATATTTTGTCATTCGTCGGGTCAGTTTCATCATTGCGGCGGCTGTGGGTCGCCAGCTGGCCGCTCGCCGGGTGTGACTCATAGCTTGACACATTGGGGGTTTGGGTCCCTGAACATTGGGCTGGTCTTTTTTACTCCACTCTTGTAAAAAGAAGAAGAAGGCCACTCTGGCATGCAAGGTTGGGGCATCCTGGGGTTAAGAGTATGACAAGGTTGGACAACGAAGACCTGGTCACTGGGATCAATGTGTCCCTTGCTCCATGCTCAGAGTGTTCTCCCCAGTGTGAGTCATGTATACAAGGGAAACATTCTCGCCCCCCCTTTCCAGCTTCCTCTAGGCCTGCAGAGAGTGTGTTAGATAGAGTGCATGTGGACACTGTGGGTCCCATTTCACCAGCTGCAATCACGGGAGAGCGTTTTTGGGTTACTGTTGTTGATGAAAAATCCCATCTGATAGCCTCATTGGCAGTGAAGTCGAAAGAAGCCATTCCCAAGGCCCTCATTGAGCTCTTGAAGTACTGGCAGACATTTCATGAGAAAGTGGTGAAGTGTGTGAGATCTGATAGAGGGACAGAATTTCTGAATCAGCAGTTCAAAGAATTTTGTGCTCAGCAGGGCACTAAAATGGAGACCTCAGCTCCATCCACGCCTCAGCAAAATGGACTTGCTGAGCGCATGAATCGGACTCTGAAGGAGCGCACAAGGACCCTGTTGGTGCACGCTGCAGCAGACCCTTCCTTGTGGAAGGAGGCATTGGAGTCTGCCACCCTGCTGTACAACGTGGGCCCCACCACAGGCAGGCCTCTGACCCCTACTGAGATGTTCTATGGGGTAAAGCCTGATGTTGCTTCCTTGCGCACATGGGGCTGTGTGGCACATGTTCACATTTCCCCAGGTCAGCGGTCTGTATTTGGACCAAAGACCATTCCAGGCATGTTCACTGGGTATTGCCCACAGTCCAAGGCCTATAGAGTGTACGTAGGCAATGGTGTATGGAAAGAGAGCAGGGATGTTACATTCCTTGAGCATTTGAGAGGAGGGGAGAGAGTGGGTATGTCTAAGGTGCAACCTGGATCCTCTTAATGGCTCTCAGGAGCGTCCTTGCAGGGCAGGGGAGGCAATTCCAATGTCCCCAGCTCACCAACAGCCATTCCCGTGAATTTTTGGGAAGCAGAGGATGACCCAGTGGTGGAGTGCAAGCCCACTGGATCTCCTGCTACCACTGCCAGCTCTCCAGAGGATCACAGCAGGCTGAGGAGCTCAGTCGGACCTGTGGCTGGAGCCCCCAGCAGCCAGGATGGTTCCCCTGCCACTTCAGAGACCTCACAGCAGTCATGGTCAGTGCTGGGCCATCTTCAAAATTTAGCTCGGGGGGGTGCTGAAGCGCACTCGCAGCTGGACAAACTGCAGAAGATGCAGGAGGGGGTCAGGTTCCAGGGGAAGTCTCAACATAGACTTCCCCCAGGAACCACCCTCACAAGGGATCAGCGTTATGAACAGCGCCAGGCTAGGAGGGACTCAGTAGGGGTCCCCATGCATGACCCTGGCTCAGGCCAGGTACTTGTGAGTGAGCCACCCTCGGGAGGTCTCCCTGATTTGCAGAGGCAGGTTGAGACAGGGGAGGCTATGCTTGGAGAAGATGTTAGCGAGAAGAGTAGTGGGCTAGAAGTGCCAGCAGCAGGGGAAGCACGTAGCCAAGTTGAGCTGGGAACCAGTCATGCTTATGGGGTGCAGCCTGACACAGTAGGCGCAGCTCAGGAAAGTCAGAGTAGTGTACCTAGGTGTGAGTCCAGGAGAGAGAGAGAGCTGCTGCTTCCACCTGCATTGAGAAAGGTGAGAGATTGTAATGGTGGAGCGCATGAGTCTGGCAGTTCAAGAGAGAGAGTTGGGGAGGGCTCTGGCAGTTCTGGCTGTACTGCAGGATCTCAACATAAGGTACAAAATGTACCTTATTCTGGGAACCAGGATCAGAGGAATATAAAAGACAACAGTCCCAGGAGTGCTGACAGTACTGCAGAGTCTCAGCATAAGGTACAAAATGTACCTTATGTCAAGCTGGGAAAGGTTCACGTGCCATCTAACCTGAGGGAAGCCCAATGCTCCCCTCAGTGGGATTTTTGGCAACAAGCAATGAGGGAAGAGATGGATTCCCTTGATACCCATGAGGTTCTAGAGTATGTGGACAGACCACATGGACAAAAAGTTATTCCTGTCCATTGGATATTCTCCACTAAAATTGATGCACATGGGAATGTTACTCGCTTTAAAGCGAGGTTAGTTGCCCAAGGGTGTAGACAGATCCCTGGGATAGATGTTGGGGAGGTATTTGCACCCACCAGCAGCTATGGGGCAAGGAGGGCTGTGCTGGCAGTGGCTGCCACACAGAATCTTGAGATCCACCAAGTGGATATCAAGACGGCTTTTCTCAATGGAGAGTTGGAGGAAGAGGTCTATGTGACCCAACCACCAGGATTTGAGAATGGCAACACGAGGGTTGTGTGCAAGCTCAGGAAGGCACTATACGGTCTAAAACAAGCCCCACGGGCTTGGCACAAGACCTTGACCGACAAGTTGAGCGTGATGGGGTATAGTGTGTGCAAGAGTGATGCGGGTGTATACATCAGGAGGGCCCCTGATGGCAACCTGTCCTTTATTCTTGTTTATGTTGATGATCTTCTCATAGTTGCCAGATTGGTTGCAGAGATTGAGTGGGGGAAAGAGTTGTTGAAGAAGGACTTCACCATCCATGATTTGGGAGAGGTGAATGATTTCCTGGGGTGTCAGGTCCTACGCAATAGAGTTCAGGGCACTATTTCCATGAGTTGCACTCCCAAGATTGATGCTCTTGTGGAAAAGTTTGGGGTTGCTGATGATGGGCGTGTGGTTGATACCCCCATGTCCAAGGACTTCGTGGCTAGCAGCAGACCCGAGTCCTCAGATGGTTTGTCACATGGGGCAGGTACCCCACTGCCACCTGGTCATCGGTACTGTGAGTTGATTGGATCGTTGCTATATATTGCCAATACGACCCGGCCTGACATTTCTCAGGCGGTTGGAGTGTTGTCAAGGTATAGAATGACACCCACTACCTCACACTGGAATGAGGCCATTCGAGTGCTGAAGTACTTGAGAGATACGAGAGAATTAGCTCTTACTCTGGGTGGAAAGGGGCCTGAGCTAGAAGGCTATGTTGATGCCGACTATGCTGGGGACCTGGACCACAGGTATTCCACCACTGGCTATGTTCTATCAGTCTATGGTAGTGCCGTGGTTTGGGGAAGCAAGAAGCAGAGCTCAGTTGCTACCTCAACTGCGCAAGCCGAGTTTATGGCAGCAGGCCATATTGTGAAGGAAGCCAACTGGCTTAGGGGCTTCTTGGAAGAGATTGGAGCTGCACCTTGGAGAGTCAAAATTTTCTGTGACAACCAAGGATGCATTTCCAATTTACGGAACCCCCTTTATTCCAAATTCACAAAGCATGTTGCAGTAAGCTTCCACTATGCTAGGGAAGCTATGGCACTTGGGCAGGTAGATATCCTCTATGTAGAATCTGCTCGAAATGTGGCTGACATTATGACCAAGCCACTTGCTAAGCCCGTGTTTGTTGGTCATCGTGATTCACTAGGTTTGAGAAGATACACATAAAGCATGCAGGCAAGGGGAAGTGTTGAGTTGTGAACATACATTATAGAATGCCTTGTGCTTTAGGTGATCTTCAAATGTACATTATTAGGATACGGGTCCACTATCCACATAAGGTACCTCAAGACACGTTCGGATGAGGTCTATTTCGAACATAAGGTACAATATGATTTAGATTACGCGTTAGCGTGAAAGGACTATTAAAGCTGCGATCACCGCATAGTCGAGCAACTGGTTTGGAAAGATACTGGGCACATAAGGATGCCAGTCTTGTTCATGCAGTTGCATGTGTCTAAAAGAGCAGACAGTCGTCAAGGACTGTAGCTGGAGAGGCACGAACTTACGACCTGTCTGCTTGCTTACAGGTGCGGTGACGCAGGATGTGTATTGGTAATGTGTTTATGTTTGATTGCTTGTTTGTAAGTGAACCATCTTAGTGGACAATCAAGTCTCCCAAACAGCTAAGGGACGGAGTCTTGATTGAGTATAGGAAGGTACTTGCTTTCAGCCGTCAGGAGCTTATCCGTGTGTAGATGCTCATTGACAGATCAACATGTAACGGAACTGGTTTGGAAAGATACTGGGCACATAAGGATGCCAGTCTTGTTCATGCAGTTGCATGTGTCTAAAAGAGCAGACAGTCGTCAAGGACTGTAGCTGGAGAGGCACGAACTTACGACCTGTCTGCTTGCTTACAGGATACGCCACTGCCCATAACCTTTTACACTACTCTGGCCTTCTTCTTCTTTTTACAAGAGTGGCCTTCTCCGCAGCAAAGTGCAAGCCCGGCTGTCCAAACCCTTGTCTCACCGCGCATACCAGGAGGTTCTTGATGACCCTGCTCGCTCGGATCGCGACCGTGCTGTGCTCCAATCTCTTACACAGCCGGGAGCGTCTGATTGGCTGCTGGCTCTCCCAGTTCCCCATTTGCAGCAAACCATGCCCCCAGAGTCGTTCCGCTGCCGCCTTCAATACCAGCTCTTGATCCCCATTTTCCACCCTGGCTCCCAATGCCCGTGCTGCTTGAGGGAGTTGGATGTCTGGGGCGACCACGCGGTCCACTGCACCTCAGGGGGGGATGTTGCCATTGTCGGCCGACATTACTCCGTTCGTAACGGCCTGGACGCTGTCCTTACCTCAGCTCGTCAGCGGGTCACCCGGGAACCCGCCTTTCCCACCCCTGTCCCTGGCCAGGAGCGCCGTCGCGCAGACCTCCGCCTCCATGCGTGGGAGGAGGGGCGTGACCTTTATATCGACATCGTTGGCTCTTCCCCACTCACAGTTGCCAACTTGCTGCACTTCGTGCCGGGTGGGGCCGCCGCGCGCGCTGCCCAAGACAAGCAGACCCGCTATGCTGTCTTGTTGTCGCGTTAGCAGCCGCCTGTGGCTTTCCAAGCCTTCGCTTTTGAAACATTGGGAGGGTTGCATGCTGATGCGCTGGCCTTGTTGCAGAGGCTCCAGGGGCTTTTGAACCAAGCCATCATTGCTCAAGAAGATGTGGAGGGATATTTTGTCATTCGTCGGGTCAGTTTCATCATTGCGGCGGCTGTGGGTCGCCAGCTGGCCGCTCGCCGGGTGTGACTCATAGCTTGACACATTGGGGGTTTGGGTCCCTGAACATTGGGCTGGTCTTTACTCCACTCTTGTAAAAAGAAGAACGGGAAGGAAGGAAGGAAGGAAAAAGAAGAAAAGAAGAATCTGTTTCGTCACCCATAGTATTGATTTTATCTTTTTTTTCTCAGATTTGCCTTCGCCTGGCCAGTCTTTAAGCGGGGCTGGCAGCTTCGCCACTTTCAGCGTCCAGCCTTTGCGGAATTTCCAGTGTTTTTCAACACTTCATTCTCAGTTTGATACCACATCGTATTGGTTTTCCTGTTTTCTTCCTCAGATTTGCACCAGCTCGGCCAGTCTTTCCGCAGGACTGGCAGTTTCGTAACTTTCTGGCGTCTGGCATCTGCGGAATTTCCCGTGTTCTTCCCCACTTCCTGTGTTTCTTAACACACAGTATTGGTTTTTTCTTTTTCTTTTTTGGCCCCTCAGATTTGCCTCCGCCGGCCCGTCGTTCACAGGGACTCACAGCTTCACCCCTCCCCAGCATCCAGCACTTACGGAGATTCCAGTGTTTTACAACACTTACTCCTGTGTTTCTTCACACATCATCTTGGTTTTCCCTTTTCTTCTCCGCTTCGCCTCAGCCCAGCCAGTTTTTCAGAGGGACTGGGGGCTTCACCACTTTCCAGCATCCAGAACGGTCTTGGGGTTGGGTTGCCCAGCTGGTGATGCCATGGCCAGCGTTCCTCTCTTTGACCCCACCTGCCCTTGGAAGGCATCATGCAAGTCTCGTAAGATCACTACGGGTGCTGGGCTCCTACGTCACTTGCAGAGGTTCCACAAGCTCGGCGATGCTGGGCGGGATGACTGGGTGTCGCAACTCAGATCCCCAGCAGAGTACAGGAAGCTTGAAGCCATCTTGCGAGCTACCTCCAGCTGGTTGTGCACCACTTGCTTCAAAACCCATTCCCTGGGAGTTCTTTCGTGCGCAACCAACCCAGACACCTGCCAGCGCTTGTGGACTCTGGAGGATGGCCTGGTTCCCCCTGATGTTAACCTTCTTCCTGGCCTTCCCCGCCCTGCACCGCCGCCGCAGGATACTTCAGAGCCCCAGGGCCGCCTCCATTCGCAACCCCGAGGACGACCGCGTGCATCCGCCGCCGTTGCTGATCCTCCGCCCTCTGCTCCCCCGGCCCGTGTCCGCCGCCATCCCCTGACCCCTGCCCTTGTCCATCACGTTTTCACCCTTGGTCACCATTCGTACCGCAGGGTCCCTAGGTCCGCATGGATACCTTGGGCTGCAGCATTGCGGTCCGCTCTCAAGGCTGTTGCGGACTCGGGCTCCGAGGCTGCCTGGGTTGAGCTGTTGATCCTTCCGATGTGCGTCCTGTCAGCTCGTCGCAGGCCTCGGGGTGAGGGAGTTGCGCAGCACGTCCGCCGTCGGGCCCGCGCATGGTTGGATGGGGATATTGATGGCCTAATTGATGAACTCTTGGCCACCGCGCCTGCAGCCACTGCCCCACCCCGCCCATTAGACGATGCGGCGCTTGCCGCTCGCGTCTTGCGCAAGGTTGCAGATGGCCATTTATCAGCGGCTGTTCGGATGTTGGAGCCTGCCACCATCGCCCCAGCCACGCCTGACACATGTGCTGCATTGGCAGCGCTTCATCCTATCCGACCGCTTCCCGTTGGCGCCCCGCCTGCGCAGGCCCCTTACCGTGCCCAAGTGGAGGAAGTCTTGGCTGCCCTCAAAACCTTCCCACCTGGTACCGCTGGCGGGCGGGACGGCTTGGCCCCATTACATATAAAACATGCCTTCTCTGTAGGTGGCTCAGACCTCTTATTGGACAGCCTCCTTGGCGTGGTCAATCGGGCCTTAGCTGGGGATGTTCCCCCTCCCTTGCGATCTTATTGGGCCAGCGCTCCCATCACCCCTCTCTTAAAGCCCAATGGGGGTATCCGGCCCATTGCAGTGGGGCTCACCCTGCGCCGTCTGGTTTCCAAGATAGCTGTTGCAGCCGTCTTGCCCGCTGTCAGTGAGTATTTGCAGCCACACCAAGTTGGGGTTGGAGTCCGAGGGGGTGCAGAAGGCCTCGTCCATGCCCTCAACCGCTTGGTGGCACACAAGCAAGATTCCCCCGACCTCGTCGTTGTCAGCTTGGACTTCCAAAATGCTTTCAATACGGTCGACCGCAACCGCATGCTTGGGGAAGTCGCCCTCCATTGCCCCAGCATCTGGCAGTATGTGGCGACGACGTACGGCTGCGCGGCCCATCAGTATGTTGGGCCCCATGTCGTGGACTCCACAACAGGGGTCCAGCAAGGGGACCCCCTCTCTCCGCTGCTTTTTGCGCTCACTGTCCAGCCACTCCTCCTTGACCTTCATCGGGAGTGTCCCGACGTACACCAAGGGTGGTATCTGGATGACGGCACGTTTGTTGGTCCCGTGCCCGCAGCGCAGCAGGCAGTCCAGTTGGTTGTTGACCGGGCCCCCGCATATGGCTTGAGCCTCAACCCTCACAAGTGCTGTGTGTGGTCGCCGCGCCCGCACCCTCAGCATTTGGATGGGTTCCCTCTGGGCTTCGTCAATGAAACTCGTGCTGGTTTGATAGTGTTGGGGGCAGCGGTCACCGTGTCAGTCGAGTACGCGGCTTCCGTAGCCCAGGCGCACGTTGATGCCGTGGCAGCCTCGCTCCAGCGTTTGCCGATTCTCCGCCACCCCCAAGCCGAGCTTCTCTTGCTTCGCAGTTGCCTTGGGACCTGCAAGGTGGTTTTCACAGCCCGGACCATGCCGCCAGCTGCAGCTGCGCAAGCTTTGGTGACCTTTGATATGCTCCAAACCCAGGTCCTCCAATCCATTGTCACAGCTGGTGGTGGTGGTTTTGGCCCTTTGCAGCAAACCTTGGCTGGCTTGCCTATTGCCCAGGGGGGTCTAGGGGTCACTAAGGCCACTTCCCTTCTGCCTTGTGCCTATCTCGCCTCCGTCACGCAGACAGCCCCCCTCCAGGACCGCCTTCTGGGGACATCCACTGCCCCTCTTGTCCCCGCTGCCCTCGCTGCCAAGGCTGACTACTGCGCCCTTGTTCCTGATTTCGATGCGGCGCTCTTCGAGGATCCGGATTTTGTCCGCAGCAAAGTGCAAGCCCGGCTGTCCAAACCCTTGTCTCACCGCGCATACCAGGAGGTTCTTGATGACCCTGCTCGCTCGGATCGCGACCGTGCTGTGCTCCAATCTCTTACACAGCCGGGAGCGTCTGATTGGCTGCTGGCTCTCCCAGTTCCCCATTTGCAGCAAACCATGCCCCCAGAGTCGTTCCGCTGCCGCCTTCAATACCAGCTCTTGATCCCCATTTTCCACCCTGGCTCCCAATGCCCGTGCTGCTTGAGGGAGTTGGATGTCTGGGGCGACCACGCGGTCCACTGCACCTCAGGGGGGGATGTTGCCATTGTCGGCCGACATTACTCCGTTCGTAACGGCCTGGACGCTGTCCTTACCTCAGCTCGTCAGCGGGTCACCCGGGAACCCGCCTTTCCCACCCCTGTCCCTGGCCAGGAGCGCCGTCGCGCAGACCTCCGCCTCCATGCGTGGGAGGAGGGGCGTGACCTTTATATCGACATCGTTGGCTCTTCCCCACTCACAGTTGCCAACTTGCTGCACTTCGTGCCGGGTGGGGCCGCCGCGCGCGCTGCCCAAGACAAGCAGACCCGCTATGCTGTCTTGTTGTCGCGTCAGCAGCCGCCTGTGGCTTTCCAAGCCTTCGCTTTTGAAACATTGGGAGGGTTGCATGCTGATGCGCTGGCCTTGTTGCAGAGGCTCCAGGGGCTTTTGAACCAAGCCATCATTGCTCAAGAAGATGTGGAGGGATATTTTGTCATTCGTCGGGTCAGTTTCATCATTGCGGCGGCTGTGGGTCGCCAGCTGGCCGCTCGCCGGGTGTGACTCATAGCTTGACACATTGGGGGTTTGGGTCCCTGAACATTGGGCTGGTCTTTTTTACTCCACTCTTGTAAAGAAAGAAGAAGCCAGCTGCAGCTGCGCAAGCTTTGGTGACCTTTGATATGCTCCAAACCCAGGTCCTCCAATCCATTGTCACAGCTGGTGGTGGTGGTTTTGGCCCTTTGCAGCAAACCTTGGCTGGCTTGCCTATTGCCCAGGGGGGTCTCGGGGTCACTAAGGCCACTTCCCTTCTGCCTTGTGCCTATCTCGCCTCCGTCACGCAGACAGCCCCCCTCCAGGACCGCCTTCTGGGGACATCCACTGCCCCTCTTGTCCCCGCTGCCCTCGCTGCCAAGGCTGACTACTGCGCCCTTGTTCCTGATTTCGATGCGGCGCTCTTCGAGGATCCGGATTTTGTCCGCAGCAAAGTGCAAGCCCGGCTGTCCAAACCCTTGTCTCACCGCGCATACCAGGAGGTTCTTGATGACCCTGCTCGCTCGGATCGCGACCGTGCTGTGCTCCAATCTCTTACACAGCCGGGAGCGTCTGATTGGCTGCTGGCTCTCCCAGTTCCCCATTTGCAGCAAACCATGCCCCCAGAGTCGTTCCGCTGCCGCCTTCAATACCAGCTCTTGATCCCCATTTTCCACCCTGGCTCCCAATGCCCGTGCTGCTTGAGGGAGTTGGATGTCTGGGGCGACCACGCGGTCCACTGCACCTCAGGGGGGGATGTTGCCATTGTCGGCCGACATTACTCCGTTCGTAACGGCCTGGACGCTGTCCTTACCTCAGCTCGTCAGCGGGTCACCCGGGAACCCGCCTTTCCCACCCCTGTCCCTGGCCAGGAGCGCCGTCGCGCAGACCTCCGCCTCCATGCGTGGGAGGAGGGGTGTAACAGGAAAAGTCGCGTGTTATAGGAAAATGACCGGACCACGAGGATTTGGACCTCCATAAAGGTCCCTTCGTGAGTTATGTTCCTCCACGCCAAGAAGTGGCTACTTCACGCGCCAAGGGAGTGACCCTTACTTGACAAGGCGCATTGGCGATGGAGACAGGGACACACTTAGAACAGGATAGAATAAGGCTTTGGCAGAGGAAGGACCGGGCCGGACTGGACGGGTACTGAGGTGGAGCCCAAACAACTTGTAACCATTGTTTTCGCATCCTTTGGCCGTTTCTACTGTATCACTGGTATCGGCGAGAGGGGCCAAATTTTGAGCTCCTCTCGTTGAAAAAATTTCCCAAAGAAGTTTTTCAGAGAATTCTATAGATTCGGATTGGGTTAGTTGTGGTGTGTGTGGCGCTTTTAGGGGCCTACGACTCGGGTCACCGAGTTTAGGGCCCCCACCCGGACTTTCTCGATTTCCTGTGTCACCGAGCCTCGCCAGCACTGACAGCTCAGAAATGGCTAGACGACAAGTCGAAGAGCTGCAGGCTGCTTTGGCCGAGGCCGAGGGGCGTGAAGCGGCAATGGCTGCCGAACTGGCTGAGTTACGACAACAGGCAGAAAACGCTGAAGTTGCGGCTCAAAACCCCGCGAACCCACAGGCAAGAATCCCGACCGTTCGAACCCACTTACCGGAAAAATTCGAGGGACGCAGGGACGATCTCGAACAATTCCTAGACGATGTGAGGTCATATTGTGAACTCACCGGTGTGCCCGCGAACCTCAGGGTTGACTACGCAGTGCGCTGCTTAGGAAAGAGCGTGAAAAAGGTGTGGTTAACAAAAAAAGCAGCTTACGTGAGGCAAAATCCAGGTGCTGTCGTGGATTTAGCTCTCTTTGGGGATCTGTTGTCTTCTGTCTATGATAACACTGATAAGGTTGCAAAGGCAAGGGATAAACTTGATTCCGTATATCAGGGCAACGAATCAGTTGAGAAGTATGTTGAGCGCTTTACAACCTTGCTAGCAGAGGTAGAAGTCAGTGGGGACCTATCCATGGGGGAGAAAATCCATAGGTTTCGTAAAGGCCTACGTGAGGATTTAAAGAAATATTCAGCAATTAACCCTACAACAGGCAAAGGTTTTGATGATTTGGATGCCTTGATAAGTTTACTCACACGGTACGATGCCGCGGTGGGCGGGCCCTTACAGGCAAAGAGACTGAGAACCGGCCCCGGGGCCCCTAACTCAAGCATTGCAACCGCCACCGTTGGCCCAGCACCGCACGTTGCTGGCGTCGGACAGGACTGGACAATCCCCTACTACAGTCATGAATTTGGGATGATGGCAGCTGCACCGATGGTGGCAGCGCCAATCCAGATGGCCCATGGTTACCCTGCGCCGCTCGCCACGGTCGCCGCGATCCAAGGCGCGACTCCTTATCCCCGCAGGGATGGTTTACCTCCCGAGTATCGGAGGGACACTAGAGTTGCCTTTCCCCTCAACAGAAGCTGTTACGCGTGCAATACCCCTGGCCATGAATCTTGGTTTTGCCCACTCAAAAAACTTAGAGAGGACCCTAACGCCTATCTTAATCAACAACAGTGGGACATCTTGCAACACATTGTGAAGGCCAGACAGGAGGTAAACCAGCCTGCTCCACCAATTCCAGGTCTGGCTGGTGATTTGCTGCGGCGACGGGTAGGAGGGGGCCACAACAACTTTAGGTCCCTCGGTGTGGGAGCAGCCCCTATGCAAGGGTGGACAGCACAGGGTGGGGCCGGACGGGGACGGAGAATCAGAGGACGGGGCCGTGGACGGGGCCGGGCAAGGGGACGCGGTAGGCCATGAGTGGAGTTAGAGAAGGAAACCTCCACACTTTTGTTCCTTGGGAATCTTTTCATTCTTCTATCGAGCAACGTTGTTCTGAGTTTTTGCATTGTTCTTTTTCTAGAGGCCCCTTTGACAATACCCTACCCGATGGAACGTCTAAACCGACATTTGTTGCAGTACCTATAGGTAAAGCGGAGGACACCTTATCCACTTTCGCTCGTGAGCAACAAGCAAATAAACATTTAAGTGCTTGTTTTCTAATGGGTAGTAAAGTGGCGAAATCCAAGGCAGTGTACCCATGGCTAAAAGGCATGAGAGTTATCCTGCAAGGTACCAAGGGACCTGATGTCCCCTACTCCTATGTAGTTTACCATGCCGGACCCAAATTTAGCGTATCTTTTGCTCAAGCTTTTTCAAATAGGCATTTAGCAATGCTTTTTCATGTTAACTGTACTGGTGTGAAGGGCGTCGCTTTAGTCGATACCGGGGCGACGCACTCGTTCGTCAGACATGACTTCCTAGCTACTCTCGGAGTGAGGCTGTCAAAGAAGTGTGTGGATGTCCAGCTTGCAGATGGGCAGACCATGCGCTCGGCGGGGACAGCTAAGCTCAGGGTGCACTTATCTCAAACATATGTGGAACAGAGGGATTTCATTGTCTGCGAAACTCTGTTGGATGGGGTGGACTTAATCCTTGGTGAGGATTTTCTGAAAGAAAGAAAAGCGTTAATTGACTACAATCATGGCGCAGTTCATCTTAAACCGCCTCATTCCTCACACTACATTACACTCCTCAACCCGCTGCCCCCTAGTGAAAGAGGTACCTTACCGGCGCAAAAAGTAAATGTTATAAGTGAGGGTCAAGCTAGGCGGGCTATGCGAAAGGGTTGTCCAGGGTTTTGGGGGGTAGTGCGAGAGGCAAGGAGTGGACAGGACTCAGTTTGTGCAACACACTATCTCCATAGGGTTGCAGTGGCAACTACAGAGGGGGATAATCCTTGGGACGAAGACAGCGGAGCCACCGGCCTAGATTTAAACGAAAACTCCCGGCGTGTTATTGAGGGTATGACTGACAAGCCACAAGACTTGAAGCAATTGTTGTTAGAGTTTTTGGATGTTTTTCCAGAGAAATTGCCAGATTTACCTCCAGACAGGGGCATCTTGCACACTATACCTATGACACCCGGCCATACGCCGCCCTGTCGCCCCACTTATAGGTTGGCTGAACCAGAAGTGGCGGAGTGTCGGAGGCAGGTTGAGGAATTACTAGCACAGGGTTTCATCAGGCCGAGTGCATCACCGTATGGTAGCCCCATATTGTTTGTGAGAAAGAAAGACGGAACATTCCGAATGGTTATAGATTACAGGGCAGTTAATAACTTAACAAGGAAGGACAAATATCCGTTGCCACGGATAGACGATCTTCTGGACAAGCTGCAGGGTTCAAAGTTCTTTACCTCTTTTGATCTCTTGTCAGGTTACCATCAAGTGCGATTACATGAATCCGATGTTCCCAAAACCGCCTTTAGAACACCCTTAGGTTCATTTGAATTTTTGGTGCTTCCTTTTGGTCTCACGAATGCTCCCTCCACGTTTCAGAGACTGATGAACAGTGTGTTTCATGATTTTATTCGAGAGGGTTTTGTTGTGGTTTACCTAGATGATTTGTTGGTATACAGCAAGTCCAGGGAACAGCACTTAGAGCACTTAACTCGCATCCTTACTCGGCTGAGAGAGGAAAAACTTTATGCAAAATTATCCAAGTGTGAGTTTTTTGCTGACGAGTTGCGGTATTTGGGACATGTCGTGGGGCGCGACGGCATCAAAGTTGACCCTGCCAAAGTTCGGACTATTGTGGACTGGCCAACACCCACGGGGAGCACGCACGTACGACAATTCTTGGGACTAGCCAACTACTTCCGCAAGTTCGTCCCGGGTTACAGTACGCTTGCGGCCCCCTTAACCCGGCTCACTGGCAAAGTTCCTTGGACGTGGGGAGAAGCTGAAGAGCACGCGTTTCAAAGTTTAAAAGAAACTTTGTCCAATGCTCCTGTACTAGCACTCCCAGACAGTAGCAAGCCTTTCAAAGTGATCTCAGATGCCAGTGACTATGGGGTGGGTGCAGTACTATTGCAAGAAGGTAGACCTGTAGCATACTTCAGTAAAAAGCTTAGTAATGCCGAACGCAATTATTCCACAACTGAGAAAGAGCTTGCAGGTGTGTTGTATGCCCTCAAGGAGTGGAGGTGTTACTTATTAGGGCAAACTTTCACAGTTGTTACGGACCATCGCGCGAATAGTTTTTTGCAAACCCAAACCCTACTCTCACCCAGACGGGCGCGCTGGGCGGAGTTTCTACAGTTATTCGACATCCAATGGGAATATGCGCCGGGATCCACTAACCCTGCTGACCCATTGTCTAGGAGTCCTCACTTAGCCGGGGCCCACGTCCGAGCCCTAGCTCGGGCCCAGGCTGGGGTTCAGGCGTCGGTTCAGGCTAGGGCAGGGCCCCTGGGGGAGCACTCTCCCCCTGTCGGAGTAGGAGCGATGGGGGTTGGGGAGGCTGCAGACTCCACCACCCTACCCACGTCGATGGACGGGTTGAGGGGATGGGGAAGGGTTTTAAGTGAGGCATATGAGATAGATGATTGGCTCCATCGTAAACAAAATCGCCGCAAGTTAAGCTTCCATAGTGGCTTGTGGAAGCGCGGTGCGCGCATTTACGTTCCCTCCCACCATATGAGTTCTGACGGTGTCGAACGTAACCTTCGTAGAGAAATCCTGGAAAATTTGCATGGACCACCTATAGTTGGTCATCCAGGCAGGGACAGGACCCTCGAATTAGTTCAACGTTCCTGGTGGTGGCCAGGGATGGCCGCAGATGTGGCTGACTTTGTGGCCCAATGTGACTCGTGTCAGCGTGTCAAAGCCCCAGCACACTTACCTGCAGGGTTACTACACCCTCTAGAAATACCTGACAGAAAGTGGCAATCAATGTCTATGGACCTAATCACTGGACTGCCAAGAACTAAGGAAGGATATGACGCTATCTGGGTTGCTGTTGATAGGTTGTCAAAGTATGCGCACTTCGCTCCGACGACCACTGACGCAAGTGCAGAAGTGATAGCTCAACTGTTACGGACCCGGGTTTTCACCTTGCATGGGTTTCCCACTCACATTGTATCAGACAGAGATCCTAGGTGGGTGGGTCGCTTCTGTCAAGAGCTCTTTCGGTTGACCGGTTGTCGCTCTGCGCTATCTACAGCGTTTCATCCGCAGACCGACGGTCAAACGGAACGAATTAATAGGATTTTGGAGGATTATTTGCGTCATTACGTCACTGGAAGACACAACGACTGGGATAAACATTTGTGTGAGGCTGAATTTTCTTACAACAACACTTTTCAGCAATCAATCAACACTACTCCATTTAGGTTGACTTTCGGTCAGGATCCCACGATTCCCTTCCAGGAAGTCTATGAAGGTGTGACATCTTCTGTACGTGAGTATGTACCGGCAGCAGCAGAGTTTGTACGAAGGATGAGATGGGATCTAGAAAGAGCGCGGACATGTCTCAAAGCTGCGCAGGACCGCATGAAGGCATATGCGGACGCGAGGAGAAAAGATGCTCCTATTTTAAAAATAGGCCAACCTGTCCTCCTCTCAACAAAGAATCTGAAATTCAAGCATACTCGGACAAGAAAACTCTTACCTCGGTTTATTGGGCCTTTTCCCATCGTCCAGGAGGTATCATCGGTAGCTTTCAGAATTAGGCTTCCAAAAACTCTGAGGGTTCATGATGTCTTCCATGTTTCTATGCTTAAGCCTTATAAGGAAGGTGGGACGGTACAACCTCCTCCTCTACCTGAGATTATTGATGGAGAAGAGGAGTATGAGGTCGAGGCTGTGCTAGCTCATAGGGAACGAAAGTTACGAGGTCGAAAAACTGCGCGAGAATATCTTGTAAAGTGGACCGGGTATCAGGATATTCATAATACTTGGGAGCCAGAGGATAACTTAGAACACGCCAGGGAGGCGTTACAGCGGTACTGGGATTTAACCACGGAGCACAGGCCGGAACAAAAAGAAAAGGTGGACAAGAAACGTAAAGGACGTGGTAAAAATGCTGAGAAGCAGCGGAAGCGCGCTAGGCGCGCTTAGTGCTCTGGCAGGTCGGGTCGGCCCCTCGGTACGTCCTTGGGCCACCTTGGAAGCTCTAAGCTTGGCCCTTAGAGTGTACCCTGGGGGTATCCCAGTACTAGAGCGCACTCGGATGAATAGGACGTAAGCGGGGTAGAATGTCTACCTCGGGTGCGTGCGGTGATGACCGCTCACCCTGGACAGGACTCGTCGAGGTAGGGTGTCGTCTACCTCGGGTGCGTGCGGTGCTGACTGCTCACCCTTGTCAGGTTTCGGACGTCAAGCATGTAATGTCGCGACATCCGTGCTAGCTCGCGCTGTAGCGTAACGCCCGACGCAGATGGGTGGCCCCACTGCCGTTGGGAAGAATTCCTATTGGACAGGACGGGCGAATTTATGTATGGACGGGACAGATTTTACATTGTTATACGGACAGGGCTGGACAAGACAGGACAGGGGTCTGGCTTGGGCTGGGGACGCCAGACTAGTACCCGCGGACAGGACGTGACAGGACCGTACCTCTGCCAAGTGTGTTAGGTGCGTAGTGTAGTTGTTTAGAGTGAGTCTCCCTCTTGGCCGTGACGTCCAAGCTAAGGGGGGGAGGGTGTAACAGGAAAAGTCGCGTGTTATAGGAAAATGACCGGACCACGAGGATTTGGACCTCCATAAAGGTCCCTTCGTGAGTTATGTTCCTCCACGCCAAGAAGTGGCTACTTCACGCGCCAAGGGAGTGACCCTTACTTGACAAGGCGCATTGGCGATGGAGACAGGGACACACTTAGAACAGGATAGAATAAGGCTTTGGCAGAGGAAGGACCGGGCCGGACTGGACGGGTACTGAGGTGGAGCCCAAACAACTTGTAACCATTGTTTTCGCATCCTTTGGCCGTTTCTACTGTATCAAGGGGCGTGACCTTTATATCGACATCGTTGGCTCTTCCCCACTCACAGTTGCCAACTTGCTGCACTTCGTGCCGGGTGGGGCCGCCGCGCGCGCTGCCCAAGACAAGCAGACCCGCTATGCTGTCTTGTTGTCGCGTCAGCAGCCGCCTGTGGCTTTCCAAGCCTTCGCTTTTGAAACATTGGGAGGGTTGCATGCTGATGCGCTGGCCTTGTTGCAGAGGCTCCAGGGGCTTTTGAACCAAGCCATCATTGCTCAAGAAGATGTGGAGGGATATTTTGTCATTCGTCGGGTCAGTTTCATCATTGCGGCGGCTGTGGGTCGCCAGCTGGCCGCTCGCCGGGTGTGACTCATAGCTTGAAACATTGGGGGTTTGGGTCCCTGAACATTGGGCTGGTCTTTTTTACTCCACTCTTGTAAAGAAGAAGAAGTCCACAACACACCAGCCACGAGGGCATGATGAGATGTCCACAACACACACACAAGGGGAAGAAATTCCGAAGAATCGCATCGCGAATCGCGATGGTGGTAACATGATGCATTATCCGGTACGGTGGTTTCTAAGTGCAGTACCGCACTTTGTCGCTAGCTGATTTGTTACATTAAGGAGTAACGCGGCCCGAGTGCACAATAGTGGCAACGATCTGTGGCAATTGCATAATCTGTGGCAACTGACGTGACTGTTACATCTCCACTCGTTTGTCTGAATTTTAAAGGTGTTATCATGGCTCCTCATAGGCTTCATTTACCATTTGTGTCAAGTCAAGGTGAGATACATAAAGGATCTGTGTTGGAGATCTGGTAGGGGTGAACGCAGTGGCAAAGCTTACTGAGAATGATGGAGGCTTTTGTTGAGTCTTTGTCTGAATTTGATGTGTTTGAGCTTCGCAGTGGAGGACCTATTGTTGTGGAGAAGCTTGGAGAAGTCTGGTGCAGTGGTTGCTGCGGCAACGGTGCTGTACCTCCTGGTCGAGTTGACAGGGATCAGTCTGGTTTCTCTTCTAGCCAACTTGCTTTTGGCTTTGATTGTGGTGTCCTTTGTTTGGAACAATTTGGCAACCTTCGCTGGCAGGTACGGAACTTTCGTCACGCTGGTCCTGTTATTGCGCTTTACAGTTTAAAGCTCGTGCACTTCGCCTGACTTTCCCGCAATTATCATGAGATTACAAAAAGCTTGATGTTTCTGGACCACACTGTATACGCCTTACCATTAAGGTAATGCCTGGAAGAGCTCTGTGGCAGTGTTGTAGTCCAATGCTGCATGTGAGATGTGTTGGGAAATTTGCAGCCCAACTATGCCGGTTCCAGAGTTGATAAAAAATGGCGTGAAAGACTCCGACGTGAAGGCCTTTGCAGATCAGGCGACAACCTATGTCAACAAGGGCCTGGGTGTGCCTCTTCATTGGACTTGAGCTGGTTAGTTGCCTCCTTCCAACCATAACCCGTTTTGAATTCTTGATTTGTGGTGTCGCAGGATTTCTTTTCCGGCTCTTGTCGGGCAAGGACATTGTTTTGGTGGGCAAGGTACAACTCTTGTGACCCACTCATCCCCTGGTAGGATAGCATTCTCTTTGTTTGTGGGTTGGCAGATTGAATTTTCAATTTCAATTTTGTTGCCTTCAACTCTATTGCTGTTAATTGTTAGCAACGGCACTGGTATGGAAGAGTGTGCTTTTCAGAAGTAGCTTCCATTCGCTGGCAGACCTAGCTGGTGTCTTAAGGTTGGAGAGCTGTACAATTGGGCAGGTGGCACTAGCACTTTTGGTGATCTCTAAAGTATCTTCATACTTTACATCCTTGGGACTCCTCTATACAGGTAACATTGCAAATCATGTGCCCAGCTTGGTATTGTTGATTTGTACCTTTTCCAGCGGCCTCATCACCTACATCACCCTGGACCACATGATTCCTCGAACCGGTTTTGGACGGAGTAGATGAAAGATTTGTGCTTGTTTATGTTTTCACATCGAGCCTTCAATGCATGGGGCGCATTGGCTAATTTGTTTGTTCACACCTTCAGAACATTCCATGTTAATTAGGTACTGCCTTCAGGAGGTTATACGGATGCAATTTTGCCATGCTACTGGGTGTTGCAAGGGTTTCCTGTAGAGGTGGTGTTGCCTAAGCACAACGAACAGTGCTATCATTACGTCCAGAGGTCATGATTTGTTTGTTGTGATATTTCAAGTTTTGCTCAGCTTCTGCCACAAGATTTAGAAGCTGCTGGCCGTCTCCTATGAAATTTCGGTTGGGTCTGCACTGAATGTCACAGGCGGCTTTTTGAAAGCTTGGGCTACGTGGTACTACACTTCACAGCGTTGCACTTGTGTTCTCCTGTGATTTAAGAATTTTACATCGTAGAACAAAGAGCACAGCCCTGGAGCCAACCCCTGCGCATGAGCTGTTGACATATTGTGGGTTCCTGGAACTAGACGCTCGCAGGCGCACACACACACACACACACACACACACACACACACACACACACACACACGCACACACACGCACATACACACACACACACACACACACACACACACACACATGCACGCACGCACACGCGCGCGCGCACGCACGCTCTCTCTCTCCCTCTCTCTCTCTCTCTCTCTCTCTCTCTCTCTCTCTCTCTCTCTCTCTCTCTCTCTCTCTCTCTCTCTCTCTCTCTCTCTCTCTCCCTCTCTCTCTCCCTCTCTCCCTCTCTCTCACACTCTCACTCTCACTCTCTCTCACTCACTCTCTCTCTCTCTCTCTCTCTCTCTCTCTCTCTCTCTCTCTCTCTCTCTCTCTCTCTCTCTCTCTCTCTCTCTCTCTCTCTCTCTCTCTCTCTCTCTCTCTCTCTCTCTCTCTCTCTCTCTCACGCGCGTCCTATTCTGTGGTGAGATCCTGGAGGTGGTGAATCCCATTGTGGTTGGTGTGGTGGTTTCGAGGTTGACAACCCTTGATGATCTTGGGGGACAGCATTTATCTTGGCCTTTACATTGCCGAAAATCTATGAGCTCAAGAAGCCCGAGATTGATTCTTTCGTGACAAAGAGCAAGGATCAGCTCAACAGCATGTGGGCGAAGAAGGTAGAGCCCGCCCTTAAGAAATTTTCGCGCAGCTCATATTATTGGAGAGAAAGACTTGACAATTACAGGATAAACCTTTTCTATGGAGCTGATGGACCAATATTCAGGACAGCACAAGCAGATAGCGAGTGATTCCGAAGGGAGCCGGCTGCTAGGGATGCATGGGAGGAGGATTCTTGAGCATCTGTGCCGTTTCAGACTGTTGGGTTTGTTTTAAAGACATTGCTGGGTGGGGTGGCTGCCCTGTGTGCTGGTGTGGGTTCATGTTGCACACCACTGAGTCACGGGGTCATTGGGTGTACATGCCAGATGCAGACCTTCTCTTGTTTAATGCTAACGTGCGTCTGCAGTCTGCTGAGAGGAGGGTTTTTGGTATGTGGTGGCTATTGCATACCTACTGTTCATGGGGTCTCTGCCTCTAGTCCATGCCATACTGGAGTGGGCAGCTCAAATTACTTTGGTAGTCACATCGCCACTTGCTTGATCTTAGAAGCTTCCCTGGAAGGTGGAAGCATTGCTTGTTTTGAGTGTCAGGGTTCGGCATGTGGAATCCAAGAAGTCTGTGCAGAGGCATTTGACCCCATTTGAGTTTTGAGTGTGCGTATCGTGACCCTATTGACATTTAAAAATATGCTCAGGATATATAGTGCAGATGGCGAGATATGCTTGAAAAGGCCTTAGGGCCCACGTGGGATCCCATCGGTTACGATGGTGACAGTTGTCGGGGAGGTGATACATGTGTTAAGGCCACTACAGTGGCAGGGGTCGCGCACGAGCCTCGACCGGATCATGCCTTGACCTCCTGAGGCATCTATCGTATAAAAAAGGGGTCTTGTCCAATTGCGGCGCTTTACAGTGTATAGCTTGTTAATGGCAATGGGCAGGTTGAATTTCGTGAAATCTGGGAAAGTGTGAGTTGCTTCGATTGTGCCATCTGTGGAGACCCCCTGACACTGAGTCAGCATATTATGAAGCCTGGTACAGGGTTTACGGTGTGGCGCGCGGCTAGGTGCACCTATCGGAGCTCTAATCATGTTGGACAGTCCACGACAGGTGGTTTTTGGGGTGGGATGGGAATGAAGTGATGAATGCTCATTGTCTCTGACATGTTCGTTTTGGGATGACAGGCACCACAGGCAGCAGTGCGGGAGTGAATACATGGCAGCGGTCGACGATGTTCAAATGAAACATCAGGTGTTGCCTATCGATCTTTGGGAGATAAGGGGGATCTCCCTCACCAATGACATATATGGATGCTATGCTGATATTGCATACTGGCGTGAAGGTTATGCAGTGAAAAGCCGTTGCATTCAATCGTTGTAATTAGTGCCTTGTTTGCTCCACGGGTACCGTACTCTCCCTACATAGGGGATCACTGTAAAGTAGATTATGCATGTTGCCGCTCGTTTCTCAGCAATTTACTCCAATCTTGATCTGGGTGACATGTCACGCGTCCCTATGAGCGACCATTGTAGTATGATGCCCCCCTTCTTCTCATATGTGAAGGACACTGCCGCTGTTTTTCAATCCACGTGCTGACAACGCACGTGCTGATTTTCGGATCTGGACTGAGATGCCCATGAAGACATGGACGTGCACCGCAGAGGGCAAGATGATGCATTGTGCGACACCAATCCCAAAGATATTTGCAAGGTCGGTGCATTGGCCTGCCACTCATTGCGTCTAAATGCATGAATCATTAGCGTTTGCTCCATCAACAGACCACCCGCAGACTTGAGCCCATGGGAAGCGTTGGCAGCTGGCCACCTGCCAACGTCTCGGGCTATATGCAATGATTGTATAAAATTCGAAGACTGAAATTTTATACAATCCAGCCGTAACTGGTCACCAACTTTGGCTATGGGACAGAGACATGCACTACGTCCTGGGGTTGGTGGACTAAGATGGCAATCCAACGCTAAAATTTGGACACATTCATTCTGTCAGCGTCCTTAACCAGGCAGGAAGACCCTTACGGAGTTGCCATATAGATTATACGTCTCAACCATACCCTAGCCTAAATCATAACTTTGCCGGGCGCCGTACGACCTAAGGCGCACCACGTGGCTGACACATCTGATCAGTCTGGACACTTAGCCATCCCTTCTGTCCTTCTGGCTCATCTTATTTTCTGTCTTCTTTGGTCCTGCCCCTTTTCAATGCGTGGTTAGGTAGCGTTATGTTCTCAATCCCCTGGTTGGGTACAAACAGCAGCAGGGCGGTTCCAATCCCCGGCAAGGGCTATCACATCTGGGACAGAACCCTTGTCTGCGCAACCCTCCCACCAAACTGGTTGTGTGTTTGCTGCTTTTGGGAAGCAGCAAGGATAAGGTGCTTAGATCCCCGCAGTCCTTCATACAGCACACCGTTCAGCACTGAGTATAACCATATGATGCTTCCCAAAAGTCACATGCTGCTGAGGACTGCCCGACTCCCAAGGCGAGAACTTTCAGGCTCCATTTTCGGAATAAAAGACTCTGCGCCAAGCCACCCACGCACCAAACACACAACAATTGTAAGCCTATTTCATGACGATCCTTCCTACCCTTTATATAGGTCAGAATTCACATCCAAGCACGTAGAATGTACCGTACCCATAGCAAGACCCACAATAGCCACAACTTACACACTACTACCAGTGATCTCATAATTATGGAGCGTACCCCATCACACAATGTACCGTATCCATGTTGGACCATATCCAACAGCCCGTTTGTCTAATTTTTCCTGCCCTGTGACTTATCATGGAGGTACATCCCTTAGCACACAGTTAATCTGTTTCCACACATTTGTGACACTCATAGGGAAGCCCATTTTGGACTTAATATGATAGCTCGCTCTCGGAAAGAATGCCTTCTTAATCAGTCAAAATGAAGCTTTCCCGTGGCACTCCCTTGCACCTCAGCTCAGCTCTTTTTATCGCAATGTGTGTTGACCTGCACAACGTCACGTCACGTCACATAGGAAATAATAAATAAAACCAACACTGCCAGTACAATACCATTGCGACATGTACAGTCAATTTGCAGGTCCTTTACTTACTGCTTTAATGTTTGCCATGCTCCTTGGAGACATCTAAGCATGCCAGCAGGCTGGCATGAGGACACGCATGTAATGCAGGAAAACCGCAGTGCCACAAGATCTGTAATAAACTCTGCAACTACCGTACTCGAGTTTCATACAACGAGGGTAAATGTTATACCTAGTTATCGAATGACACTTGAGCCGAATGAAGTTCACAATGGGGATGAGCACGCTTGCAAGGGTTGCTCAACTGCTGTAACATCAACACAGTGAACTGTCACCTAATGACCTGTGAGAGCCCTCTGGATAGACGAGGTGCAGTCGGTCGACACCATAGATTTGGACTGTTACCACATTAATATTGCACGATAGTTGCAGACTGTCTGCTACAGAGAAAACACAGGTTGCATCAAAGCAAGGGAGGGGAACATGCACACACATTGTTGACGGACAAACCCTGTTAGGTATCAACATGCAAGACAAAGCCTGCCGGGTATCAACATGCAGGACGAATCCAGCCAGGTATCAACATGCAGGACAAGTCCTGCAGGGTATCCCCATGAACGACAAAATCCGACAGATTTACCAATGACAAGTCCTGGCAGGTACCAAAATGCAGGGAGAGCCCTAGCAGATACAAGGTCAAGGGGCCTTCAACCATGTGCTGGAGCGCTTCAGGTACTGCCGGGCGAGACCCCGCCGGGTCAGAACACTGGAGCACTGGATGGAATCTTATTCACCATTTGGCACTTTCCTGAGGGAAAAACATTTCCTTCCAATTCTCATGACATTCTGGAATTGATCATTCGAGCACTGGTGCCGCCCGGGCATACAGAGGCATTTAGAAGGAGCCTGCAGAAGCCATGTCAAGTACGAGCAGCTTCTTTCTCGGGAATCCAGCGCATCACTCTCCTCTCTTCTATCTGCAAGAACAATCATGTCAATCGCAGGTACAATCCTGCCAACGCCAGGTTCAATACTGTCATATGCAGGTACAATCCTGTCAAGCCTGCCCAGAGCCAGACATGCAAACAACCTTGCCAACCATGGCCCTACTTGTACACCCAGGCTGATAAAGGACGAGCCGCTTTTAATCCCAGAGGAGTACGTACATCCTGATCCCTGCCATTATGGCAATAGTGAAGACCCTCTTCAAAGAAAGGGGTGTGTGTGTGTGTGTGTGTGTGTGTGTGTGTGTGTGTGTGTGTGTGTGTGTGTGTGTGTGTGTGCGTGCGTGCACGCCCGCCCGCCCGCCCGCCCGCCGCCCGCCCGCCCGCCCGCCCGCCCGCCCGCCCGCCCGTCCGTCCGTCCGTCCGTCCGTCCGTTTCTCTCTCTCTCTCTCTCTCTCTCTCTCTCTCTCTCTCTCTCTCTCTCTCTCTCTCTCTCTCTCTCTCTCTCTCTCTATCTATCTCTCTCTCTCTCTCTCTCTCTCTCTCTCTCTCTCTCTCTCTCTCTCTCTCTCTCTCTCTCTCCGTGCGTGCGTGCGTGCGTGCGTGCGTGTGTGTGTGTGTGTGTGTGTGTGTGTGTGTGTGTGTCTGTGTGTGTGTGTGTGTGTGTGTGCGGGCGTGTGTGCTAAAATGCTCAACCACAAAAATGGAGCATTGCTCAGGTTGCAACATAGGCCTATGGATATGAAACAATGGAAAGACCACTCTGCCAAACTGTTTCAACCCGTATTAAACAGGGCCCTCTTTGGAGCCTGCTGTGTCGGAGACACCGTTACTGGGAACAAATCACAAAGGTATCCGACCTATATTGTACCCCAGCTGCCATTATATGTGTAATGTGCAATAAGTTAAAATCTTGTAAGAGCAGGAAGTCTTAAAGGGACAAAAATGCTGCAGGAACTCCTTCAACCAATGAAGATACGAGCATGAAGTCATTTAAGAGAGATACAATCATTTTCAATCCTTTGCAATCACAACCCATACAGAACCCCAAGTCCCGCTACCCTGGGCTGAAGCAGACAAGTATAGCGAACCAGATTTGAAACACGACATGGAATCCTTCAGATCGCACAAAAATGAAAAGCACATAGACAGCCCTTCAGAACACCGAAATTAAAGAGATCACTCCTTTTCAAACCATCGGATTATATACAGAACGTAGGGACTGGCCAGCCTCGACCCGAACGCAATATGTGATGCAACTTTTTCTAGGGGCAATGGCCTACAGGGCCTTGTGTCTGCAACACATGCCAATGCCAAACATGCAGACATGCACATCCAGGGACATTTAAGATTACAAAGTTAAGGTCTAACTTAGCATGTCTTCCGCACATGGAAGAGAAAACACCAAGTCTGATAAGAAGGGGATAACCGCACTTGAATATGGTCCAAAGATGCAATGGACGACAAGTCGAAATCTTTGGCAGGTGTCCCGTACAAGAGAACCAGCTCTTTCCCAACCTGTCCACAGCCCCACAAACTAACATGACATCCATCTCCGATACTTGCACAGTTCAAAACTTGTGGAGTTGCTACAATCTTCAACACCGAGCTACTCTCAGCCACACACGTTCCAATTCTACAAAAGCGAACAAAGACTAAGAGATGACATAGTTCACAAAACAACTAACAGAGCTCCCCCCCCTCTCCCCCCCCTCACACACACACGCGCACGCAGGGCGCAGGCACAGGCACACGCAGACAGACAGACAGACAGACAGACCCACCCACCCACACGCACACACACACACACACACACACACACAAACAAACACACACACACACACACACACACACACACACACACACACACACACACACACACAGACACATACACACAGCGAGAGTGAGGGCCGGGGGGGGTGGACAGGGAGGAAAACACAACAAAGGCATCCAAATGACGAAGAATGGCAGAATATTCAGATGTATGCACAATTTACAGATGTGTAGGCCCAATAATCAGACATGTAGGATCGATTTTTAGACACGTTTCAGGTGTGTCTCAACCCAGGACAGACAAGGCAGCTGCGGACCAGAGGCTCATAAGACTTAATTCCGCAACAAAAGACAAACTCCCTGACTAGCATTCGCGCAAATGCGACTAAGAATAAACCGTACAAGAAGAGGTGCACCTGCGTACACAGCCTGTTTGAAATCTGAAGGTCATTCCAGGAAAGGGAGCAGCCCTTTGGCATTAGCAGGACACAGCAGTCTGCATGTACCGAAGAGGGGTGTGCAGCATACAGAACAAAGTCAGCACCATACAGGAGCCCTGATCGTACAATCCATCCCTGGTGCATAAATTGAAAGACAATTAGCTGAAGAACCCCAAACACCAGAAAAGAAGACAATGGGATAGGCGAGGGTTTCCAGCCCGGAGGGGCCCCCCAAGTAATGGAGCCGCTGTTGCATTTCCCAAACTTGGGTACTGGATCAAACATCCTGAAAAAACTCACCTTCTGTCTGTAGTATTCATAGGCGGCATATGAAAGCCAGAAGTCAGGATTTGCTTCTTGTAACTTGGCCCATAGTTCCTGTAGGCACAAGAGGAATGGGTAAGGGCGACAATTGCTCAGCGAGCACATGCTCACCTCAGGAGAGATAGCCCCATTGCATTCGGAAAAGAAGTCTGCAACATTTCCTGCTTTGTAATTATGTCTGTGTTCGGCTTACCACGGAAGTGAGGCAACGAAGACCCTTGCGCTCTTCCACGTACACATGTGCAGCCTTTAAAACATGGACAAGGAAAAAGGCCTCATCATAAGAGAAACGCCACAAAGTGCAGTGGTTCTCCGTCCCCTGCTCCCCAACATCCTGCGCAGAGTGAACCCATAGTGTAAGTCAGCAGAGACCCACCATCGCACCATAACATGCCATCGAATACTTGAATGTCTGACCTGATGATGATGCAACATAGTTGCCAGAGGGGATACCGGACTTCTGGGTGGTATTATCGTCCTTAAGACCTGCTCCACTTCTTGTTGAGTATCCTGGTTCTCATACTTGGTTCCCATGCTACACTTTTCCAGGAGATTTTCAACAGCCGGCTCTGGGCAAGCCCAGATAGCTGCATGATCAATTAAGCCAATAACGAGGTATGAAGAGATAGCTATGAGGGCCTGCAAGACATTGTCAAGTCAACCGACCGCCCAGCCAAAAGGCCTACATTCCAAACCTAGATGGCCCCTCCCGAGAAATGTACCTACCTCTTCTGCGGATACCTGAGCTTCATCCAGAGGCCTTTTTAGTTTGGGCTTAGGGCAATGTATCGGGGTTCCAGACACCCACAAGCCAGCCATTTTAAATCATAAAGTAGAGCCGTTCGACTAGGGGCCTTGAAGACTGATCCCACACAAAAGAAACCCCAAAGGCAGGAACAAACAAAAATAAGAGGTTAGAAAGATTCGTAGCAAGATCAAATACCAATGGAATTTTGCAGTTCATCACCATCCATGCCCCTGATCACGTATTCTTTCATGTGGCAAAGAAGCGGGTGACGAAGAGACTTCCGCCGACGGACCATCTTTCTCAACTTAATGACGTTGTTCACAAGTAGAGCAAATTTCTCTAATACGGACTGACACCAGTTGGTGTTCATAATAGCCAACCAATGCATATATACAGTAGGTAGTGTGTAAAACTCACGCCGACACTGTGCTGGCATGTGACGGTACTACCGGAAAGGGTCCAAGGAAGGAACCCTGGCACCCTGGCTCCCAATGCCCGTGCTGCTTGAGGGAGTTGGATGTCTGGGGCGACCACGCGGTCCACTGCACCTCAGGGGGGGATGTTGCCATTGTCGGCCGACATTACTCCGTTCGTAACGGCCTGGACGCTGTCCTTACCTCAGCTCGTCAGCGGGTCACCCGGGAACCCGCCTTTCCCACCCCTGTCCCTGGCCAGGAGCGCCGTCGCGCAGACCTCCGCCTCCATGCGTGGGAGGAGGGGCGTGACCTTTATATCGACATCGTTGGCTCTTCCCCACTCACAGTTGCCAACTTGCTGCACTTCGTGCCGGGTGGGGCCGCCGCGCGCGCTGCCCAAGACAAGCAGACCCGCTATGCTGTCTTGTTGTCGCGTCAGCAGCCGCCTGTGGCTTTCCAAGCCTTCGCTTTTGAAACATTGGGAGGGTTGCATGCTGATGCGCTGGCCTTGTTGCAGAGGCTCCAGGGGCTTTTGAACCAAGCCATCATTGCTCAAGAAGATGTGGAGGGATATTTTGTCATTCGTCGGGTCAGTTTCATCATTGCGGCGGCTGTGGGTCGCCAGCTGGCCGCTCGCCGGGTGTGACTCATAGCTTGACACATTGGGGGTTTGGGTCCCTGAACATTGGGCTGGTCTTTTTTACTCCACTCTTGTAAAGGAAGGAAGGAATACAATACAATCCGACGGCGAGTCGAAGGTAACAAGGAAGGAAGGAAGGAAGGAAGCCATCCTTGGCTTTAGAGAGCAACTGCCTCAAGTTGCCACTTTCATAATACATCAGTCGGTGCTGCCTAGCTTTGCCAACCACGAGTGGTCTCGAGCAGTAGCACTCCTGCACGGTGCAGGCTGCCCGGGGCACCTTCCCAGTGTGAAGAAGAAGAAGAAGAAGAAGAAGATCAAGAAGAAGAAGAAGAATCTGTTTCGTCACCCATAGTATTGATTTTATCTTTTTTTTCTCAGATTTGCCTTCGCCTGGCCAGTCTTTAAGCGGGGCTGGCAGCTTCGCCACTTTCAGCGTCCAGCCTTTGCGGAATTTCCAGTGTTTTTCAACACTTCATTCTCAGTTTGATACCACATCGTATTGGTTTTCCTGTTTTCTTCCTCAGATTTGCACCAGCTCGGCCAGTCTTTCCGCAGGACTGGCAGCTTCGTAACTTTCTGGCGTCTGGCATCTGCGGAATTTCCCGTGTTCTTCCCCACTTCCTGTGTTTCTTAACACACAGTATTGGTTTTTTCTTTTTCTTTTTTGGCCCCTCAGATTTGCCTCCGCCGGCCCGTCGTTCACAGGGACTCACAGCTTCACCCCTCCCCAGCATCCAGCACTTACGGAGATTCCAGTGTTTTACAACACTTACTCCTGTGTTTCTTCACACATCATCTTGGTTTTCCCTTTTCTTCTCCGCTTCGCCTCAGCCCAGCCAGTTTTTCAGAGGGACTGGGGGCTTCACCACTTTCCAGCATCCAGAACGGTCTTGGGGTTGGGTTGCCCAGCTGGTGATGCCATGGCCAGCGTTCCTCTCTTTGACCCCACCTGCCCTTGGAAGGCATCATGCAAGTCTCGTAAGATCACTACGGGTGCTGGGCTCCTACGTCACTTGCAGAGGTTCCACAAGCTCGGCGATGCTGGGCGGGATGACTGGGTGTCGCAACTCAGATCCCCAGCAGAGTACAGGAAGCTTGAAGCCATCTTGCGAGCTACCTCCAGCTGGTTGTGCACCTCTTGCTTCAAAACCCATTCCCTGGGAGTTCTTTCGTGCGCAACCAACCCAGACACCTGCCAGCGCTTGTGGAATCTGGAGGATGGCCTGGTTCCCCCTGATGTTAACCTTCTTCCTGGCCTTCCCCGCCCTGCACCGCCGCCGCAGGATACTTCAGAGCCCCAGGGCCGCCTCCATTCGCAACCCCGAGGACGACCGCGTGCATCCGCCGCCGTTGCTGATCCTCCGCCCTCTGCTCCCCCGGCCCGTGTCCGCCGCCATCCCCTGACCCCTGCCCTTGTCCATCACGTTTTCACCCTTGGTCACCATTCGTACCGCAGGGTCCCTAGGTCAGCATGGATACCTTGGGCTGCAGCATTGCGGTCCGCTCTCAAGGCTGTTGCGGACTCGGGCTCCGAGGCTGCCTGGGTTGAGCTGTTGATCCTTCCGATGTGCGTCCTGTCAGCTCGTCGCAGGCCTCGGGGTGAGGGAGTTGCGCAGCACGTCCGCCGTCGGGCCCGCGCATGGTTGGATGGGGATATTGATGGCCTAATTGATGAACTCTTGGCCACCGCGCCTGCAGCCACTGCCCCACCCCGCCCATTAGACGATGCGGCGCTTGCCGCTCGCGTCTTGCGCAAGGTTGCAGATGGCCATTTATCAGCGGCTGTTCGGATGTTGGAGCCTGCCACCATCGCCCCAGCCACGCCTGACACATGTGCTGCATTGGCAGCGCTTCATCCTATCCGACCGCTTCCCGTTGGCGCCCCGCCTGCGCAGGCCCCTTACCGTGCCCAAGTGGAGGAAGTCTTGGCTGCCCTCAAAACCTTCCCACCTGGTACCGCTGGCGGGCGGGACGGCTTGACCCCATTACATATAAAACATGCCTTCTCTGTAGGTGGCTCAGACCTCTTATTGGACAGCCTCCTTGGCGTGGTCAATCGGGCCTTAGCTGGGGATGTTCCCCCTCCCTTGCGATCTTATTGGGCCAGCGCTCCCATCACCCCTCTCTTAAAGCCCAATGGGGGTATCCGGCCCATTGCAGTGGGGCTCACCCTGCGCCGTCTGGTTTCCAAGATAGCTGTTGCAGCCGTCTTGCCCGCTGTCAGTGAGTATTTGCAGCCACACCAAGTTGGGGTTGGAGTCCGAGGGGGTGCAGAAGGCCTCGTCCATGCCCTCAACCGCTTGGTGGCACACCAGCAAGATTCCCCCGACCTCGTCGTTGTCAGCTTGGACTTCCAAAATGCTTTCAATACGGTCGACCGCAACCGCATGCTTGGGGAAGTCGCCCTCCATTGCCCCAGCATCTGGCAGTATGTGGCGACGACGTACGGCTGCGCGGCCCATCAGTATGTTGGGCCCCATGTCGTGGACTCCACAACAGGGGTCCAGCAAGGGGACCCCCTCTCTCCGCTGCTTTTTGCGCTCACTGTCCAGCCACTCCTCCTTGACCTTCATCGGGAGTGTCCCGACGTACACCAAGGGTGGTATCTGGATGACGGCACGTTTGTTGGTCCCGTGCCCGCAGCGCAGCAGGCAGTCCAGTTGGTTGTTGACCGGGCCCCCGCATATGGCTTGAGCCTCAACCCTCACAAGTGCTGTGTGTGGTCGCCGCGCCCGAACCCTCAGCATTTGGATGGGTTCCCTCTGGGCTTCGTCAATGAAACTCGTGCTGGTTTGATAGTGTTGGGGGCAGCGGTCACCGTGTCAGTCGAGTACGCGGCTTCCGTAGCCCAGGCGCACGTTGATGCCGTGGCAGCCTCGCTCCAGCGTTTGCCGATTCTCCGCCACCCCCAAGCCGAGCTTCTCTTGCTTCGCAGTTGCCTTGGGACCTGCAAGGTGGTTTTCACAGCCCGGACCATGCCGCCAGCTGCAGCTGCGCAAGCTTTGGTGACCTTTGATATGCTCCAAACCCAGGTCCTCCAATCCATTGTCACAGCTGGTGGTGGTGGTTTTGGCCCTTTGCAGCAAACCTTGGCTGGCTTGCCTATTGCCCAGGGGGGTCTAGGGGTCACTAAGGCCACTTCCCTTCTGCCTTGTGCCTATCTCGCCTCCGTCACGCAGACAGCCCCCCTCCAGGACCGCCTTCTGGGGACATCCACTGCCCCTCTTGTCCCCGCTGCCCTCGCTGCCAAGGCTGACTACTGCGCCCTTGTTCCTGATTTCGATGCGGCGCTCTTCGAGGATCCGGATTTTGTCCGCAGCAAAGTGCAAGCCCGGCTGTCCAAACCCTTGTCTCACCGCGCATACCAGGAGGTTCTTGATGACCCTGCTCGCTCGGATCGCGACCGTGCTGTGCTCCAATCTCTTACACAGCCGGGAGCGTCTGATTGGCTGCTGGCTCTCCCAGTTCCCCATTTGCAGCAAACCATGCCCCCAGAGTCGTTCCGCTGCCGCCTTCAATACCAGCTCTTGATCCCCATTTTCCACCCTGGCTCCCAATGCCCGTGCTGCTTGAGGGAGTTGGATGTCTGGGGCGACCACGCGGTCCACTGCACCTCAGGGGGGGATGTTGCCATTGTCGGCCGACATTACTCCGTTCGTAACGGCCTGGACGCTGTCCTTACCTCAGCTCGTCAGCGGGTCACCCGGGAACCCGCCTTTCCCACCCCTGTCCCTGGCCAGGAGCGCCGTCGCGCAGACCTCCGCCTCCATGCGTGGGAGGAGGGGCGTGACCTTTATATCGACATCGTTGGCTCTTCCCCACTCACAGTTGCCAACTTGCTGCACTTCGTGCCGGGTGGGGCCGCCGCGCGCGCTGCCCAAGACAAGCAGACCCGCTATGCTGTCTTGTTGTCGCGTCAGCAGCCGCCTGTGGCTTTCCAAGCCTTCGCTTTTGAAACATTGGGAGGGTTGCATGCTGATGCGCTGGCCTTGTTGCAGAGGCTCCAGGGGCTTTTGAACCAAGCCATCATTGCTCAAGAAGATGTGGAGGGATATTTTGTCATTCGTCGGGTCAGTTTCATCATTGCGGCGGCTGTGGGTCGCCAGCTGGCCGCTCGCCGGGTGTGACTCATAGCTTGACACATTGGGGGTTTGGGTCCCTGAACATTGGGCTGGTCTTTTTTACTCCACTCTTGTAAAGGAAGGAATTACATCAACCCAGCCCAAAGGGCTGAAGATGTGACGAAGGGGTCCAAGGAGACCCCTTCGTCACATCTGCAATGCCCACCCAAACCGATAGACACAGGTACGGTGGAGACCCCATACGCATAGTACAGTTACAGTTCTCACTATTTCAACAGTGTACTTACTAATATCCTAGGGTAAGCATTCCCCTGTTAGGGCACACTACCTCCACTTCTATACCACGTCCTCGTCTCCGTCTCCGTGTACATCCACAGGTTGCTGGGGATGCTGTGGATCCATCCGGATGACGGGGTCGCCCACAACAATCCAGGAACTAATTCTATGCGCATTGGTCTGTCTGTGCTTTTCTTCAAGGGCTTGGTTATGCTGGGTGGAGACCAAGAAACTTCGTGTATGTATGGGGGCCACGGGAAGTATTGGTGGTGCTTACATAATCTGATCTCCGCGTGTGCCGGGTCATGCACACTTTCACTTTTTTCGTAGTCCTGAGCCCTTGGTCCTGAGAGCCTGAGCCTGAGAGCCTGAGAGCCTGAGAGTCAGGACCATACCCTGAGGCTCAGGGGCCCTCTGGTCCCCAGGGACCATCCTCTTCTTCTCCCAGTTCACGTCAAGGAAGAAGCCACGTCACTTTGATCCCTTGTAGGACCCTCCACCAGGGGACCCTGGCGAGGGACTCATCAATGGAGGATTCTCTACTAGAGAGTCTATAGTTTGCCTCTAGTATTGTTCGCAAGTTCGCCCAGATCTGCAAGCCACCTAACATTGGACCTGATAACCAGTCAGGTTGTGACAGGCCGCGTATCAAGTCAGTGATACTGGAGTCACAGCGAGTTGAAAGTTGAGGCTCCTGTGTTGTACCAGATTCTGGACGTTTTGGAGCACGAGCATTCCAGTATGGTTCGTATCAACTTCTGAGCCAGCTGCCCATATTTCGGGTATGAAGATCTAAAGAGATAACTCCAGGGCTATTTACTCGATCATTCTGTTCTTGTTGCATTCAAAGGATGCAATTTTACACCAAGGTGGCGGTTTCCTTTTGAGATCATACAGGGCGGCCGCAGCGATATCGAACTCGGAGGTTCTCCTTTGTTGAACAATACGTTTATCTGGCATATAAAATGCCTTAAGAAATCGTATTTGATATCATTTCCTTTAGCAAGAAGTTTGTGTACCCTGTTCTGACCGGGCCCAGTGGCTGTTCGACGTCTTCAAAGGTAGGCTTCTTTGCAACCTTGCATTGCACTAGTGTTCTGACGGATTTCAACATATTTCTTCGCAGTCGAGCACATGAGATGGATAAACTATGGAACAGCCGGCGTAATAAGTGAATGTCTGCAAAGAAGGATATGAACGCTTTCATTCTTTACGTTGTGCTTGTGTCGACTAGCGGAGCATATCCAGTAAACATGGTTGCGGAATGCAAAATCAGTCAGAGTATGCCAACTAGCTGTTGACATTGCAGGTTCTGCATGAAGTTCGTCAAATCGCTGTTCCACGGCATCCCTCGCCTGCTCGGGAGGGCTTTTAGGAGTATTCTTCTTTGCATACAACTACACTTGCTTTCTATCGTCAAGGGGGCGGATATGGGGAAGCTGTTCATGCCGGAAGGCGACGAGCAAGGGAAACATTCCTTACCTACAGAGTCGTTGAGTAACCCCGGACCCAAAGGCAAATATGATTGCAACTCAAAAGAAGTGACAGAGCACCCCACCTTCAAAGATAAAGGTGAAGGCAATTTAAGCCTTCTCAGCTCTGATAGGGACACACAGTCATCTGCAGTGTACTCTACTGCGCTGCTTCTTCAGGTACTTAAGGAAGATCAACATGTTATGCCCAGTACTGTGACAACCGATACGTGGAGGCAAGAATACATGCTCTCCGAAAACCATGCTTTTGATGATGGGAGTGCAGTGGCAGACCTTGATGTTGTAGCACAGACTACCCTACGTGGACTTGCGGAATCCCCCAGCTCTGGCAGTGGGTCCAGCCAAATATGGAGAACATCAGACAGTTTCGAGGACAACCTTAGTGCATTTCGCGCCAGAGAGTTTGCGCACTTATTCCACCAAGTAGACCATGCCAAGGCTCCTGGGGCTCACTGGATTAACCCAAGAACGGCATCTCTAAACGGGTTGGACAAGGAAAGCTTGGAAGAGTGGGACAAGCCTGTATTGGAGGACCTGGGTTGGAGTGATTACAACAGCTCTTCCAGTGACAGTTCTTGGACTCCAAGCAGTGATGGATCCCACTCCACGTTAATGGAGAATTCGCGTGATGGATCCCTCTCCACGTTAATGGAGAATTCGCAGGATAACAGGAGCCTGTCCAGTGACAGTTCTTGGACTCCAAGCAGTGATGGGTCCCACTTCACCTTAATGGATCACTCGCAGGATGACAGTAGCCGTTCCAGTGGCAGTTCAAAGACTGCGATTTCGAAAGGGTTCCACTCATTGCCTTTGAAGATTAAGCAGAAGCTATCACAAGCGGACGTTACCTCTCCAGCTTTGGCTAAAAAAGTTGACAGCTCTTCCAGGGACAGATCTCGGACAGGATTTCCAGGGACAAACGGAAATGGTGAAACCCACTCATCGACAATAGGGGTGTTAAGGGACATCGATAGCCCGTCCAGTGGGAGCTCCATAAGTCCAAATATCAACAGGTCCCGCTCCTCAACAATGACGAGTATCAAGCACCACCTATTGCAAGTCGAAGGTGACTCGACGGCTCCAGACCTTTTGCACCAACGCTTCCAGCACAGCTATGCTCCTTGTGGTGCTTCAGTATATACTTCAGGTGAACCTTCTTGCCACTCTAAGTGGACTTGTTCGAAGCATGCCAGCAGGCTTTCTGGCGATGTTGTTAATCCTGTTTGTCATTATGTTCCTGACATACGCTGGCAGAAGTTAGTGGAGGTGGAACTTCATACTGCCACCACAACTTAGAAAACAAGTTGCCCATGGTCCCTCACGGTATAGTTATGTCCACAGGTGCAGTCACTCAAACTTCTGGAGGATGCCCTGAAACCTCGCCTTTCAAGTGTGATATAGAGAAACGTTTGCCTCTCAATACGGTTACCAGTCTTGCAATTGCGGAGTTTAACAACAACGACTTCAGCGCTGCTACCGCTCTGGTAACCCTTGCAAATTGCAAAGGGCCAGGGGTTGAGAACAATGTAATCAGTACTGCCACTCGCGGTACGTGGCATAATGCATTGCGCATGCCATGGCTCTGCACTTGAACTTGTACAGCTGTCTGCAGAGTGAGAGCTATAAATTTGGAGTTGTACTTGACCTTCAGAAGTTTTAAATTCAAGTTTTGTTCCAAACTTAATTGTCCATCCTGCTAATTGTCCATCCTAACAGTGCGGGCCCGGGCCCGGCCCCGGGGTCATGAGAGCCACAGTCGTTAACGCTGTTCAATTTCTGAATGGCTACTGGGTGCACGCCGTACTCTGCAAAAGGTTTCAGTATTTAGAAGCAATGGCTCAACTGAACAATAATGAGAAAACTCAAGTTATGTCTTGTCAAACCCGAGGTGTTAGCTTATGCATGTGCAAATGCATGGATGTATGCTGGCAATATCAGGCGCACGCATAAGCAACATTAAAAAGTGCAACAACCATGATATGGACTTATTTGGCACTGACGCTATGATTGTACAGGTTTGGATCGCATGGATTGAGGATTCTTTTCTCCTGGGAAGGTGCAAGACCACAACGGTTCAAAGACTTCAATCAGCGAAACACCTGTCGACCTATTCGCAATGTATTGCGTATATATATGCGTATACCTCAACGAAGAACCAAATGACGGGAATTTCAAGGTCAACAGTTCTGGACGATATAAGGACAGAACGGGCTAAGTTTAAGTTTCAAGACAATCTTGGCCACGGTTTTGCAAGGCAGTCCAAAGTATCACAACAACGAATTTAATATAATTATTTGGACAAGTCTGAAAAGCCTCACGAGTCGCCCGGGTCATGACGGTGAAGCGCTGAAACTTCCTTAAGTATAGTGTTTTCATGTTATATGATGGAAAGCAGTGCCCACGGCCCTTCATGAAAGGACAGGATGCTTGTGCTTTTCTTGATTTTCAGGATTGCGTGCTCAAGCAGGAAATACTAAATACTAATAATTCCGGAATTATTAGGATCCTTTTTCCATGTAAAAGTATACTATTACAAAAAATCGGCATTACTCCATTTCCTAATTTAACATGCTGAGAATACAATTCCAGCGGTTACTTTTGAAGCCCCAGTAGTGTTAATCCTCTTGCAAATCACAAAAGCTATCCCGCCGCACACTTTCAAGCAAACATCCACACGCACTGTAGTCGGGGAGACAGTCCTGAAAATCT
>KV908511.1:170000-177500 GCA_002005505.1 Botryococcus braunii
GCAACTTAAATGAGTCAAAGGCCCTCCATCGCTCAAATGTTAGGGGTGAAAGGCCAATGAGGAGATCCACTAGCCTGCCGCCAAACGTTGTATAAATATCTTACAAGCAGAGGGTTTTGGTTCAGGTGGCGACCCCTGTTTTCAATTTCTGGGTGGCCGTCGGCGTTTTTGTTTCTACGCTGCCCCTGCTTCTCCTCACGGCACGGGTAATGAGCTGTCCATCAGTGTTCTTCAAGTGTTTTTGATACCGTTCCCCTTCCTTGCTCGACGTCCTTGATGCCTCTCTCACGCCACCTCCACGCTGTGCTTCACTTGATGTGCTGTGCCTTGGGATTCATTCCAACAAAACTTAGAACGAGAACCAGAACTGAAAAGACGAGGAGGAGGAAAACGAGGAGGAAGAGAAAAGCTCCCACTGTTTTTTTGCTCCGAGGCCAACCCAGCACCCTACATGGATACTGGGCTTGCCATCGTCCTGACTATACGAGCATGATCCAGTAAGGATGTTTGGTGCCTCTTCTGGCATTCGGGGAAGGCCCTCGTTTCCTGGGAACCTATGTTTCGACAGTCAGGACCAACCTCATGGCTGACTGGGACTTGGTGGTGGGAAAGCCAAGGGAGAGTATCCTGATTTAAAGATATGGGACGGGCACAAGAAATCAAGATGCAGACTTCTGCTTTGCAACTCCAAACATGTGCAAGCCATAATCCGTGCTGGCAGTAAAAAGTGAAAAGTGGGTTTGGCATGGCGTTCAATATGTGCCGGGGAAAATGGTCCCTTGCTCCGCTTTGGAGCAGAAGCAGTTGGAGAAGGAGTCGTCCATAACCAGCACTAACAGTCGGGGGTTCGAGCCCCAGGTCTTCACACCATGGGGCCTGCTCTCCGGGCTCCTTTTTGTGCTGTCGACCGCGAACGCATTCTTCGCCATCTCCAAGATGGGCCTGTCGAGCGCCTCGGGGATCTGGTGCGGTACCGCTGTCGTGGTGAGCTTCACCTTCGGGGTCCGCATAATGGGCGATCAGATCACTCGTCCCGCTCTTGCAGCGCCTGGACTTGTACTGCTCATTGCAGGCCTGGCGGGCATAGCCCTCAACCACCAGATTGTTGACGCACGGCGGCGTCAGCAGGCTTCGGGCTTTGGTGCGGGCCCCTCTTCCTGGTATGACGTGGGTGCCTATGTTGTGGGCCTGCTGTTTGTGTTTCCGGCTACTGATGTGTGTGTGTGTGTGTGTGTGTGTGTGTGTGTGTGTGTGTGTGTGTGTGTGTGTGTGTGTGTGTGTGTGTGTGTGTAGTGACGCTGTCCATGTGCCACAACCCAGGGGGCTTGGAGAGTGCTTGACAGTGCGAAGAAGTGGCATTAACACGAACGGGCCTTGGGCTTTCTTGTGCAGATCTATCTGGGAGGTTGGAGGAGGATGTACCGCTTGACAGCCATGGCCTGGCGGTACAACCGGGCCGGAGCTCGTACTTCATCGGGGTTGCCGCCGCGGTCGGCGCCGGTGCTCTTGGAGGTCTTTCCCTCCTTTCCCCATCCTCCCCGCCCTAATGCCGCCAGGGGGACAATCTCCCCATCCCCCGTTGAGAACAGTGCGGGGTTGCCCTTTACGAAGACGAGTAAAATGAGTGGAGCGACTAATTGTATAATTGTAATTGTAAAATTTTCCTTTCCATGATAGTCTCATTTCATCACACAGGCGGCAGCGGTACTCCATCGACGCGCCTTCTGGGGTCGATTTCCCATCATGAAGTTGCCCGCCCCCACCCCCCCCCCTTTCCGTTTTATATTGGTTCTAACTTTAATATCAAATGATTTCGCGGGCAGGCATTCTCCGTCGCGGCACGAGACACAGTGGCAGGAGACAGTGCAGCCATGATAAACAATGGACCACGCAAGAAAGGTGCCAATAGCTATGATTTAGTAGCTTTAAAGTGATTTTAAAGTTTTCCACTGTCATTTAAATGTTTTAAGCATTGTGGCGCGGTGGTCTACGCCGTCATGACCATGTGCTCTGCAATCTGGGGTGGTTTGCTCCCATGTTTCTGCCTGAAACGGAAAAAATCAAGATTCCTGGCATTTCTTTGCACGGCAAGGCTCGGGGAGGAAGACCCCTTGGCCAGATCAGGTTTTGATGGTCTTTTTGACCCTGATGCATGAAAGGGAGTGCAAAACAAACAAAAAGTGTTTCAGCAACAAGGATAAGTCCCAGGAAGCAGCTGACAACCTGATTAAAGCAATCAACGCCGAGGAGGACCTGAAACAATTCAGGACTCAGGAATACAACTATAACAAGGAAGCAGTTGAAACACAGGAGGGAGGTACCAATGTACAAGGAGGCTGTTCCCTAGAATTTGGGACAGCATTCTCAATCCTAATGCATGATTACCCCCTGGATCCAAGTGTGAGAATATTGAAGGCTGGATTGACGCCAGCAAGGTGAATTCCAACTCAGTTTTGGAGCTTATGTCGGATCTATCTGGCACACACATAGGCTATGGCCTCGCAGTAAAGATGAATGACGATACACTAGGTGTGGGGTCCCAACTCACAGCCATCACTGGCTTCGGTGAGGGCCCATGGACGTGGGGGAGGTCACATTCACATACAAGGGTGGCAAGTCAAGGTACGCTTACAGTGCGCACATTTGTACCCCGGCATGGATATGATGCTCACAATGCCTTAGAATTTCACCATTGACATACAACAGGTGGCATGCAAGTCTGATGATTGGGAGCAAGAGACTCCTTCTCAACAGCATGACCACGACGACGAACTTGGGTCCCCTAGTACTTCGACCACGACTGCGATCCTTTGAATGTGGGGCAACTGAAAGATACATCAGGTATACAGCTTGTGTATTTTCGAGCGGCCCCGGATTTAAGGGATTGAGGTCGTTGTTCATGAAATAGGGGTCCCCAGGTATGTCGTCTTGGTCGTCCTCCTGGGAGGGAGTTCCTTGCTCCCCATCATCGGACCTGTATAACACCTTTATGTCAGTGGATGAACTACAAAAGCATCGTGTCCATCATATCCATGCCGGGATACAAATGTGCGCACTGTAAGCGTACCTTGACTTGCCACCGTTGTATGTGTATGTGACCTCCCCCATGTCCATGGGCCCCTCACCGAAGCCAGAGATGGCTGTGAGTTGGGACCCCACACCTAGTGTATCGTCATTCATCTTTACTGCGAGGCCAGAGCCTCTGTGTGTGCCAGGTAGATCCGACATAAGCTCCAAAACTGAGTTGGAATTCACCTTGCTGGGGTCAATCCAGTCTTCAATATTCTCACTCTTGGATCCAGAGGGTGATTTGGCATTAGGATTGAGAATGCTGTCCCAAATTCTAGGGAAAAGCATCCTTGTAAATTGGTACCTGCCTCCTGTGTTTCTACTGCTTCCTTGTTGTAGTTGTATTCTGGAGTCCTGATCAATTTCAGGACCTCCTCGGTGTTGATTGCTTTGTTGAGCTTATCAGCTCCTTCTTGATGCTTGTCCTTGTTTTCGAATGCACTTATTGTTGGTTTTACATTCGCTATCATGCATGAGGGTCCCAAACAGCATCAAAACCTGATCTGGCCAGTGGTCTTCCCCCCTGAGCCGTGCCCGGCAACAAGAATGCTAGGACAATCAATTCCCCGTAGGAGGCAAAATTTCCGGAGCAAACAACCCAAAATTGCAGAGCCCATCGTCACGCCAGGCATACACGAGCGGGCCACAAAGTTCAAAAACAGCTGAATGACAGCAGAAAACTTTCAGCTTGATTTAAAGCTACTAAATCAGGGATTTCGCTACCTTTCTCGCGCGGTCTTTTGTTTTGTCATGGCTGCACTCTCTTCTGCCGCTGTGTCTCGTGCCGTGACGAAGAATGCCTGCTGGGGGGGGGGGGGGGGGAGCAAGCGTCCACCGGAACGGCAACATTATGATGCAAAATCGACCCCGGAATGCGCGTTGGCGGAGTGCCGCTGCCCGCCTGTGTGATCAGGGCCTAAGGCAGGGTATACGGCAGGAACATTAACTCAAGTTATGTGGCTTGGGTCTGCTATGGGATAGAGGTCATGGCTAGGGTGCATGTCATTTAGCTTTTCAGGATGTCATGGAGCGGCTGGGGTTCAAGCCCTGTCACGCAAGCTGTGTGGCTATCGGAGGTGTGCCATGTGGTTGTGGTGGATATGCATTCTTTTGTTTTGTTTTGATTGATTTGTTTTGATTTGTGTTGTGTTGTGTTGTTGTTGGTGGTGGTGGTGTGTGTGTGTGTGTGTGTGTGTGTGTGTGTGTGTGTGTGCGCGCTTCACCCCCCCCCCCTTTTTGGGTGAAAAATCGGGCAAGTGTCAACTCAAGGTGAAGACTCAGGTTTTGTGAAAAATCGGCCAAGTTCTAACTTCAAAGTGAAGATACAAGTTTTGTGGTAGAAGTTCAAGCTGTTGGATTCTTGGGAGTCACGAGTTTCGAGAGATTCTGTTTGATTCTTCTTCGAAACTGATGTTTACTGTGTTGTGGTAATTTTCGAGAGTCTGTTCTTGCTTTTGAAACCTGATGTGTACTGCGTTGTGGTGGTGTGGGCAGGCTTGATCTTGGCACCCATGAATTGGGCTCCCGCAGAGGCCAAGGGCTTGCCCTTCATTCCCTCCATGGCACTAGGTAGCTGTCCCCTTCTTGCCCTTCATTCCCTCCATGGCCCTAGGTAGCTGTCCCCTTCTTGCCCTTCATTCCCTCCATGGCTCTAGGAAATTATCCCCTTCTTGCCCTTCATTCTCTCCATGGCACTAGGTAGCTGTCCCCTTCTTGCCCTTCATTCCCTCCATGGCACTATGTAGCTGTCCCCTTCTTGCCCTTCATTCCCTCCATGTCACTAGGTAGCTGTCTCCTTCTTGCCCTTCATTCTCTCCATGGCGCTAGGTAGCTGTCCCCTACTTGCCCTACATTCTCTCCATGGCACCAGGTAAAATAATCACTGCTTATGCCCGTCTTGTCCTTTGTCCCCTCCATGGCACTATGTTATTAACTATCTATGATTATCCCCTTCTTGCCCTCAGTTACCACCACGGCATGAAGGGATAAACAATCATTGATTCTGCTCTCCTTGCCCTTCGTTCCCTCCGTGGCCCTATGTCATTAATATGCACTGATCATCCCCTTTTTGCCCTTCGTTCTTGCCATGGCTTTATGTTTTATCTATTTGCACTGATTCTCCCCTTTTGCATTTCATTTTCTCCACGGCACTAGGTGAGTATCCCGTTCTTGCCCTTTGTTCTGTCCTGGCGTTAGGCGATTGTGTCCTTGAGCCTCAATGTGCTCCCTTGGTGCGTCTGAGCCTCTTTGTCTGCGTCTGGAGCCTCGCATCAAAGTAGCCTTAGAGGTTTGGCCAAATTCTCTCAGCCATTCCCTAAGCGACTTCGAAGTTGGTAAAGGCATCTTGTTTATAAGAAGCCCATAACGTTACTTAAAGACTGCTGCGGTCTCGAGGTCTGCTAGGTTGCGATCACCCTCCTGATGGCAGTACGTCGTAATAACGTCAAGGGCATCCGCCGTTGCTCAGTCCCTTGTCGTCCCAGGGGGTTTGCTGATACCTTGGCTTGAGATGAGGTCTGAATGATGTTGTAGTTTCTGAAATTGTCGAAGCCCTCACGTCTGTATCTAAAGGGTGCTTGGAGAAAATAAAATATATATTAAAAAAAAAAAATGGAACATTTCTCCACTGAGAAGATCTTGTGGGATTTGAACCCAGCGCCTCTGTGTGTCTGCAGGAGTCCTTCTTGCAGCTCCCTTTGTCACAGCTGGGACGCTGCTTGCCAGTGGAACTAGCTTTGGACTTGCGGCAGATGTAGCGGCTGGGCCAGGCATGCTCTCGGGAGCAATCTGGAATTTGGGCAACATCTGCAGCGTCGTTGCGGTACAAGATCCGGGGGTTGGCCTTGCGATTGCCTACCCCATCATGCAGTGTGGCCTCTTCGTCGCGGGACTGTGGGGTATCTTTTTGCACCATGAGCTCAAGGTGTGCACCTAAAATGCTTTGTACCGCACCCCGCCCCCGAACACCCTTCCTCACAGCATGTTCCCTTTGCAGGGCACCACACGTCCCTTTGAAGGGACTGTAATGGGAAAAGATATGATATATGATGTGATATAGATGTATATGAAGATATGGATGATATGTATATGATATAGATGTATATGATATGATATGATATAGATGCTTTTGGCGGCACTGAAAGTCGGTGGCTTGCCCGTTGTCACACCTCGTTTGCCCTTTTGGGTGGCACAGGGACGGGAACAGGCCGGCTATTGGTTCGGTGGGGTCGTCCTCATCATTGGGGCGACGCTGCTAGCCTCATCTAAATGAGCTGCTGCCATCATCCTATTAAGCTAACGCCATCGCCCAATTCAGCTGCTGCCCTCATCCAATTTAAGCTGCTGCCATCGCCCAATTAAGCTACTGCCATCGCCCAATTAAGCTACTGCCATAGCCCAATTAAGTTGCCGCCCTCATCCAATTTAAGCTGCTGCCATCGCCCAATTAAGCTACTGCCATCGCCCAATTAAGCTACTGCCATAGCCCAATTAAGTTGCCGCCATCATCCAATTTAAGCTGCTGCCATCGCCCAATTAAGCTGCTGCCATCGCCCAATTAAGCTACTGCCATCGCCCAATTAAGTTGCCGCCATCATCCAATTTAAGCTGCTGCCATCACCCAATTAAGCTACTGCCATCGCCCCATCAAGCTACCGCCGTCGCCCAATTAAGTTGCCGCCATCATCCAATTTAAGCTGCTGCCATCGCCCAATTAAGCTACTGCCATCGCCCAATCAAGCTACCGCCATCGCCCAATTAAGTTGCCGCCATCATCCAATTTAAGCTGCTGCCATCGCCCAATTAAGCTGCTGCCATCGCCCAATTAAGCTACTGCCATCGCCCAATTAAGCTACTGCCATCGCCCAATTAAGTTGCCGCCATCATCCAATTTAAGCTGCTGCCATCGCCCAATTAAGCTGCTGCCATCGCCCAATTAAGCTACTGCCATCGCCCAATTAAGCTACTGCCATCGCCCAATTAAGTTGCCGCCATCATCCAATTTAAGCTGCTGCCATCGCCCAATTAAGCTGCTGCCATCGCCCAATTAAGCTACTGCCATCGCCCAATTAAGCTACTGCCATCGCCCAATTAAGTTGCCGCCATCATCCAATTTAAGCTGCTGCCATCGCCCAATTAAGCTGCTGCCATCGCCCAATTAAGCTACTGCCATCGCCCAATCAAGCTACCGCCATCGCCCAATTAAGTTGCCGCCATCATCCAATTTAAGCTGCTGCCATCGCCCAATTAAGCTGCTGCCATCGCCCAATTAAGCTACTGCCATCGCCCAATTAAGCTACTGCCATCGCCCAATTAAGTTGCCGCCATCATCCAATTTAAGCTGCTGCCATCGCCCAATTAAGCTGCTGCCATCGCCCAATTAAGCTACTGCCATCGCCCAATTAAGCTACTGCCATCGCCCAATTAAGTTGC
>KV908511.1:182500-195000 GCA_002005505.1 Botryococcus braunii
CTTGTTTGCAAACAATAGTTACAATTGTTTATCTTCCTTAGTAGTGTGGACTACGATTCCTCACGGTGTGGACCAAGATTCCTGCACCGAGAGGACGTGATATTGAAAACTTTTAAATCTTCCTTAAGAGTTCTAGAACTCGTCGAATCATAGATCTATGATACAAGATCTAGAACTCGCTTACTTAGAAGGAGTTATCGGTTGATACAAGTCCATTTTTGTAACAGTGCGCGTCGAATTCTTTGAAAATGCAACAAACTTTTGTTCATGAGAAGATAACTACGAGCTAGGTAAGGTTCCTCCTGGTTGGACGGCGCTACCACCAGGGTACCAGGACCAGCAGTTATTGCAGCAAATTTGGCGTTAAATATGGCTTTAAAGCGATGGCTCAGCCGTGTTTTCAGCACACAGTTGTCGAAGGGGATCTAGGAATACTCTCTATTAACAGGGAAATCCCCCTAGGCCAGTTAAATGCAAAATACCATATGCCATAACCATGTAGCGAGCCTTTGCTTTAGCCGGGAAAACTGGATGTAGAATCTGCCCCACATTTACCTAACATAATTGCTTATCTCAAGCAACCCGAGGTACACATGACGCACAAGTACAAACCCATGTTGCCAGAAATGTTGAGGTGGAGGGTACCAGTTAGGTAGGGTTAACTTTTTACAACCGTCGCAGCGGTCAGTGCTTAAAACGCGATTCCTGCCGAGAGGCTGTACATGTCCAGCGATCTGCACATGTAGATGAGTTGACCAAAGCAAAGGAAGGATCCTTTTTGCTGACATACAATCATGGTGTCAGGCTATGCAATAAAAGGGGGTTCTTCATGCTGTTGAAGCATTAAAGGATGGCTTCGAACGAGCAAGTGCCGGCCCTTCCGTCGGGGGTTAGCCCCAGGGGATATCAAGTCGAATTATTCCTCGAGGCTCAGAAAAGAAATGTGAGTTTACGTTTACTTCGTTGAGTTACGCGACGTGAGCTTGCGTGGTTTTGGCTGCTTTGTGTCTAGACTCTGACAATGGGTTGTGATGCAGGTCATTGCCTTCCTCGACACTGGTACGCGATGACTAGTAACGGCTCAGGCTTCACAACTTTCATCTGTCCATTCAGGGGTTTTAGTTTGTAGATTGTACTGGGGAGTATGGTAAGGCACAGGGTTCCACAGTATCTTGTTGGTCAAATTAATTTGCGATGTATCTACAGGAACTGGGAAAACAATGGTTTCGGTTCTTCTCATCAAGGATAAAGCGTACAAGTTGTATGAAGATGGAGAAAAGAAACGTGTCACAGTTTTTCTAGCCCCAAAGGTTGATCTGGTGATCCAGGTCCGCACGTCCCCTATCTATATCTATGCTTCCTGCCAAGCTTGTTCAGGTCAGATGAACATCTGTTATGCTATGCGGGGTTCTTGAGCCCATGCTATTGTTAGCTGCAATGGGCTCCGTTACCTAGAAGGCAAAATGCTTCTCTTTCGCAGACCCTTCCGCGGCAGGCGGGGGAGGATTCAATAAATGTAATCTGCGTTGGGCCTTACTGATGATGATGGTTATTGCGGTTTCTGCAGCAAGCAGAAGCAATTGCAAATCACACCGAGTTTGCAGTTCAGCACTTCGTGGGGAGCATGCAAGTGGATTTCTGGAGCAGAGAGCAATGGCGAGAAAAAATCACCCAGTGCGAAGTCATGGCCATGACTCCACAAATTTTGCTAAACATTCTTACGCATGGATTTATAGCGGTAGACCCTGCCTTCAACTTGCTTGCTTGCACCACCCCCTATGCTTTCCTCCACCCTTTTCTATTTGCTCACACATGTGCGGGAGATTTGGAAATAACTACCAAAACACGTGAAATCTGAGGGAGGCAGAGAGGGTGGAAAGGAGGGAGGAAGGAGGGGGGGGGGATGCTGACCGAACCTAAAAAATATATCAACTATCTATCCTTCTGGGACATGTTGATGCACATGACCCCAGCAAAATGGTGTTGCTCTCCTTTGTAGATCCTCTCTTCCAACATCAGTCATAATCCAAGATGCTATTGTTCATCAGCTAGCTTCTCTGCAGATGTAGGGACATGTTTCCCCAGCTCCTCATCACCTGAACTACTTTACTCTTTTCTCGTACTCTTTACACTTGTTCTTATACTAGCTGGCCAGGGAATGGATCTAACAGGGCCTTCCATCCTTTCTTACTTAGTCAGAAGTGAAAAAATTCCAAGCTCATGGACTACCTCCCATCCCCCTCCCCCCCCTTCCCACAGGGCCCTGCCCGAACCCATCATCTTTCCCCCTCTCCCACCCCCCCCGGGGGGTGGGGTGTCGGGAAATTAATCGGTGCCCGCACACCTCCCTGTGAATGTAGGGCTGTGGTGCCAGCAGCCCCTCAGATCCGCACCTTTTGAAAACCAAATTTACCTCCTGGGAGCATTGCGCGGCTGGCATTGTCATTACCGTCAAAAAAGACATTGTCAAAGTTGGGCAAAAAGAGGGTCGTTGTCAAAGTTGTCAAGAAGTCGTCGTCAAGATTGCCGAGAAGGCAAAAAGAAGGGCAAAAAGAAGGGCCGTCGTCAAAGTTGTTAAGAAGGCGTCATCAAGATTGCCGAGAAGGCATCGTCAAAATTTGGCTCAAAATTGCCAAAAAGAGCGTCGTTAAAATGGTCAAGAAAGCATTGTCAAAAAGTGCCGTCTGGAGCACAGCGAGGGTGGTACAGTCAAGGTTGTGGAAATCATCCAAGGGTTGGCAGCTGGAGAGGTGGTGTGGCTGGCAAATGTCACCATTGCCCGATGAGGGCAGAGCCGCAGCACTGCCTCCTGTGAGAATCACAAACTGGAACTTCGTTGATGATTACTTTCGCAAGACTGGAAAAGGGATGTGAGAGAGAGGGGGGAAAGGGGAGGGAGGGGGAGAGAGAGAGAGGGAGAAGGGGAGAGAGAGAGAGAGAGAGAGAGAGAGAGAGAGAGAGAGAGAGAGAGAGAGAGAGAGAGAGAGAGAGAGGGGGGGGGGGGAGACACAGAGAGAGAGGGAGAGACAGAGAGAGAGAGAGAGAGAGAGAGAGAGAGAGAGAGAGAGAGAGAGAGAGAGAGAGAGAGAGAGAGAGAGAGACAGAGAGAGAGGGAGAGAGAGAGAGAGAGAGAGACAGTCACAGAGAGAGGGTGGGGGAAGGGGAGGGTGCGTGTGTGTGTGTGTGTGTGTGTGTGTGTGTGTGTGTGTGTGTGTGTGTGTGTGGTGTGTATCCGTGTGTTTTCATAACTGGAGCGTCATTCTTACAGTATTTATCTCCCCTAACAAACGGGGGTCGGCGGCTGAGGTTGTGCTGGTGAGGGGCAGATGCGGGAGATAAATCTGCTTATCTTCGACGAGGCACATCACGTCATGAAGCAGGACCCCAGCAACATGGTCATGAGTCAGCATTACTTCAACGCGGATGCGGTCAGGGGCCCATGTGACTCCTCCAGCATCGTCCAAATTGTCCCCCTTGCTGTTCTTGGTTCACTGACTTAGGATTCAGTTCATTGACCTTGTCATTGACTTAGGACTTGGTACACTGACATAGTTCGTTGGCTTAGGACTTAGCACTTAGGTCATTGACTTGGGTCTTGGTTCATTGACTTAGTTCATTGACTTAGGACTCAGCACTTGGATCATGGACTTGGGTCTTGGTTCATTGACTTAGTTCATTGACTTAGGACTTTGCACTTAGCTCATTGACTTGGTTCATGGACTCGGGACTTGACTTCGGAAGCTTTCCACAAAACAAGGCGAAACAAGGCACCCAATCCCTCGTGCGTAGTACTCGGGTTACTGAGCAAGGGCCCTCTTGCCTAAACAAGCCACCGGACCCGATTTAGAATGTCTATTTTCGATCATTAAAGACATTATGCCTTGGAAGTGGTTACACTCTGTTGACGTCTCCTTTTTGTAGGTCGTCATGGGTCCCCCCTGCTATCCTGGTCTCTGGAGGACATGTGAGGGGTTCTCCTCATGTGACACTGGGTACCCCAGGGATTTGACTTTGTTGTAAGGGCTCCCTCATGGAGATTGTCAGGAGCTGCGCAACCCCCCCCCCTTCCCTTCACGCCCCCCAGATGTTAGATACCCCGTCTGTTTCTGTCTTTGGATATATTTTACAATAGCGACATTTCACACCGCATATGCTTTTGGCTATGCCATAAGAAAAGTTTTTTTGCTAGGTTGCAAGCTTTCGCAGCATACAGGGATTTGACATGCCCCCAAAATCGAGTGTCTGGGTAGCGTACAAGGTACCCTGGGGCACCGGAATGCTGGGAGCACATAAAGAGTCTGCGGGGGCTGTCGATTCAACAAACTTCATTTGTGAAGATCTGTGCACCTCTGTACTGTGCAGTACAAACTGGAGTGTCCAAACGGGAGGCAGTACATGTATGTGGACGTTTTGCCACAGTGAGAGGTATCGGTTAGGTCCACCCCCCCGGGAGGGGGGGCAGGGGGGTTGCAGGTTTGTTATATATCTGGAAGTTTTGATGGATTTGTTCCATTTATGTGGCACGTTGGGCTCTGGGGAAATTCTGTCTTCTTCGAAGCGTTTTTTAGCCAATTGCGAGTGTCCTGGGAGTTTCCTGGGAATTGCGAGTTTCCTGGATTTCAGATCAATTTGACAATTTTTGAGCATGTAGTGCTTATGGTGGACTCTCTTACACATGTTGAAGCGTCTTGGAATATACATCCTTTGGGGGCCTCTGTGACATGTCTGGGACATTTTGGACCATCTTTGAGATCTTGTGAGGGCATGGCGGGGGCAGAAAGAGCGGCCGCATATTTTTGGAATGACGGCTTCGCCTTTGGCCAGCAAAATAACCAACCCAATCAAGCTCAGCGAGTTTCTCAATAAATTGGAAGGCAACCTGAATGCCAAGGTGCCACAACGCGCCCCCCCCCCCCCTTTCAAACCTTTAAAAACTAACAACGTCCCAGAGTATAAGAAACAGTCCTGAAAATGGTCAACTTCTCTAGAGTCCAAGTCTTGAAACAATCTCTGGAGTCTTTTTAGAGAAGGTTCAAAACAGTCCTGAAAATGGTCTACTTCTGTACAGATGTTGGCCGGAGTTGTTCTTGCTGTCAGTGTGTTTTCTATCTTTATAGTGAGTTTTCTATCTGTATATCTTCACAATTTGCTTTCAATGTGTCTTCTATGTGCTTCTATGCGTTTTCTGTGACGCACAGACGCGTATAATTCAAGCAAGGACCTGCCCATTGGCCTAGTCTTACAAGCACAACCACCTTCTCTTGACGCGTTCAAGAGTGACGTTCCCTTCAATGAACTTAAGACTACTCGCAAACACTTACACTCAAGACTACCTTTAATGGATTTAAGATTTAGTTACAAACACTTAAAACTAACAACAAATACAACCACCCTCTTTTGACGCATTTAAAGCAAGGCTACCTCTAATGGGTCTGAGACAAGCCCAACATGGCTTTTCCTGCAGGAGCTAGCACCCGCGCAAAACCAAACAGAATAGTTTGAAAGTTTGAGGGATGGAGGGAGCGCAGTGTTCCCCTGTCTTCCCCACTTTGTTGGCCAGTGTGAAACTGAGGAACACGTTTCTGGTAGCATTTTGGATACATTCCTTGCTCTCCGTGAGTGAGAGAGAAAGAAGACTCTCTCACTCTGACTCTCTCTCTCTCTCTCTCTCTCTCTCTCTCTCTCTCTCTCTCTCTCTCTCTCTCTCTCTCTCTCTCTCTCTCTCTCTCTCTCTCTCTCTCTCTCTCTCCCCCCCCCTCTCTCCCTCTCCCTCTCTCTCTCTCTCTCTCTCTCTCTCTCTCTCTCTCTCTCTCTCTCTCTCTCTCTCTCTCTCTCTCTCTCTCTCTCTCTCTCTCTCTCTCTCTCTCTCTCTCTCTATCGCTCTCTCCCCTCCCTCCCTCCCCCCCCCTCTCTCTCTTTCTCGGTGTGTGTGTGTGTGTGTGTGTGTGTGTGTGTGTGTGTGTGTGTGTGTGTGTGTGTGTGTGTGTGCGCGCGCGCGCGCACGTGCCCCGCCCCTTCCCCCCCCCCCTCCCCGGCGCAGCAGAGAGCACGTTCCCTGCCGGATGGTGTGCTGGGGCACCCCTCCCCCCCCTTTCTTTCCCTCACCTGCTGAGTTGTGCTTCGGGGGGAAATTGCTGGGGCAGGTCATCACGGTGAAGGACAGAGCGGAGCTGGAGAGCGTCACGCCCTCCCCCGCTGAGATGATCATCAGATTCCCCCCACTGCAAGTCAGCCAGCTTGAAGAGACGCTGGGTGCGCTCCTCTCCTGATAATTGAATCATTAATCGTTTGCAAATGTATCATTGATGATGACCTGTTAATCGATGACTAATCAGGCATGTGGAGTTACCCATCCAAACAGCAGTCTGTCTTGAGGGCAGGCTAGGTGCATTTCTTAGCTACCGATGAGCTTCTAATGGCTGACTGATCAGGCAGGGGGGTTTTCCCCCACTTGAAAAATCTTCTGGTTTTGAGGGGACGCTGGGTGCATTCCTCAGCTACTAATGACCCACTGGTGGCTGACTAATCAGGCACGGGGGTGTTCCCCGCCAAAAAACCATTCTGATTTGGATTAGACGCTGGGTGAATTCCTTAGCTACTAGTGACCCACTACCGAGTTCCTCAGCTACTAGTGACCCACTACCGAGGGCGTGCATGCCCTGTGCTAAAGAGACCTCGATCAAAATTCCCGGGGAGTGAATTTATTTGAAGGGCTTTTAAGGGAGTGGATGCATCTCATGAGCGTGTTGGGCTGACATGCACATGGAGCCGTCATGACATGTCTTGCGCAAGATGAATTCAATCGATGTGTCTTCAGTGGCGCGGGCGGGGAGGGGGGTAATTTTTTAGCAATTCAGGACAGCGTTGCAATGTGTCTTCAGTGGCGCGGGCGGGGGCGGGGGTGTTGTTTTGCAGCAATTTTGGACAGCGTTGCGGTGAATTTGCGAGTGAAGGGGGCAGACGTGACTCAGCAGGTTCATGAGCGAAACCTCAGGTAGATCCCATGACCTCCCTTCAGGCCATCCTTATCTCGCATTTTTGTCAACTCCTGGTCCCGGTGTGTTTGTTGGTCTGTGCGTGAGTACAGACATGCGGATGGGTAACGTACAGGCATCAGGAGCAGATGTGGGAGTATGTGTGTGTGTGTGTGTGTGTGTGTGTGTGTGTGTGTGTGTGTGTGTGTGTGTGTGTGTGTGTGTGTGTGTGTGTATGTGAGTGGGGGGAGGGGCGGGGGAGAGAGGGAGGGTTCCCATGATAAAGGGGGGGAGGATAAGGGGCGGGTTCCCAACAATGGGGGGGAGGGGAGGGGGAGGGGGAGGGGGAGGGGGAGGATTCCCATGAGAGGCGGTTTTAGGGGCGGGTTCCCAACTTGGAGGGGGGGGGGGAGGCAGGGGGAGATTTTCGAGTGAAACCGGGGCGGGGGGGGGGGGAGGTGGATGGGGTGCAGTTCCCAACATGGAGGGGGGGGGAGAGGATAGGGGGAGGGATCATCGTCACCGTCGTGGGGAGGGGGGGAGGGGAGGGGAGGGGTTCCATGAGGGCGCGGGGGAGGAGAGGGGGAGCGTGTCCATCTGGGGCCCGGGGGAGGGGGGGCGGGTGGAGAGGAGGAGAGGGGGTTCCCCACATGCGCGGAAAGGCGGAGCAGACGAGAGGGGAGGGGGGGGGGGGAGGGGGGGGAGGGGAGGGGAGGGGAGGGTTCCCATGAGGGGGGGGACGGTGGAGACAGGGAGGGTTCCTAACCTTGTTTTGGGGTGGGAGGGGGCATGAGGGGGGGGGGGAAGGGAGGGAGGAGGGTTCCCATGCAAAAGGGGGGGGGGTGTTGGGGGCGGGTTCCAACAGGGGGGGGGGGTGGGCGGGAGGGGATAGGGGAGGGTTCCCATGAGAGGGGGGGGAGGAATATGGGGCTTGTTGCCAACATGGGGCGGGGGGGAGGATGAGGGGAGGGTTTCCATGAGAGGGTGGGAGAGGGATAGGGGGCGGGTTCCCAACATGGGGAGGGGGGAGAGGATAGGGGGAGGGTTCCAATGGAGAGGGGGGGAGAGGGAAAGGGTGCAGGCTAGCGTTGCAGTCCTGAAGTGATCAGAGAACACTCAGTTATTGTTGCAATGTAAAGGGTTCCTAAGATCGGTTCGGGGTCCAGGCAAGCACGGCAATCATGAAATAGTTACAAAACAAATTTTCGGTGTCGCATTTCATGGTTCCAAAGGTCGCTTTGGGGTCCATGGAAGCAACTACACTTGCGAAAACAAACACAGAACACACTCTTCTGTGTATGCATTCTAAGATTCACAAGGTCGGTGCGGGGTTCAGGTTAGCCGGCTTCGCCTTTGAGGATGCAAATGAGTATGAGAGGGACAAGCACACTTCCGAATCAACTGCGATGGCACGAGATATATGCACCATCGCCTACACCCTTCAGGTTACACGTTTTCCCTTGTTTTTATGCACATACCTGTACTTATGCATACATGCATATTCGCGCAGTTATGCATGTCCAAATCAACCAAAGCAAGCTCCTTGCCTGCATGTCATCTAGAAATGTCCTCCCTTGCTTCTCCTGCTCTTCCCTCACCTTGTTAACTCTTAGGCAATTTCCATTTTTCCATTTCGTGCCTCATTTTTGTTGACTCTCGTTCAATCCCCCATGGGATTGAAGATCATGGCCATGCTCTTGCCGAGTCCAAGGTGAATTCCGTTTCGGACGGGGTTTGTAATTCTCGCCCTGCACCTTTCTGAAGTTGCCTACTGGAAGTTCCAATGCTTTATAGGTGGCACTCTGTAACAAAACTGATGTAACTTGCAATTGCTGAAAATGCTGGTATGCACTACGCGCATTTCGCTGGTGTGCATCACATCTTTTTTAAGCACCAGCATCCACTGCTGGTATGCATTACAAAGTATGTAAGCACCAGTGTATGATGCTGGGATACCTCGAACAGTATCTCGGCACCGGGCTTTATGGGTGGTGTACCTCACACAGTATCTCGAAACCAGCCTCAATTGATGGTGTACCTCACACAGTATCTCGACACCAGCCTCAATTGATGGTGTACCTCACACAGTATCTCGACACCAGCCTAAAGGATGCTGTACCTCACACAGCATCTCGGCGCCAGCCTTTGTGGGTGCTGTACTTCACACAGTACTACGTTCCACAAGTATCTCAGCACCAACATTAGAACGCTGGTGTACCTTACACAGTATTGAAACCCCAGTTTGAACGCTGCTGGACCTTTTTCAGTACTAAAACCCCAGTTTGAATGCTGGTGTATCTTTTACAGTATTGAAACCCCAGTTTGAACGCTGGTGTACCTTTTTCAGTACTAAAACCCCAGTTTGAATGCTGGTGTACCTTTTACAGTATTGAAACCCCAGTTTGAATGCTGCTGGACCTTTTTCAGTATTGAAACCCGAGTTTGAATGCTGCTGAACCTTTTTCAGTATTGAAACCCCAGTTTGAATGGTGGGATACCTTACCCCAAGCATTTCAGCACCAGCATCAGGGGAGGCTGTACCTTACAGAGTATCTCGGCATCAGTCTTAAAGGCTGGTGTACCTTTGACAGTCTTTAACCCCAGTTTCAAATGCTGGTATCCCTTACACACGATTTACGCACCAATATTGAGAGCTGATATACATTGTCCAGTAATTATGCACCAGGACTTAATGCTGGTAGACTTTACACGGCATTTAAGCACCAGCCATACCGCCGCTATACTTTTGCATAGTACTTACTCATCGGTATCGATCACACAATATTCAAGCACCACTGTCGTAAGCTCGTATACGCATGGCAGTCAGGTGGCTTAAAGCACCTGTATTATATACCGCCTGCCGTGGTATGCCTTGCACACAGTGTTCTAGCACGTGGCACAAGAGGCACCTGTGATTTGCAGCACCTGAGATCTGCAGTGACTGCGTGCAGGAGCTGGGCCCCTGGCCTGCGGCAGCGGGGGCGGCCATGCTGCTCATGCCAAAGAAGAAAAGCATGTACAGTCTCATGCACCGCTTTAAGAACAAGGAGCGCATGAACGCTCAAGAGCAGAAACGCCTGGAGGCCCTCCTGGGTCGCCTCGTGCCCTCCCAAAACGACGACTGCGCGTACGTCCCGCCCCCCCCCCCACCGGGTTACAAACCTTACAGTGTCAAGGCTACTTCTCGCCCTTCTCTAGACTGTTTATGGTACCTACAGCTTCAGGTTTCGAGCCTCCCCCCGTCCATTAAGTTGTTTTTCAATTGAATTTGGCATAGGAGAAGCGCAACCTTTTGTTTCAATGTTGGACATGGAATAAAACGCCCCCACCCCTGCACCCCCGCCCTTACCCCTTCCTGGCGTTGGTGGTTGGGGGGAAACCCCTTGCACCCTCGCCCCCACCCCTTACTGCCGCTGTGCTGGGGCATAACGCCCTGCACCCTTGCCCTAACCCTTCCTGGCGCTGTGGATGGGCCAGCCTGGGAAGGGGCTGCGTGCAGTTTAGGGAGGTGCTTGCTCGTTGTGCTGCGTGTGAAGAGGTCCTCGTACTCCACGATTACTACAGGTGACGGCTAAGCTGATAGCACTTTCAGTAGTGTGATGAGTCCTTAAGGATCGGAAGTCCTCACACACACACACACACACACACACACACACACACACACACACACACACACACACACACACACACACACACACATACACACACACACACCACACATGCACGGACGCACGCACGCACGTACACACACACACACACACATGCCACACACACACACACACACACACACACACACACATACACACACACACACACACACACACACACACCAGTGCGCGCGCTAGACACATTTTAACGATGCTAGATTTAGTAAGGGACGAGAGTATCAAGCGTCCTCAGTCGCCATGTGTCAATAATCAAGTATCATGCATCATCACGCGTCAGTGAGCATTATCAACCATCACATACCAAGCGTCGCATATCGTGGGTCACGCAGTGAGGGTCACATACCTTTGGTGCTAATCATAAGAATATGATGCTGGTATCAACAAGGCAAGGGCAGGAGCACGGCAAGCTAGGTGAGAAAGTCAGAATCGGAAGAATGCAAGGAATAGAAGGAATCTGAAGGATGCTGTGAATATTTCCAAATCTGAAGGAATCGAGGAAATGAAGGATGCACGGAACTGAAGGATCTAGAGGATTACTGAATATTTTGGAGTCTGAAGGAATTGCAAGGGTTGACAGAATCGATGGAATTTGAAGGATGCTCTGAATCTGTCGGAATCTGAAGGCATCGAAGGATGCACGGAATCGAAGGAATTTGAAGGCTGCTCTGAATTTGTCAAAATCTAACTGGGAACTCCAGCGAGGTCAGATTTCAGTCCGAAATTTGTCACGATCGGGACCTTCCTGACCGGAAAGGGAAGAAAATTGTGCCAAAAGGCCTCACAAATTCGACCTTCCTAGAGTTCCCAACCTAACGGCATCGAAGGATGCACAGAACCGAAGGAATTTGAAGGATGCTCCGAATCTGTCGGAATCTGAGGGATGCACTTCTCATGATGTAGTCTGGTGGGCGCAGGTGGGACGACACCGATCTGTCGGAGTACCTGGGAACGGTCTCCCACGACACCGTCGGAGACGAGCACAAAGTGCTGATAGACGAGGTGGGGCGGGCGGTGGAGGCTCTCACATCTCTGGTAGGCAAGGCCTGCGGACAGCCGCTCACCTTCGACAGGCCCTGCCACGGTGGGAAGGCCCCCACCGTTCCCTCTTGCACTCGCAAGCCCCCCCCCCCCCCCCACCGTTCCCTCCTGCACTCGCACGTCCGCCCCACCGTTCCCTCCTGCACTCGCAAGTCCCTTGAACCCCCACCGTTCCCTCCTGCACTCACAAGCTCCAGGCCTTTGATATGGTGCGCAGGCGCGTGCGCCCTGAAAATGTTTGAGGGAGCGTGTTGGGACCCGCGGGGGGGGGAGGAAAGGGAGAGGGAGAGAGGGGGGGAGGGAGGGAGGGAGGGAGGGAGGGAGGGAGAGGGAGAGGGGGAGAGAGAGAGAGAGAGAGAGAGAGAGAGAGAGAGAGAGAGAGAGAGAGAGAGAGAGAGAGAGAGAGAGAGGAGAGAGAGAGAGAGAGAGAGAGAGAGGGAGGGAGGGAGGGAGGGAGGGAGGGAGGGAGGGAGGGAGGGAGGGAGGGAGGGAGGGAGGAGGGAGGGAGGGAGGGAGGGAGGGAGGCACAGACAGACAGACAGACATGTCCAGAGAGACAGACAGGGAGAGAGGGGTTGGGGGGGGAGTCAGAGGAGAGAGCATGCGCACGCCCCTTCGGCAGGAGAGGCCTTGCTTCGTTCGTGTGTCCACCGGTTCAAAGCGAGTCGTGCACATATGTTGAGGCTGCATGGGGGGTGGCAGTGGGGGACAAGATGTGGCTGGAGGTGAGGCGGGAGCTGGCAGTGAGGATGGAGCAGGCGCTCAAGCAAGTGCCTGCAGAGCTATTAGATGCCTGCCTTGAGAAGCCGGCCGTCGGGCC
>KV908511.1:205000-210000 GCA_002005505.1 Botryococcus braunii
GCGGGGGCAACGACGCACATTCCGTTAACAGAAAGGTTTGGTGTGGGCTCCCAGACGCACGCATGGACTGCGAGTTGCACCAGGACCTGTGCTTGATACACCCGCTGACGTATTTGCAGCTGCATCTCGCGGCGTTTGCCCCCAAGATCCTGTTTTGGCTACAAGTGCAGCTGCTGGCGATCGAGTTGCGGGAGGCCGTGTTCGCACCGGCAATGCCCCATTCTATGTGCGCCCTGCCCTTGCCCTTCGTGTTTGTAAGCCCTGCCTCTGCCATTTGTGTTTGTACGCCCTGCCTCTGCCATTTGTGTTTGTCTGCCCTGCGCGTGTATAGACCCGGAAAGTCTTCATGGTTGTGCACCCCTGCGTTTTTGTTTCGTGTTTGTATGCCCAGGAAGTCTTCACTTTTGGCCCTACCCCACATGCGGCCTTCGTGTTTGTGCGCCTTGCCTTGATCCCTCGTGTTTGTAGACCAGAAACGTCGTTGTATGTGCCTGCCCTGCCTGTGCCCTTCGTATTTGTACAAGGTGCCATGTTTATGATGATGTTGATAAGCCTGATCCCCCATCACATCAGCATCATGATTGTGATCGGCGTGTGCCGTCGTCGTCGTCGCTTCCACTTCGTTACTTCCACCACCAATAGCATCATCCTGGTCCCATGGGTCTCTCTAACACGTGCTGGGAGGGGCCCAGGGTACCGGGTGTGAGTAAGGTGGTGGAAGCCCTGATGCCGATGGCCTGCCGCCAGGATGTCAATTACGAGAGGCTGGAGATCCTGGGCGACGCCTTCCTCAAGTACGCAGCAAGCTTGTACGTCTTCACCGCCTTCCCCAGAGCCCATGAAGGTCTCCTCCCCATCCTCCCCTTTTGCCTCTCCCCCTTCCCCCCCCCTTCTCTCCCCTCCATTTCTCTGTCTGAGAGGGGGGGGAGAAAGAGAGAGAGAGAGAGAGAGAGAGAGAGAGAGAGAGAGAGAGAGAGAGAGAGAGAGAGAGAGAGAGAGAGAGAGAGAGAGAGGACAAACGCGCGCGCGCGCGCGCGCGTGTGTGTGTGTGTGTGTGTGTGTGTGTGTGTGTGTGTGTGTGTGTGTGTGTGTGTGTGTGTGTGACGGCCGGTGGAAGATGTAACAGCTAGTTAGTGAAAATTTACATCCAAAATTTGTGTGTGTGTGTGTGTGTGTGTGTGTGTTCTGTGTGTGTGTGTGTGTGTGTGTGTGTGTGTGTGTGTGTGTGTGTGTGTGTGTGTGTGTGTGTGTGAGAGAGAGAGAGAGAGAGAGAGAGAGAGAGAGAGAGAGAGAGAGAGAGAGAGAGAGAGAGAGAGAGAGAGAGAGAGAGAGAGAGAGAGATAGAGCGTGCCTGCCTGCGTGTGAGTGTGTGTGTGTGGGTGTGTGCGCACGGGCGCGTGTGTGTCTTTGTGTGTGTGCGTGCGTGCTCGCGCGCGTTTGTGTGTGGGTGTGCGCACGGCCGCGCGCGTGTGTGTGTGTGTGTGTGTGTGTGTGTGTGTGTGTGTGTGTGTGTGCGCGTGCGTGTGTGTGTGTGTGTGTTTGTTTGTGCGTGTGTGCGTGTGTGTGTAGTGTGAGCTGTCCCTGAGCTCAAACATTTGAAGGTGTGCTTGTGAGGGGCGGCAGGGCAGATGACGGCCAGGAAGATGACCATCATCTGCAACAAGACCCTCATCAAGAAGGCCATTCGAATGGGGCTAGCTGCTTACGTGGCCCTGAACCCAGATGTCTACAACTGGGAGAACGGCCGTCCTGAAGGGGTCAGAATCTCCTTCACCTCCTTCCCTTCCTCTGTTTTGTACTGCTACGTAGTGCATATCCGCGCGGGGCGCACTTCTGATGCTTACATAATGTATTACATAATATGTTGTCCGCGTGTGCCGGGTCATGCATGCTGTACACTTTTTCTGATACCCAGCCCCTTTGGCCTCCCCGACCTCCTGGGGCGTGCTCCTCCCTTCTCCCTCCTTTTGTACACATATGTACTGCAGCACCACTGGCGCTCTTGCCATGCCAAATGCTCACGCAACCGACTCTCTACTTGCGCAACCCTTGTGCACACCTCCTTTTTTAGATTCTGCAGCCCTTGCGCAAAACTGACCGCCTGCGTGATGCGGCAGTCGTGGCGTAACCGACTCTCTGGTCCAGCAGTCCTTGCGCAAAACTGACTCTATGATCCTTGCGGAATCAACTTTCTCGAGTTCAGCAGTCCTTGCGTAACCGACTCTCTGGTCCAGCAGTCCTTTTGCGAAAAGGACTCTCTAATCCAGCAATCCTTGCGCAACCATCTCTTTTAGCTTCAGCAACCTTTATGGATCTGACTCGCTTAGATTCAGCAGTCCTTGCGTAATCAACCGACCTCTTTAAGGTTCAGCAGCCGCCGCTGCGTGACCGACATGGGATCCCAGCAAGGCTCACGCAACTGATATCTTATTTGAGAGAGGGTGCTCAACTGGTATGTCATTTGAGAGAGGGTGCTCAACTCAGATATCCTTTGGGAGAGGGTGCTCAACTGATATGTCGTTTGGGAGAGGGTGCATGCAGACGATGAAGTTCCGCTCAAAAATGCTTGCGGATTTGGTCGAGGCTCTGATCGGGGCGGCCTTCAGCGAGGGCAACGAGGAGGCGGCTTTTGCTTTCCTGGACTACAATAACATATGTCCCCGGGCCCCATCTAAGCCCCGCACCAACAGCGTTGCCCACTTTAGCAAGCACATACCCAAGTGCGTAACGCCCTTTCTCGCCCCACCCCTTCCCCCACCGAGGAGCCCGATGTGACGGGCAGGAGGGACTGCCAGAAGCTTTGCAGGAGGGGCCCCTAGAAGCCTTCCTGTAGTGGAGGGCAGAAAGGGCAGTGGTCGGGATCCCCGCCCCCCCATGTGCGTGGCCGCAAGCACACCTACGCACAGATGCACACAAACAAGCACACGCACACGCACGCACGCAGGCATGCACACTGACATGCACAGACAGGCGGGAGGTGGGGAGAGAGGGAGGTAGGTAGGGAGAAGGCGGGGACAGAGGGAGAGGGGTGCGTGCGCGCGCACACACACACACACACACACACACACACACGCACACACACACACACACACACACACACACACATACACACACACACACACACCCGCACATACCCACACACACACACACGCACATACCCACACACACACACACACACACCCGCACATACCCACACACACACACACACACACACACACACACACACACATACCCACGCACCCGCACGTCGACGCGAGCGCGGCAAATTCCCTTCTTGAGAAAGAGGCGGAGCAAGGTGGGCGGAGTGCGATCCTGGGGTGTGTGGGGCAGGGAGCTTCTGAAGGTGGTGAATCACGAGTGGAGGAACCCAGTTCTGCCCCGGGAGGCCTTCACCCACTGCAGCTGGCCAGTCAAGGGGCTGGCCTGCTACCAGCGCCTGGAGTTCCTGGGGGATGCCGTGCTGGATTTGGTCATTTCCCGCCACTACATTCTCGGCTACGGGTGCGCCCCCTCGACACGCTTTCCATCATTTTGCGTGTCCCACTACAGCTCCCTCAACGCGCTTTTCATCAGCTTCTGTGTCCCGCTACAGCTCCTCAAAACACTTTTCATCAGCTTCTGTGTCCCGCTACAGCTCCTCAAAACACTTTTCATTAGTTTGCGTGTCCCACTACAGCTCCTCACCACACTGTTCATCAGTTTGCGTGTCCCACTACAGCTCCTCACCACACTTTTCATTAGTTTGCGTGTCCCACTACAGCTCCTCACCACACTCTTCATCAGTTTGCGTGTCCCACTACAGCTCCTCACCACACTTTTCATCTGTTTGCGTGTCCCACTACAGCTCCTGTTAACACTTTTCATCAGTTTGCCTGTCCCACTACAGCTCCTACAGCCCGATGTCACTGTGTCTCCTGCAACTACGTTCTCAGCTATGATCTGGTGAATACCACAAGTGGTTCAGTGTTGGCGAGGGGAGAGACACGTTTGTACTAGATAGGCATTGCATAGTGGCAGTACAGGCGGTATGGTGTTGGTTGTGAACAGCAGCTGCATGACCTAGCAATTATCAGGGTGGGCAGTACAAGCGGGACAGCATCGGTTGGAGGGACAGGGAGCTTCTGCAAGGGCAGCCGCATGTCCCCAGGCATGACAAGGCCGGCGGTACAAACGGTACATTGCCAGTATTGGGACAGAACCACTACTGCTCCAACCGGGCAGTCCACTTCCTTCGTCCTATCCATCCTGCTCGGGGCATGTGGTAGGCAGCGCAGCCGGTACAGTGGCACTTGGGGAACAGAGGAAGTTGTACCTGCGCATCTGCACGACTCATAGGGCGTTTCTCGAGGGTTTCCTCTTTTGCCTTTCCTATCCAAATCCCAAGCTCAGGAGAATTGTCTCGCCCGAAAGGTTATGGAAACAGAAAGTGTGGGTGTTTGTCCCAGGGGTATGTGGCAAACACGATCGATCAGCCACTGCCCCTGCAAAAGAGTGTGGGTGTTTATCCCAGAGGTACCGTGCAAACACCATCGATTGGCCACTGTTCTGGAGCTCAAGGTTTGAGATTTAGGTTTTGGGGTTTACTAGGGTCTTGGGTTTGGGGTTAAAGAGTGTGGGGGTTTATCCCAAAGGTACCGTGCAAACACCATCGACGAAGGTGATTTTGAGCCATGTGGGTACATGTGGTACAAGCAGTACAATCAGCTCAAGCAGTACACGTGTTAAAAGCAGTAAAGCAAAACAATGGGTTTACACAGTACAGGTGGTTCAAGCAGTACAGTGGTATAATCAGTATGAGCATTTCAAACGGTACAGTGTCGGGTGGGGGACAGGGACCTCGTGCCAGGGCAGCTGCATGATCTGAGGTCAGCCAGCCTGAACAACAACCGGCTGGCGTGCGTAGCCGGGGGCAAAGGGCTGCACCGCTTCCTGCGCCACTGCTCGCTCCACCTCTTCCATGAGATTGCCCGCTTCGTCGAAGCCCTCAAAGACACCCTTGT